>JAVJAQ010003801.1:0-585000 GCA_032362365.1 Zygogramma bicolorata | reverse complement strand
GCCAGTCTCAAATTACCTACACAGTAGGTTTTGG
This sequence comes from Zygogramma bicolorata, assembly GCA_032362365.1. NCBI lineage: Eukaryota > Metazoa > Arthropoda > Insecta > Coleoptera > Chrysomelidae > Zygogramma > Zygogramma bicolorata. The sequence goes on along the minus strand of JAVJAQ010003801.1, from coordinate 584,966 downwards.
CTGGCACCTCTCAGAAAACAACTAGCCAAAACTTTCTGACAGGTGCCAGCCAAAACCTCTCAGGTTTCAGACCTAGTTCAGTTGATTGAAAGTGTTGTTTGACCTATGTTCATATCTCATTTCCTTCTGTTTTCAGTTGTTGAAACTATTCAGCTTCCACTAGTTAATTAGAATCATCAGCATAATTGACTTAACATTGATTTTCTTCAGTTTTTATGTTACAAAAATCATTTATGTGTGATAATAATAGAATAGGGCCAATAGTGCTACCTTGCGGAATCCCAATGTTCGTATCGTTTATGCTGGAAGTGATTACGATTCGAGATACAAACTGAGAAGAACCATTTTCTACGATATACGTTCACTCAATTGTCAAGTATTTCGATTTTCCTTTAGTCGCCTTCAGATTTATCTTCAGCTGCAAGAATTTCTCCCTTTCCACAATTGAAACATCCTCTCACATCGAAAGTTGAGGCTGAAATTTCCCTCCATAACAGTCTTATTGAGCCAAGATACGAAAATATTGTTGCAACCTAATTTCCGTAATAGTTTTGCACTCGACGTAATTCGATATTCAGACCACCACTTGCTGCTATTCATGTTGCGCAGCTGTGGCGTCATCAGCATTAAAATTGGAATTACTCAATGGGAATGGCCCACTGTATTCAGACAAACATTCCAGAACTTTTGACTCAACAGGCGTTCCAGGGGTGGAGATAACTGAATTGGTGATTTATGGAGATGGCTCTTTAGTGTGATTTGCGAGTTGCGCTATTTGTACGAGGAAAAGGCTTGAGTTTGCAGAGACCAAGGTCGATATGCAGTTGGAACATCAGAGAAAGATGAAATGTTTTTTTTATATGCCGATTCACATAACAGAAAAGACCTGTAATGTTCAGAGAATACCGCGTGAATCAAGGGACAGGAAATATGAATTATCATTCACTTTGAATTTCTGAAGTTTGTAAGCCTCAAAGTTCCAAAGCGTAGCTGTTCTATTGACAGAAGATCCCTGAGCAAGAGAGGTTCGACAGGTTTCCAAATTCACAACAAAGACGTGGGAATTCTGCACTCGTCGAGTCATCCGTGTAGATATTGCCAAGGGGGCAACGATTGATAACAATTCGGAAGAGCATCGACCGTGAAAGTATCTATAGAAGAGACACAAGTCTCTGACCCTTCTACGATATTTCAATGAAGTGTGCTAGTCTGTGATCGAAAAATCACCAACAAGACGAATTGCCTTTCTCTGAATGGAATCGAGAAGCCTCAATGAATGTTTTGGTGCCGAACTCCAGACATGAGAACTCTATTCCATGACAGGTCGTATCTGAGTCTTGTAGATCATTAGAAGCTGATGAGAACTGAAGTATTTCTTCGCACGAAAAAGAAATCCAAGTTTCTGGGCAGCACTTTTAGGGATCGATCTCATATGGTTTTCCCATGAGAGATTACCTCTGATCGTAATTCCTAGCAACGAGATACTTGACTCCATAAGAATAGTTTTGTAGGAACAGTTACTCCTGACATCTGAATATTTGATGATGAGAGATCGGCTTTCCTTGAGAAGAGACATGCCTGGGTTTTCGTAGCATTAAATTCCACCAAGTTCCATAACTTTGGAAATGATAGAAAGCAATGCAATTGATCTATAATTACAAGGTAAAGTTTTCTTCTCTGTTTTAGGAACTGGCTGAACTCTTGCTGTCCTCCAGGTCTTAGGAAAAATCTCCAGGTTATATAAAAGGTTTAATAATTCGCAAAGTACTGGTGTCAATTCGGGGGCACATACTTCCAGAACAATTGCTGGGATTCCATCAGATCCGCAAGCCTTATTCGTCATTAGGTCCAATGAAATATTTTTCATAGTTTGTCGATGAAAAATTATCTCAGGCATATGACTGTCGACAGGCGTGATATTCGGGGATCTTTTCTTTTCTTATCAGAGATCACACGCTAAAAGGTAAAACCTCGTTAATCTTTAGCTAGCTTGAATTTAGACTTATTGAGGGTTGTCGTTGGTAAGTGGTGGTAAATAAACGTCAGCTTGATGTCATTTTAACCCATTGTTGAGACATTTACCCAAAATGACCAATACAAGATTCAAAAAAGCTGTTTTTTTCTAATTCATATTTGATTTTCATACTTCTGAACTCACTGTTGAATGGTGAAAGAAAGTCTCCAATGTCGGTTTCTTTGTATCCACGATCAACAACATCAAATATGCCATCAAAATACCTGATCCATACCCTGAGTAAAATGATTGAATTCTTCTCTTGCTTTTGTTTCAATTCTATCCATGAACAAGTTGGACAGGAATGGGGCTTCCCAACCTGTTGCTAAGACGAAAGGATATCAAATTAAACTTTTGATTGATCAAAAATAGTGGTGTGACAAGAAAATTCAGATATCAAATATGAAATATTAGTGAAAACATTGATATATCGAATATGAGATATTGGTTCAAAAAATGTGAATGAAGTAATGAATGAAATGATATGAACAAATATTGAAATCAAGTTTCAACTTGAGTATACTCACGACGTTTTGATTCACGGTATCCGCAATCCTCTTCGGGTGATGGCTGACAACATTCCGAGGTATGGTCGGTTACGAAGACCCGATTTCCGTATGGTGGGGGAAAAGGTCAGTGGCAACAATGAGGCGCACGGGTGCTACTAGAAGTGCGCTGATCGGTTGTTAGCGGGAAATGGATGTATTGCCACGAGATTCTCCCTCGTCAAGCCGAAGTCAGTTCATGCCTTGGATAAGCGGCCTCCACTTATTCCAGATCTCCACGCTGGGGTAACTGAATGCGTCGTTGTTGAGAATATAGACGGCTTTCTTGAATTTTTTCTTGAACCAGTGCTGCTCCTTGTGTATGACCTCGGCTTCAGACCATTTAATGCTGTGATGGTTTATCCAAACATGCTCCACCATTCTTGATTCCGTTGTTTCTCCTCGTTGTGTGTTTTTCTTGTGTTCGCCCATTCTCACTTCCAATGGTCTTCTGGTTTCTCCGATGTAGGATTTGCCGCACTCGCATGGTATCCGGTTGTTAGTGTCGCTGTTGTTTTCTAATAAGGCAATGAAATCCAAGCAAAAAAAGATTTTTTGTCTGTTTTGCTCAGCAGCAGGTTTCAATAGAATTAATAAAATAGAAAATGGAAGTCCGCAACGAACATTGTCAACCACATTGAAGCAAACGTTGACTCACTCCTATTTTTTTTTTAAATAAATAAAAATATGTTTCAATTGCCCAACAGGTAACTCCATTTATAGGACAATACAAAAATAAAGATGAGCTACAGTTGTATACATTGAATGAGAGATGAAAATAAAGAAGAAAAAAAAAGTTATGTATCTATACATTTTCGTAATGAATATTTGACAGGATATTAGACAATTTGTCACTGTGAATGTCCGAATCAGCGCAATACTTATTGAAGTTAGTACACATCACCATTAAAGGTGAGTTATCACCTAGGTTGGTTCTCCGGTAAGGTAAATAAAAAGTAACATGTCTTCGTGTTATTGCTTGCGGTACATTAGTATTCAGTAGATTCAGTTTGCTTGAAATTTCAGAAACATCCAATAAACCATGTACCACCTTGTATAAAAATGTAATGCTCTGAGCAATTCTTCTTTGGACCAAAGAGGGTATACCAAATGTTTCTAAAAGAAGCGCCTGGTCAGTACCTCTGAGCGGATATCTGCCATTAAGTTTGAGAGATAAGAATTTCAAAAATCTTCGTTGTACATTTTCCAAAGCAGTAATGTGCACATTATACCTTGGATTCCACACCAAGGTACAATATTCCAATTTTGAACGAACTAAAGAAAAATAAAGGGTTTTGATGGCTGAGATATTTGTGAATGATTTACAATTACGAATGAGAAAACCTAAATTCTTCAAACCTGATGACACTGTGCTATGTACATGACTTATAAACGTCAGTTTGTTATCAAATAAGATTCCTAAATCCTTGACTTCTACACAAACTGAAAGAGGTATATTATCAAACGTATAAGAGAATTGCACTAGGGACATATTACGACTGAATGAACACACTTTGCATTTCGCTACATTCATGTGAAGTTTATTATTGGAACACCAACTTTCAACAATTTCCAGTTGGGACTGCAGAAATTCGCAATCCTGCAATGACGTGATGCTAGTGTAGATTTTAAGATCATCTGCGAATAATAGATGACCACATTCCAAGTTATTACTTAAGTCGTTAATGAACAAAGTAAACAAAAGTGGTCCCAAGTTCGACCCTTGCGGAACTCCAGACGTTGCGATAAATGGAATCGATGAAAAACCATTGTACGAAACATAATTGATTCTATAAGATATGACGAAAGAAGAGTCGTAAGTGCGTGACTAAATCCGGAACTGGCTAACTTATCTAATAACATTGTATGATCGATGCGATCAAAGGCCTTCGAGAAGTCCGTATAAATTACATCCACTTGACCCTTAGTATCAACGTTATCCGATAAAATCTGTTTAATAGTGACTAAATTAGTTGCAGTGGACCTCATACTCAGGAAACCATGTTGATGTGGTGATATCAAGGGACTGACCTGGGGCATTATTTTTTGATTAACAGACATTTCGAAGGCCTCAGCAAAGTTACTGATAATTGAAATTGGCCTGTAATTTTCAATATTATCCTTATCTCCGGATTTGAGTATGGGGCACACTTTTGCTCGTTTCCATGAATCCGGAAAAATTGATTTTTTTCAGCATAGTGTTAAAAATAACAGCCAGCGGTTCTGAGAATAATCTAAAACAATCCCTCAGTAAGAAACTTGAATTAAAATCAGAGCCTGTGGTCATTTTATTTGGAAATTTACGTAGTACCGTTTGTATATCAGTAACTGAGAGTTCTACTAAGGAAATATCATTTGTTGGTAAAGAGCAAAATTGATGTGCCTGTGTTCTTGGTGAAAAAGCATTACGAAAATGGTTGGCGAATCCATCGACAATATCCTGAGGTGTAACGTACTGGGTATCACCTAATCGCATTCTGTTAGGAATTCTGCTCGTACCTCTTTTACTCTGGATGAAGTTCCAGAAACTTTTTGGGTCATTACAGGTGTTTCCCTCGATATATTGAATATGATTGGCGTAAGCTAGTCTGGTTTTGTTTTTAATGTAACTGCGTAGTTGAGAAAAGTTCTGATAATATATATTGCTTCTGTTTTTTTTGTAACGATCCAAGTAAAAACTCTTAAGTTTCAAGCAATAAATAATTTCAGATGTATACCACTTGGGAAATTTACGATTGCTTGGTCTGAAGCGAGGCCCAAATGAGTCTAAGATCGAGTAAAGTTTATTGTTAAATGCATCTACCATCTCGTTAATATCATCTATGTCAAGAAGAAAATTCCAATTCACCAGTGCAAGAGTCTGATAAAGGTCTACAAAATTCGCTTTCCTGAAATTATATGCCTTGTTTAAGTCATTACTGCGGAAAACGGAATGGGAGTTGGATTCTCTTGTATTAAATTCAGTATTAAGTGAAGGGTGATGGTTGTCTACAATGACTAATGGAAATGACTCCCTTTTTACTTCAACAGACATATCACTTAAAACAAGATCCAACAAGCGACCATAAGATTTAAAAGTCGAATTATTTTGACTTAATGCATTAAAATCTAAGAAATTTTTCAAAGTTTGATATTTTGTATCACCCATGACATCACCTATGACATTAACAAAGTTTGTTAGATTAAAATCGCCCAAAATAATAATATTTTTTTGACCAATGATAACATTTTCCAATAGTTCCAAGAATAAACTTGAATCATTATTGTTTACATGGGGTGGTATGTAAATGACATATATGTGAACCAGAAAGTGACCAAAGAGACATTTACATCCGACTATATCAATGAAAGAAACACTATTATTCAGAAAGGTTTAGTCCATTTATTTCCAAGTTCCATATTCCACAACAATACAATGAGGTATAAATTCAGCGGAAAATATTTACGATTAAAAATGTGGATTTTATATTCCGTGCAGCTCGAGAAATACTGAAGTGGTTGAGAGTTTTTCGAAGCGAGAAATCCCAATGGCAACCCAATATACAACCACGATTCTATTGTTACTTTCCATCACAATAAATCTTATTTACATTACTCGTTCGTATAAATTCCTTGAGTTTCTATATATACGGTTCTCCATCCGATACGCTCTTGAAAAATTTATATTTCTCTCGAGAAATGCAGTTCCTGATACTTAGGAGTGAATTCCTAACAATGCTGCATTATTGGATATACAGGTTGGGCCAATAAAAATGAAATAAGGTGGCTTTCTCATGACTGGAGTTCAGGAATTATCCGAGTCAATTTTTATTCCGAAAGGGATATCTTTCGGATACCTCGTCACTTCCACCCCCTCGGTGGGGAGAGATCCAGCCCTTAAATTTAAAAGGGAATTGTGGGCCAAGTGATATCTCGTTTGAAAGATCGTAAAATTTTCTTTTCATTGCTTTGTACATTATTGAATTCGATGAATCTTCTGATTACGAGTGTTACGATTTTTTCACTTTGAAGACTGATTGAGTATTAGCACGGTGTTCATCACGAATTGATAACTGTTCGAAAACTTGTATTTTCTTTAATTCACTTCTTGCAACAGCTAAAGTTTTTCCGAATTTTTCGATGAAATGCTGCCAAATATGTGAAACATACGCCAATGAGTCACTGGTTGATCTTTGATGTCGAAATCCGTATTGTCGATAATTAATTATTTCTGATTTCTTAAGATATCTGATGAGCTCCATATTGATTGCTCCTTTCATAACTTTGAAAGTGATAGAAAGCAATGAAATTGGTATATGATTACGAGGTAGAGTTTTCTTTCTTTTTTTTTTTTGGAACTGACTGAACTCTTGTCGTTCTCCAGGACTCAGGAAAAAACCCCCAAGTTATACGAAAGATTGAATACCACGCAGTAGAGTACTGGTGTCAATTCGGGGGCACATACTTTCAGAACAATTGCTAGGATTCCATCAGATCCGCAAGCCTTGTTTGTATTAAGGTCCATCAAAATATTCCTTATATTTTGTTGGTGAATTATTATTTCAATCATATGACTGTCGACAGACGTGATACTTTTCAACAAAGCACACAAACCATAAGATGGCAATTTAGAAAGGAAATCCCGATGCCTAACTCGATCAAACGCTTTTAAAATGTCGAGTGAAACAGCTAACGTTTCTCCGAATTTTTCGATTGAATGCTGTCAAATATGTGAAGAAGAGAGAAATCAATCATTTGAGATTTTAGGGTTAAATCTCACTCCACCGAAAGAATGGAAGGGACAATGTTGAAAATATATTCAAAGGTTTTTTCCCTTGATATGGAAATCGACAGGTGTCACTCAATTCTTTTTCATAACGTCAGCTATGAGAAATTTCATTCGCCCTCCCTGTATAGCCAGGAATGATTATCCTACCTTTCATTATTCGTTGGAGCGTACATCCCAGGTAATTAGATCCGTTATTATTCTCAGAACAAACTTACCACAGCGAGGAATATCACTCAATTTCAATAATGATATTTTATATCTACGGAGCTCATTGCGCAAGCAGGATATATACTCCTAACTTTTTTATGCTTTTTTTACCTAGGCGAGATCGGGACCCAGGGTATTGGTTTTGAAGCTGCACTTTCAAGTTGGGTATAAATACAAAATGAACGGGATCGATATAAGACGTGACTTCAGTTTGCTAGATAATTAAAGTTGGAGAGACTTAGAAAATTAAATAAAGAACCACAGCAACTTTCATTATCTAATACTTCGAGTAGAAGCAACAACTGCTACTACAAAATTAAACTACTTATATTCTATGGGAGTTTCTCGATAACGGGCTTGAATTCCAATACACGAAGGTCACAAAAAGTGACAATTCACATGAAGATCTATCATTTGTTTTCCAGTTTTTTGAAGAATATGGAATTCAACAGCCAATCACCCGACAAAAAAATTGTATACCAAGTTATTCCACCCCCAGATTCATCAACTTCTAATGATGTACAAGGCTCAGATATGATCGTATGGAGCTCGTCACCAAAACGTTCATTGGAGCTTCTTGATTCTATTCAGAGAAAGGCAATCCGTTTTGTTGGTGAATCTTCGCTCACAGACTCGCTCACTTCTTTGGAGTATCTTATAAGGGTCGGGGACGGATGACCCGACGAGTACAGAATTCCCACAACTAATTCGTATATCCTGTCTCTTGATTCACGCGGTCTTCTTTGAACACCACAGGGCTTCCCTTTCGTGTGAATCTGCATATAAAAAAAACGACCACTGCCAACATGGCACTGGACGCGTTATTGTTCTATGGTAAACAGTGTTTCTACGAGGTTTTGTTCATCAATTTTTATTATTTTCGATCGATTATAATGAAAATGAAGTGAAGATTCTTCACTTCTTCAGTGCATCCACATCACAAATGCAAGTGCATGATAACAATCACCTATAAACCCAATAATGAATACTAGTGATATTTCACACAACCAACACCAACCAGTAACATAACCTTTAAATGGCTCGTTCAAAAACTGTTCTTCGAATATTATCTAAACTATCACACAATGACCTGATTTTGGATGAATATTGAAAGTAATAGAAACATAGAAACCGAAGTGTTCACGTAGTTACGCTGTTGTTTCACATTTCTAAATTCAGCTGCATTGAAATGATCCTCTTTCTTCATGAAGTCCATCACCTTGAAGATGCCACAAATAGTAAATTGATGAATACTTTCACCAACCCGTCCGAAGGCATAACATGATTGCAAAACACAAATGCGGCTCTTATTCTTTATGAAATCCAAAATACAAGTCTAACTATCACAAAAACAACGCTGTAAGTGTAAACGAAGTGTCATCGATATGAGGTCTGACGTCAGAGTGCGTTTCGATTTCTATTTGAATTTATCGATTATAAATTGATTCAAATTTCAATTTATTGGAAAGGTGAATAGAATTGTCACTTTGCGATGAGTTTAGGCTCTGGTTGAGTGTGAGAAAGTATTTACACACGGATAAACGGTAATGCCTTTTGATGGTGAGCTAACTTATTTTGTATTATACATATTATATGTATTCATTTTTATACTTATCAACAATTAAGGCGATTATTATTGTTATTATAATCACATGTTTATATATCACTATATGATTAGGAAAAAATTTCATTGTTTTAATCCTAATGAAAAATGAAATGAATTCAGTACACCGATTTTGAAAAGCAACCATGATTGAATTTCAATCTACACTCAGTGGATGAATAAGAATTTGGTACACGTATTGTGTTTTGTTTGGAATTACTTCTTAGACCTGGCGCAGGATGGAAGTGGGTATGCAAAATGTAGGGACAGGACCGCATATTGTAGATCGTTTTGAACTCAGAAAAGCTTACAGATTATTTCCGGATGTTGCGAGGAGCTCTCTTGGATATTTCAGTAAATGGACTGAACAAATGCTTTCGAACAATTTTAATAGTTGTTTTTTTAACCATACCCAATCGTTGCTTCATTACTAAAGATATTTATAGCTAGTCAATGAAAAACAGATTGGGAGCTTTTTTCAATACAACATTTGAAATCTCTTTATTTTCAACCACACCAGAGCTGTTTCTATTTCAATTTCAAATTTGATACTTCATTCTCAACAGGTATTCATCCAATTACAGAGAAAATATAATGAATGTACATGCTAAGTATTTATAAAAGTTTCTAAAATAATTGCTAGGCTATCATAATGTATATCACATAAATGAGAGATACTATTGAAAAGATGACACATGGAATATATTGGAGATTTTTGTAAGATATTCGTTCTAGTAAATGTATTATAGAATGTAACGGCTTGTCTGGATTATCTACGAGGGACCAGAAATTGTATTTTGCATAGCAGATAATCACAATCGATTTCGTTATTGAGAAGTTTATACAGGAATGTTAATGCCATGCATTGTCTTCTCTCGACCAAAGATTGTAAGTTGAGAGAGCTAAGCAGATTTCCGTGATCATAACCCCTTGAAGGATAGTGTCCAATTCTTTTGAAGAATATAAGTTTGCCAAATTTCCTTTGAACTTTTTCCAATCTTTGGACGGAGTTTTGATAAACTGGAGACCAGGTAATTGCTGCATACTCAAGTTTGGTTCTTATAAAGGTCATATACAATAATCTCATTGTATTTACATGTGAGAAATTTCCCCAGTTTCTGGAAAAATAACCCAACAGTCTGAGCGCTGACGATGAAATGTTACATAAGTGATTGTCAAATGTTAATTTTGTGTCAAAGGTCACTCCTAAATCCTTGTAAGTTATACATTTGTCAAGAGAAACATTATCAATTGCATAGTCGTAAATAAAAGGCGTAAGTTTTCTATGATATGAAACTATTTTACATTTTCCTAAGTTGAGATTAAGATAATTATTATTGCACCAGTTATTACCTTCGACAAGGGAATTCTGGAGAGTTATACAATCTGTTAGATTTTCTATATTCAAATATATTTTTTAATCATCAGCAAATAACAAATGCGGTGAGGTTATTTTACTGGAAATGTCATCCATAAACAAGAGAAAAAGTAGCGGACCCAAATTGGACCCTTGAGGTACACCGGATGTTGAAATATAATCAAAAGATTTGGTGCCAGCATATTCAACAAACTGAATGCGATTGGTCAGATACGATTTCAGGAGTATAATCAGCTTTTCAGAATATCCAAAAATATATAACATCTGTAAGAGAAGAGATCGATCAATTCTATCGAAAGCTTTACTAATGTCCGTGTATATAACGTCGACCTGACCTGCAGAATCAAGGCTGTTAGATATGTAGTCGGTTATACAGGCTAAGTTGGTAGTTGTTGATTTTTTAGGGACAAATCCATGCTGACAGATGGATAATGATGATTTGATACTGAAATAAATTCTTAGACAAGATATCAAGACAGAAGATTACAAAACGTGCATGGAAAATATTGTCGAAAAATTCAAAAATATTCAGTTGATACGCGTATATCATTCATATATGTCTGATTCATTAGGGAAAGGGAAGAACTAGTCCATTCAACATGTGTTTCCCCTTCCTATATGGCGCGGAGGGCACTAGAAGTTACTTTTCTTTGTTCAATTTGCATACCAATCTCACGAAATTTGAAGCAAATGGACAGTAACCATAGGATTTCTACTCAATTGGAGAGTAGTCTTCAAAAGAATAATTCTCACCATGATTATGATTCCTTTCTCAAACACAGCCAAGCTTGTTTGACTCGAGCAAAATCACTTATTGAATTTTTCAGTAGGCATATGTATGATCAGCAATGCATTTTGCGCCTCGGTATAAAATATACCATTATCAGCTACTTCTCGTTGACATCACCAGCAAACTATCGTTGCTTGGATCGAAACTAATTCGTGAGGATTTGTGCGGAATCCTATGTGAATATATGTGCTAAGTAATGAATACGTATTATGTCTAAAGAGCGATAAATCACTCGTGGGTGAAATATTACTTCGCGCCCAATTGATGTTAATTATGATCCTGCCAAAGGAAGCCGTCAGAGTTTGAGTCTATAAAGTTGTACGAGTAGGTATAGTATTTTTCACAGTAAATGGTATTGGCTTATTAACTGCAATAAACTACCCGATTTAATCCCGTTGTGTAGAAAATCATCTGGTAAAAGATGCAAATGTGCTACAGGGTCGAACTTAAGAAATTAGAATTTTGCATAATGTAGGAGATATACAAGTAATTTATTTAAATGTTACAATTCTATTCTATATTTAGTTCAGTGTCGCTATCGCTATCCTCATCTAAATTAATTATAATTGGCGCGATTGATTTTACAGAAAGGTACGAGTTTTCAACATTTATAACATGACTAACAGAACTTTTCCAACTCTCGGTAGGAATGTCATTCATACAGTTCCTAATTAATTCTACCACACTACCACTTAAAGTCGGAGAAGTATTTTTTCCGCGCACGCTCGATTAAAGTTGGTGCCACATAAGCTCTATGGGATTGAACACGCAGTAGTAGGGAGGTAGTCGTAACACTGTATGTCCCAATTCTTCTGCAATTGTATCACAAACATACGTTTTTTTTTGAAGAAAATGACTGCAGCACTTGTAAAAGTTCTTTTTTTGTATAATTTTTCTCAAAATATATGTCATTTGCAGCCATGAAGTTTTGAATCTCCAATTTCGTATTCTTTGAGTCAGGAATTTTTTGCAATTGTCGACTATGATAACTTGCGTTGTCCATTACTATAACGCTGTTTGGCGGAATGTTGGGTAACAGACAATTTTTAAACCAATCTTCAAAAAGCTCTGCTGTCGTATCTTTGTGATAATCAACACAAGAGTCCTTAATATTTTTGGCAGAAAGCCACATAGCGTTTGGGATCCAACCATTTTCTGATCCTGCATGTAATATTGTGATTCTCTTCCCTTTATTTGATGGTTCTTTTGTTTTACACTTATCAGAGGAATCAGACCATCCTTTGGAAGGGGTGTCATGCGTGTCAAACCACGTCTCGTCGAGGTAGAGTATTGGCCGATTTTCAGACCGGTATTTTATTATTGACGTTATATATTCAGAACGCCAGTTTATGGAACGTGTGGATTCCATTATTACTTGTCTCTTGTCAATTTTGCGATATTTGAAGCCCATTGCAGGCAGAGCTCGCCAAAGAGTAGTGAGGCCACAATTGATGTGAGTTTCGTCATTGATGAGCCGCTGTTTCAGACTTTTGATTGTTGGGACACGCTGCTCATCGTACATAGTGTAGATTTTTCGCCTTATCAAATCTTGTTCCCAGTCGTCTAGACTTTTTGTGACACCGGAATCTTCACGCTCTTTTCTTGATTCCATGGAATTTTCAACAATTCGTCTAACTGAAGTAAGAGGCACCTTCGTCAAGTTACTGGTTACTTTTGCTGCAGCATATCCTTGCTGAAGTAAGGAACTATACACATTTTTTATAATGATTTTCGCGTCACAAGATAAGTGATTCTTCTTTAACGAACCACTGGAAGAAGCACTATTACTTTTTTATCCACGGACGCCACATACTGCCTATTCTGTACGTTGGGGTATAAAATCTTTGCTATTAATGTCTGTAATAACAAATAAATGTTATAAAATTATTGCACGCCGTAACACAAGTGAACACTTCCAATGAAATACAAAGACTAAAATGAACAAGAAGTGTAAGCTGTAATCCTCTACAATCCCTCTCTGAGAAACAAAATTACCTGTATCCGGTCCTTTTACATTTATGATGTGCATCTCGGATTTTACAACTTAAGGGTCTAATTGGTTTTATTATAATCCTTCAGTCAATACCATTTATTGTGAAAACTACTATATATACAGATACCTTTCACCTTCATGTCTGTACGAAATTATTTTCAGTGGAGGAATATATAGACTGAATATTGAATGGAATTTCGTGAATGGTTTTTCAGACGCTGAATGTATAGTATATTACAGTGGGAAATATTGAAACACTTTCGCACAAGTAATGTACACTATTTTCCTTAGGTTCACCTATTTTATTGAACAATACGTAAATATAAGATCATGTATATGAAATAAACGCTGCAATATGAATTCACCTTAATAGCAACCTGACAGCTGACAGTCCCTAGAGGTGGCTATATACTGGTGTTTTCACTCCATATAAAAGATTGTCAGCAAATCAGACGACCGATCTGGCCTACTTGATCAAGAATTGATGACATAGACCGTAGTAATGACTCAAAGAATTCGCCAGGTATCATCACTCTCGCAGTTAAGATGACAGTCATGTGCACGTCCTGTGTTGCCAAGTGGCTATGTGGTTTGCGAATTCTGGTCTATCTGCTGAAAACAATTAGTTGATTGTTGATATTTTCAATTGAGCAATATAATATTGTGATCTCAATTCAAAAGCTCGGTTCAGAAGTAGTATCACAATTCAGCCGAATATTATCTACGTCAATGCGTGTGAGCGAATAGGAGTGGGAATTGTGATCAAATTTTATGGATATGTAAAGTGAGAAAATGCCATTTTTTCTGGTGAGTGAAATCATTTTTTTTTATAATTTCCTGGGTTGAAGTGAAAATATCTTAAACACATTTCACTGCATTTATAAAATATTCAGAACGCGTGCACACTCTAGAATGTTGTTGCCAGCCAACTTCTCTTGTGTTTTTTTTATGATCACTACGAAATGGTTATTGAATATACTAGAACGTGAGAATATTCTTGGAGGTAGGTCATTGAAGATGAAGTTTGTTTTCATCAAACGTCAGAATGATCTCGCGTTCTATCCTCTGTTCTGACCAAAAGTGTTCTATATTGGCAACAACGTGTTCCATGGATAGAGTGATCTCGAAAATTTTTAGGAATTTCAACCACAAGTGCACCCTAAAGGCGTAATTTTGAACAACTTCACCCTGTCTACAGGTTTGTCTGAAAAAATATCGCAACACTGAAAGCACCAGTATGTAGCCATCTTAAGTACTTCCAATTGACTATTGATGAATATAGATTTGATTGCGTCGAGCATTTTTGTAATAGGTACAACTGTTGTGTGAACTGTGGATACAAAATTAGTATATTGAGTTGCCTGACTAATCTCAAGTTTTTTTTGTGTCAATCTATATTTGAATATTGTTTCTATAAAAAGTGCACATGAATTTGCAATAACTTCTTTAGTGAAATGGAGAAATAAAGATAATTAACGTTCATTTGAAAATGTGACAATAAGTAAGTACCTATAATACAACAATTCTTTTTCTTTTTTCTTTTCTTCATTTTTTATGTATAATTAGTTACCTATGAGTCCGGTTTTTATATGAATGATAACAATAGGGAGAAGCAATTAATAATTGCATCTGTAAATCTTACAGGATTCACGGGTTTGACGGCTTATTGTCAGCCGTGCGGAAAGTAACTTTGTTCCCAAAGAAGAACAGTTATGGCAATTTATCTCACTACTTACTCAAATCCAACAGACAAAATTAAACTTTATCACACTGAACTTAACGGGAAAACATGGGACATAGAATATTGTTTTTGATATACCAATATTGTTACGAAATCTCCAAATGCCGGCCCTGTCGCTCTTAAACGCAAAATAATATGAGGAGTCGAAGAGAGAACGTAAAATTTCCAGGAACTCTCCTCACGAGTGGAATATTCGATCACCGAGATTTGACTCGAAGATTCTCCATAGGTGTACGCAAGTATACACTTCATCGCGCAGGAGATAGTTATTCAGAGTAAGTTCAGCAGAGAGTTTTTCGGAGTTTTTATTGGAGAGAGCTTTGGTATTGCTAAGTGCAGAAGTCGAAGTAGATAATTTCAATTACAGAAAGCTTTAGTTCAGAGCGTTGGATAGTTAGCGGAGCAGTTTGAGTGATTGTATTGGATTGTTGTAATAATAGAAGTTAAGTGTTGTTTGGAGTTTCAATTAACGAACCCAAGATATATCGTAACAATATAAATTAAGATAAAAGTTCATTGACAAATAGATGGGAAGCTTATAGATTATTGTGTGGTTTCATGTCCTATGTAATACGTCGGTCAAACAGGAAGAACATTCGATATACGCGTAAAGAACACAGAAAAAGTTTCTGAAGAGGTAAAACAAATTACATGTATGCATCCCACCTCATTACAGAGGGACATGAGTTCAACCACGAATTTGAGGATTCCTTCCAGGAGAAGGGTTTAAAACTCAACCCCTTGGAGAATTTGAAAAGCGATAAGTGCAAACATTCAGAGTACCTAATGGATAATCAGGCTGAGTTGAATAAATCGCCTCTGCTGAATATTTTCTTTTCAAGAAATTATGCTCATAAGGATGAGGGATATATTATTTCATTATTCGTCGGATATAATTTAATGTATGAATTTGGACTGTTATAGTGTTAGAATTAGTTTAATATTCCTGCTTGAGGAAGCTATTGTATATCGAAACACGTGTCGCGGTTTAGTATGTGAAAATCTTACAGGTAGCTGTATTTTTTTTATTGTATGGAAATAGTTAGGATAACTATGGATGAGCGTATATTGGTCAAAGTTGATAAACTTTCTAAAATCGTTTCAACGAACATCAAGCACACGTCTGAATTCGGAGTCCAAAAATCATTCATTCTCGCCCAGCAGCTGAGTAATTCTCGAATGTATTCTGATTCCCATATATTTCTGAATATTTTATCATTTCACAACATTTCCTCCCTGCGTTTCTCGACGCTTATCTGCAATACTGACCAAATATGTTCTATTTCCTCTGGGGTGATAAAGCGACGAGTGAAATGCCGGTGGAAATGGCAATTTTAATGAAATGAAACTCTGCGGGCGTGAAATTGAAAGTCGGTCCAGCATCTCTTTGTTATTACCTCCCAAAGGGTATTTTCAGTATCTTTCGAGGACATACTTTGGGCATGCAGCCGTTTGGGTGAATGCAATGTCTTTTTTCAGATATTGGTAGTAAATCTCACTCATTTCTCTCATTGTTTGTTTACTATTTCATTCACGAAAGAAAGAAGTGTGACTTGTTTTTAGAACACACTTCTTCACAAAATAGTAATTTGAAAAAACTTTTTCAATTATTTCTTAATAGTGGTTATCCGAAGGGACTTCTGCATAGACTCATCTTCGGCAGGACACATCTCAACAGTGATATTCACAATAATTCATCCTTTCATAATGATATTCCATCTTTTTACCTTTCTCTTTCATATATTCGAACACTACAACATAAATTCAATGGTTTGTTTTCCAAAATTCCTAACATTAATATTGCTTATGAAAATCAAATTGTACTCAATAAAATTTTTCCAAAATTGAAAGATAAAGATCATGTGTTAGATCATTCCAATGTTTTTTACTGTATCCCTTGGACTCAGTGTGAAAAAAAATACATTGGCAAAACCAAAAGAAAGTTGGAAGATAGAATGTGTTCTCATGAAAGTGATATTAGAAATCTCAAAAAAACTTGTTCATTAGCTCAACATTCAATTTTTCTTGATCACAATCCTGATTATGATAATGTGACTATATTGGAATATGAATCCAATGTTGAAAAAAAAAACTTTCCTTGAAATGACACAAATTTTTAAGAAACCAAATTAAATTATTTCCAGAGAAGATATTGATAATCTCAGCATTCTATTTCCAGAGATCAATCACCCTAAGACCAAACTGATATTTTGCACTCGACGCGCGTTCCGCTGACGAGGTTAGCATCTTCAGGAGAAGAAAATTGATACTCGGTATCAATATTCTACTCAGTAGAAATCAGTAGCAACTTCAGGAGAAGAAAATTGATACTCAGTATCAATTTTCTTGCTAACCTTGTTAGCGAAACGCACGTCGAGTGCAAAAATATCAATTTGGTGTTAGGGTTATTGATCTCTAGAAGAAGTTTCACATCATTTCCGTTCAAACTTACAATATGGTTTCCAATGTCCGGTAGGAGAAGTACCTTCTCCCACATTCTCGTTCCCCCTTTCAACATGGATAATAATTCATAGTTTCTGATTGGAGTTTTATATAATGTTTTATTACCCTAACATCTATGTGTTGTGATATGGTTCCTTTCTTCAGTTTCCTAGTAAAAAGGATTATTAACCTTATGTTCGTGAGTACGCACATGGTAAAAATTTTTCTATTCCTTACAATTTTCTCAATTCATTGTAGAGTTCCTGATGAAGATATCTATATATCTTCATCAGATATATATATATATATATATATATATATATATATACATATATATATATAGATATATATATATATATATATATATATATATATATATATATATATATTATGGGACAAGTTGCCCAGATCTACTTAATTTTGCGTTATTTTTTTTTACAAAATTGATGGATGACGAGTTTCGTATTTTATTGGAATTAATCGCCCAACGAGGCTGAAAAAGGGTATGAAGTTATTTCAGGGGTTGATCAACGCACAGCCTGAACCATTGATCGTAGAGATCTGAAACTTGGAGGGTGTGTTCTCTGTATGACGGAGGCATCCGATAGAAAAGAGGTTTACTGGAATTCCACCCCCAAGGGAGTGAAAAACGAGGTCAAAGTTTGTATGCGACAACTTCATATTACTTGAACTTGATTTTATTAGTTATTCAAGCTCAACACCCCAGCATCAAGTTCATCATGGAAACCGAACAGGATCAGCAGATAGCATTCCTAGATGTTCTGATTGAACGATGTGGTGCTAGACTAACCCACAAAGTATACCAAAAACCCACGCACACGGATAGGTACCTGCACGCACTATCGAACCACCAAAAGAGAGGAGTCATATCTACTCTACCGGAACGTGCTCGAAGAATTTGTGAACCAGAGCATCTAGATCTAGAGAAAGAACTGGAACATCTTCTGGTAACCTTGAGGTCAAATGGATACAGTGTACTCGAAATCAATAGGGCCATGAAACTGAAGAGTTCCACGGTTCAAAACAAGAAGGACTCTCAGATAGTTGCAAATGCGTATCTGCCGTATATCCCGAGGGTCGCTGATAGAATTGGGGAACTCTTGAGGAAATACAACATAAAACGGTTTTCAAACCGACCAAGATGATCCAACCAAGCCTCAGGTCGGCTGAAGACAAAAGAGACCCACTGTCAGCAGCAGAGGCTTATCGCATACCGTGCACCTGTGGGAAGGTATATATCGGTACCACCGAAAGAACCATGGGAACAAGACTCAAAGGGCATGAAAGAAAGTGCAGTCTAGGGCAAACTGACAAGTCGGCTGTAGCGGAACACGCACTTAGTGAGGGAAACCAGAGGATTCTGTTTGAAAATGCGAAACTGATTGCCCCCAACCAGGGTGACCTTAGCCGACTGGTACGGGAGGCGATAGAGATCCACATACATACGGACAATTTCAACAGAAAAGAAGAAGCGTTGGGTCTCAATAGAATTTGGAATCCCATTATGAGAAAATCAAGAATAACTTATAAAATCACGGCAGGTAGTGCGGTAGCTGATACCGATGATTATTCTCCGAATCCGACAGAAGTAATCAACACTCCAGACTACCTGCATCAATATAAATTTGTCTTAAGAAATCGAAATGTCCAGTCATCGGAATAATAGCTTCTGAAGAAGCTAGAGCTAGCGAAACGTTCCAAAGAAAGACGGCTTTCAAACCAGAAGAAAAGTAATGATACTGAGAACCTCGGCAGCGAAAGCCTTAACCATTTTGTCATAAATATCATCATTATTTGTAATCGTCTTCCTATGATGAGGCTGAAATATGTTTACATTCAGCTTCGTTTCGATGAAAGCGTTTGACATGCGAATCACATCTCATTAATCTCAGTTATATTTCATGTGGACTGCTGCAGGTGTGCAATGCTTGGATTACTAACTGGAATATTAGCGGCATTCTCGACAGTGGTTCTGAGCGAGAGTGACCTCTACTTGCTGTATTTGAGAAAATGACTGATAAACCGGTAACGTTTCATTTCTAGGATTTGATGTAAGGTAGAAGTCATTATAGACGACAGAAAAACTGAGTACTTATATCTTTTTTATCCCTTTGGTAACGAGATTATGTATAATAACTGTAATATTGTGTCAGGGGTGGCTTTTTTGTGAAACTGTGTTAATGTGAACACGTTAGCAAGGATATAAATACTATTTTGATTCCGATAAACAGAACGGCGTTTGAGATGAAAGAATAGAAGAAGATTGGAAAAGTGCAGAGATATTGACAAAGACATTTCCGACCTCTTCTTCTCTAAAAGAACAGTTTCCAACCTGAAAGTAGTTACACTTTCAACTAATCGTGAATAAAATTAATTTACAGTTGATCGGCAATGCAAATAAGCAATTTATTGAATGATATTCCATTATCAAAGCCTGGGAAAGTTGAACCCATTTTTCAAAATTTTGCTTTTCCTCGAATATATCCTGTTTTGTATATTCAAAATCCCAGTAATGTCTCGACGTAAAATATACTTCTATGAACAACACTGCATGAGTCCTGTTAGATACACTTCAATATTCGTCGTGTTAATAGTCAGGAAATAATAAGTAATCCATTGAATAACATTCATTTACCAAGGACAGGAGAAGAGGAACCGATTTTCCAAAATTTTGCTTGTCTTCGAATATATCTAGAAATACTTGGAATTCCTAAACTTCCTGGATGGCATTCTGGAAAACTCAGTCCCAGTTGAACGAATTCGTATCCCCTAGAGTTCTCTGAATCCGAACGATGATAATCGAATTCAAAATACCAGTTATGTCTCAACGTTGATTATACTTCTGTGAACAACACTACATGAGTCCTGTTAGATACACTTCAATATTCTTCGTGGTAATAGTCAGGAAAAAATCAGTAACTCATTGAATAAAATGCCTTTATCAAAGTCAGAAGAAAAACCCATTTTCCAAAATTTTGCTCTTCTTTGAATATATCCAGAAATAATTGGAGTTCACGAACTTCCTGGATGAAATTCTGAAAATTCAGTCCCAGTTGAACGAATTCTAATCCCCTAGTCTGAATCCGAACGATGGGAATTGAATTCAAAATATCAGTTATGACTCAATGTAGAATAAACTTCTGTGAACAACACTGCATGAGTCCTGTCAGATACTCTTCAATATTCGTCGCGGTAATAGTCCGGAAGTATTCGTTTGCTTCCCGCTTATTAGATCTAGTTTGATAATCCTTCGTGCGATATAATTTGTTGAGATATTACCTTATCTATTTATTAATTTATTTATTTATTTAATAAAAGGGCAAACCCCTCTTTACAAAATATAGACAATATACAATATGAGAAAAAATATAAAAACTGAAGAAATATAAATATAAAAAATTATATACATAAAAGTATAGTAACATATATCACAAGGTATCACAGAGTAGCTACTCCATCAAGAGATTTTTTAAAGGTACCTCACACCTGTTATACATATACCATTTGAATTAACTAGATTACCCAGTCTTAAAATACGTGATATGCTGCTATTGTAGCCATAATTAGTATGGTAATAGGGAATACTAAAAAGTTCACAATTTCGTGTTGGTATTCTATGGAATCTTAAACCAATTTGTGCCAACAATTCTGGACATGATGTTATGCCAAGAATTAATTTGTACAGTAAAATTAAATCAGATCGATTTCGACTAGTTTCTAGAGTATTAATCGAAATATACTCCAAGACCTGGGAATAATTGTATGTATCCTGGTACAAACCCATTTTATAAGCAATATATCTCAAAAACCTGTTTTGCACACGCTCAAGATGATGGATATGAATTTGGTAATAAGGATTCCAGACAAAAGAGGCGTATTGGAGACAAGAATATATGAGTGACATGTATAATGTTTTTGTTGAAAGAATTGACAAATTCTGTGTATTTCTAAGAACAAAACCTAGTTTTCGAGATCCACTGCTTACAGTTGAATTTACATGCTGAACAAATGTAAGTTTTTCATCAAATAATACTCCAAGGTCCCTAACAACCGATTCTCTTTTGATGATCTTATTATCAATATGATAGTCATTTTGGATTATGGAATTCGCTCTACTAAAAGTAATACATTGACATTTATCAGGATTTAACAACATACCATTTGATTCAGACCATTTTAGCAAGGAATTGAGATCTTCTTGTAGTTTGTTACAATCAGTTGGTTTTGAGATGTTTGTATATAGTTTTAAATCGTCTGCAAAAAGGAGAAATTTACAATTTTCGAAAATGGCACCTATGTCATTGATAAAGATATTAAACAACAGAGGACCCAAGTGTGATCTATGGGGAATTCCTGATGTGACAAGGAAAGGATTGGAAACAAAATTCTTAATTTTAACTAACTGATGTCTATTGAAAAGATAGCTATTTAACCAGTTTGTTAACCATGGCGAAAAGCCAACGGCAGACAACTTGCTGATTAATAAGTGGTTCACTTTATCAAAGGCTTTACTGAAGTCAGTATAAACAGAATCAATTTGACTATGTTGTTCTAGTGCAAGGACAATGTCGTTTTGATACAGTAATAAGTTAGTTACTGTTGATCTACCACCTACAAAACCATGTTGTTGTTCAATAATTAAGTTTTTACAGTAAAAAGAAATATGACTCACTGAGAGTTGTTCAAATAATTTTGGTATAGCAGAAAGTTTGCTTATTGGTCTATAATTTCCAATTTCTTCCTTAGATCCATTTTTGATCACCGAGCCATTTCAATCATTTCCCTTTGATACCATTATCATCCCAATTACAGCTCGGCGAAAATCTGTTATCATCAAAAGTTATTTCGGTGAATGTATTGAGAGTCAGCGTAGGTGAATCGCTATAATCCATCTTACTACAGAACTCATCTCCGTCTATTTTCATCCTTCCGTCGTACAAAAAGGATATGCAGGAGGATTCGAGGAATCCTCTGTTGTCATTTAATTTATTTGAGAGAAGTAATGTCAGATTAGGAGCAATGGGATTGAAATCTTCCTCAACCACTTGAATTTTGCATACTTTCAACCATTAGCTCACCGGATTACTGCTTTACATATTAAATTTCCTGGGGATTTTTACCCAATTACGTGGAGTAATTTCCAGAAAATCCTAATTGCCTCTTCTCGCCTCGGATTGGACATACTTCTGCATCGGTGGACCTTTTATGCAAGAAACTTAATTGGTTTGAGGGAGTGATTTTTTACTTTTTCTCCTACGAATTGGTGTTGAAAAACTTCCGTATAAGAAGTGACACCTTAAAATCAACAAACACTCTCTTTTGATATGTTTATATCATTCATATACATTCGATTCATGCACAAAAAAGGAGCGAGAGTCTGGAATAGTTACTCCCCTACCTAAATGGCGCGGCAGGCGCTAAATCACAAAGAAGTCACTTTTCAAGCAAGTTTTTTGTATCAAGCACTGGAAACTGGAATCAAAAAGATATCATTTATAGGATACGATAATTTAGGTAATAAAAGTAGAAGGCAAGGTTTGTCAAATCAAGTTTTATTATTAAATTTCTATTGATGAAAACATAGGTATTGATGATTCACTTGAGTTTTTGGAAAACTGGTCTGCGAAAACATCAATATCGTGATCTTATAGTGCTTTTATTTTTGAATATATATAACAATATCTTTTTTTTCCTACAAAGTAGTGAATAATATTATTAGTATTGTACAAAAAGACACAGTAAAATAAAATAAAATAAAATCTGAAAGTATAAAATCTCTATGATTGAAAATGATGTAAAAAATGTAAAACGTAAAATTTAAAATGTGTGAACTCAAAAAATATTTAATGTTATAATTCAAACCACGAACTCTTTTGAATTGAAAGTATACAAAATGCTAGGTAGTGATGTAAAATATATGTGAAAATTCAGAGATTAATTCAGTGGAATTTGTTCATAGTAATGTTATATTTTTCTGAAATGTTGAATAACTTGACCTCATATTTCATTTTTATATGATCTGGAGTAAAATTAAATAATTTGGGTCTGGTTTCATATCCCTGTTGATGATTTTTGGACTCATTTCTGTAGTGGAATATAAATAATAATGATTGTTAATGATTGCTATAAATATTAATGATTGTTTGAAGTAAATATATCTCAAACTCATGAAATATTTGTGTCGATGGGAGAAGAAAATTCAATAGTTGAATACTAGCCAGTTTTACATCAAATCAGGAAAACTAGAAGACCTTCACACCAAGGAGGACGAATTTCTTGACGTGAGCAAATTTCTTTCCGGGTCAAAGGTCAACCAGATTAATTTCTGAACCAGCCATTACATGAAGGTGTTGTATTTTTCAAAATTACAGAGATTGGATCATGTTTTGTTCAAATCAGTGCAAAAAAAAGTTGAAAAAACCTAGAAGTGAGAATAAAAGAAATTTGGTACAGAAGTATAAAATTGAAAACCGAATAACTTTATATTCTGGTAGTTTTCGAAATCAGTGGTAGAAACCCAATTTTTTGATAATATTTGAGAAATGCAAGAATTGAATGGTTCAGAATAGAGAGTGAAAACTAAAGTGGGACCCTCTTGTACTCATTTTTCAAGTAGAAGCTAACTGGTTAACGATGATATTGTAACCTTGGGTGAAATCATTCTGTTTCATGCACAAAAAGGAATACATTTTTTAGAGATCAATTGCCCTAACAGCAAACTGATATCATTTGCATTCGACAGTATCAGCATCTTCAGGAGAAGTATATTTTGATACCAGTTTAGTGTTAGGGTAATGAATCTCTAGAAGAAGCCCCAATCAGAAACTTACTGCAAAATGAAATTTCAACAATATGAAGAAAATTATCATATGTTGCAGACTTTATTTGTGTTTATACATGTCGTACGAAATTTAAACAATGAATTCTTGCATATTATGTAATACTTGGTTCATAGAGCACACTTTGCCTCAATCTGTTACTTAAAGAATGTTAAAGCAAAAGTGTCGTGTATGAACGCTCATTGATGAATTGTGACAACTTCCTTGAAGTGATAGAAACATTAATAGTGAAAGTTTGGTGATGAACCCGACTCTTCTCTAACCCAAACACAATACATATTTATCTCTAGCAGCAATGTTTAGTCTCATCAGGAAATTACCTAAGAGATAGCAGATAACCAGAGAATGCCCAATGATATGTGAAACCCCATTCCGTCTTGTTATCGTCCCCAAACCGTTTGGGGAAAGGGATTAATTCCCCCGCCAATCCTAATACTCCTCCAACAGGAATTCATACTTGTTGAACTCGACAAAATGCATCCAAGCTTGATGTTATTGTGTAAAACGGCGTGAGCTCAGAGCTGGGATTGCGAAGTGCTAACACATTGCAAACATTTTCAGGACGACAGAGAGAAAAGGTCCAAGATAAATGTGGGGGCTGTCCCTTCACCGAGTTATCGATAATGTTCGAAAAGACCGTGTCATGCGGAATGACTGAAATGGATGGCCTGGACATTTTGAGTTATTCTTCGTTTCATTCATTGTTCCGAATAATGAAGTTTGAAGTCATTCTTCAATTGGTAAAAATAACAAATCATACAGTGTGAACTGGGCACTTACTTAGTTTGAAAACAATCAGAACAACAGTTACGTAGGTCAAACGGAAAAATGTTGAAAATATGTATGAAAGAGCATTTTTTTTCCATAATAGGCAAACGAATAATATAATCGATTCCTTCAAGAATTTAACGATGAATTGGGAATCCAAGAGCGATTTTAAGATGGAGAATTGTAACTGATTTTCTGTAACTGAAAATGGAAATAATCAAGTTCAAAAAGTATTCATTGAGTGACCAAATTACGTTGATTAATTCATGCACCTTACAGTACAGTATTCCAATATATTATGATATTCTTGTCAGAGGCAGCGATCATATGCTAAACGTGTATGGTATAACCTCTGTAAGTAGAATGCTGATGATGATGATGATGATGATGATATGCATTATCATCAAGTTTCATTGACAGTGTCTCACAGACAGAGATCTCAAGTCTGATATACGGTGGGCTGCTCATTATATCTCATAAATCAGTGTCCAAGATGATAATAGTGATAGGGGGCTAGTTCTGATGAAAAAGTTTATAGAAAATGAGTCCCGATTCCTCACCGTTTTCGAGTAATCTTTATTTATGCGATTTCTACAAGAAACTCCGTTTCTGTCACAAAAAATAACAGAGAGAGAGAGAGAATTTCCACTGTGATGGCTTGAGTTGCACGCATTTAAACTAATGCAACTAAAAAAAATATAAAAAATAAGATATTCTGAAACCTCAAAATTCCAACAAAGAACCATTGAAAACGTCTTTGAGTTTGTTACAGTATTCTTGATAACGAGAACTAGTATGTTTTCAAAATCACAAAAAATGAAAACCAGTCGAAAACATCGACAAATTGGATCCCACGTTATACGACATCCTCCTTCACATCTGTCAGTTTGGACTATGACATATAAGACACCCTATACATCTGGGCTGGATTTGCCATCTCTTCAATTAACCAAGAAAAGCATCATATCAATCCATCATGTTTATTGCATAAGTTATGCAGTACCTATAAAATAACCTACCCTATCTGTGTTTTGCATAGTTTTACTTACTAAGATTCATCTCGAAACTTGCCAGAATAAACAATACCCCATAACACACCCATAAATCACCCCCAATGATGATCTACGCTTTGAAATGTTTTGCAGTTTGCGGTGTTATTGAATGATATGGAAAGTTTTATATTTATTGATTTTGATTTGTTCATAATCACCAAAAAAGCACTGGAAACGATATAGAAGAATATATTGCTTCTCAAAAGCCA
This sequence comes from Zygogramma bicolorata, assembly GCA_032362365.1. Taxonomy (NCBI): domain Eukaryota; kingdom Metazoa; phylum Arthropoda; class Insecta; order Coleoptera; family Chrysomelidae; genus Zygogramma; species Zygogramma bicolorata. Next base: position 558,596 of record JAVJAQ010003801.1, on the reverse strand, counting down.
TTTTTGCAGCCTGCTTTCATCAAGAAAGTTTGAGAAAATCCATTCACGACGTCTTTCATCCTCAAATTGCATTGAAGCTCTAAAATGCATAACTGGTTATTTGAACTTTCTACAATAGCAAGAGAAAACTGCAATATCAAAAGTGAATTATATTGCATAGAAGTATAATATATTCCCTACAAACTTCAGAACCACTCGCAAAATCTGAGATGACTGAAATACCATATCCCTAGAAAAGAATATCCGTTGCTAAATCATCCATTATTCAAGAGCGTTTTAATAACGCAAGGTTATAAATCTTTGGAAAGACTTATAATTAAAAACACTGTCGCCAATCTATGCAGAAGCTACAAGAGATTTATCGCTATCGGTGAGTGTGGAAACGATATTTGAGTTTTGAAAGCTTCCATTTACTTCCTACTGTTTGTTTCTTCATCGGTTGCTTGTTCAGGTTGAAATTTGTGACTTGATTGTCATTGTTTCCGTGGCCCTCAACAGACATTGATATCTCGCTTCTGGAAACTTTTTTGTCTTCCATATGACTTCACTGGTCTGTATAAGAAAGGTTTCGATAATTATTACAAACTAGGCTAGGCTAAACATAAAGTGTGGTGATTTTTCAATGATGAGAGGGTAATTCTGCCACATCACCCAGGGTGTTGTGAGTAGATCTTTATAGCTGTAAAGCTCTAATCCCTACGTTATATACATGGAATATGTTTTGGATTGAGGTGGCCTTTACTTGATGGAAATCCATAGTTATTACGCTATGAGGTAGAACACGATTAAATTTCCACAAAATTTATTGTCTTCGCGACATGTTTCGATACACTGTATCTTTATCAAGCGAATGTATTTAAACACTAAATTATTCTTTGTTAAGAGCTCCTTAAATACATCAGGGCCTACTCTAATTATCTCTGATTCCTAGAATAATACAACTGATACTGATGATGATTCCTAAACTTATTGACTGATGCTGATTCCTGAAATTATACAACTGATACTGTTCCTAGAATTACAACTGTAATGATTATGATATCTGAACATAGTTACTACTTATTAATTGAATAAGTTCAACAAAGGGGAACTATTGAGATCCAATTGATCATTTAGCAAACAATTTGAATTTTTTAGTTTATTGATTTCCAAAAATTCTAAATAATTAAGTCTAATGCCCTTATTTTCAACATGCAGAATTTCGAAATTTTTATCGAAGTCATGGCCTTCCTCCAAAATGTGATTGGCATATGATGAATGAGTTGTTTTCTTTTCATAATTCATACGATGTTCACGTATGCGGCTTTTGAATGGTCTATCTGTCTGGCCAATATATACTTTGGAGCAAGATTCATAATTCAATTTATAAACTCCCGATTTTTCATCTTTTATTGTTTCATCTTAATATAACAAAGTTATTCTTGATAACAAAGACAGATAGACCATTCAAAAGCCGCATACGTGAACATCGTATGAATTATGAAAAGAAAACAACTCATTCATCATATGCCAATCACATTTTGGAGGAAGACCATGACTTCGATAAAAATTTCGAAATTCTGCATGTTGAAAATAAGGGCATTAGACTTAATTATTTAGAATTTTTGAAAATCAATAACTAATAACTAAAAAATTCAAATTGTTTGCTGAATGATCAATTGGATCTCAATAGTTCCCCTTTGTTGAACTTATTCAATTAATAAGTAGTAATTATGTTCAGATATCTTAGAGTAGGCCCTGATGTATTTAAGGAGCTTTTAACAAAGAATAATTTAGTGTTTGAATACATTCGCTTGATAAAGATACAGTGTATCGAAACATGTCGCGAAGATAATAAATTTTGTGGAAATTTAATCGTGTTCTTCCTCATAGCGTAATATACATGGAATATATTTGTAACAAGTAACTTAATATATGAACAATTTACAATAAGTTCAATTGTAGCTGTAATTAGAAAATAGGAAAAGCTATTCAATATATGACAGGAAATACCAACTACAATAATTATGAGGAACGTTATAAAGTTAAAGATGAACATATTTTTCAGTGTTTTTTCAAAATTCGTTTGTTTTATATTCTTCAGGCAGATGGTTAGCTAGATAGATTATAATCGATGGTGATTTTTAAGATCTATACGAAATCGGTATGTGATTAAACAACATCCTGTGTGTGCTTAGATTGGTGATGTGAAAGCGAAAACTTTTCATGAGATCAAACATCCTAAAATCAAACTAATATCACTTGAATATTAGATAGGTAGGCCTGATATAACTTATCCCAGTGTTAAAGGTCATTATCTATTTTGTCTTTTTCAGCAAAACCCTCGTCGAACGTAATTGATATCAGTTTGGTGTTAGGTCGATTGATCCCTGTAAAAAGTTTTCGAAAGATTAATAATGTTGATAATGTCACTGTTCTGAAGTTGATGAAGAGGTTTCAGCAATGTTCTTTATAATTAGAAGAAGATTGATTATTCGAAAGAGAAAATACGTTGTTTTCAGAATATACTGACTATATTCACAGGTCGAATTTAATGAATCAGGGAAAGTCGTAATTCGTGTAAATAAATTTATTTAAAAATCGCAGAGCGCTTTCGGCTATCAAGCCATCTTCAGTGCTACACCTGCAAGTGAGTAATAGTCTAAAATTGGATTAAAGGTTATAATTGAATTACTTACTCGTCTAGGTATTTACAGGATCATCTTCACAATCACAAATAATCGTGAGACATCACATTGAATAAACATCAAAGTTAAAATCAGTGCCTTTTTGGGTTGACAATTGAAATTTTTCTATTGAAACATTGTTAAATGATTAAAATTTGGATTCCCATTAATCATTTAACAATGTTTCAGTAGAAAATTTTCAATTGTCAACCCAAAAAGGCACTGATTTTAACTTTGATGTTTATTCAATGTAATGTCTCACGATTATTTGTGATTGTGAAGATGTTCCTGTAAATACCTAGACGAGTAAGTAATTCAATTCTAACCTTTAATCCAATTTTTGACTATTACTTACTTGCAGGTATAGCACTGAAGATGACTTAGTAGCCGAAAGCGCTCTGCGATTTTTAAATAAATTTTTTCACACGAAATACGACTTTCCCTGATTTATCAGTCACGTGTATGCAGCACCAACAAATCTTACCAAATTTAATGAAACGAAAATTTCACATGAAAAATTCTTGAGCTTGATGTTTTTTAGGTCTGCAACAAGAGATGCAGTTAGATTCTGATATTGAAGAGTTCAACATAATAGGAGTTGACTGGATATCTTAATTTGTTTGCGTTTGGTTCCGAAATAACATTATTTAACTTGTTAGTTTTGATTGTTCCCATGGAGTTTCAGGTCTGGGATTTCTTTATGTGACTTTCGAAATCTATCTGTTGTTACCATAACAGTCAATTCGAATGACCCATGGGAAAAATCCTGGCCATATATTTGGTGTACCACAGGGTTCTGTGTTGGGCTATTCTATTTTTGTTATATATAAATGACTTATCTATGATCGACATATCTGGTAGTTTCATTCTATTCGCGGATGATACAACGATACTGTGGAAGGGAAAAACTCAGTGGAGCTACATGAGATAATATCATCCGACTTGGAGAAGGTGAAAAGCTGGTGCGATGCCAATTTACTATCTTTAAATGCATCGAAAACGAATATAATATAATTCAAATGTTTGCTTGAAGAAATTCCAATAGATTCTGCCACATTGCAAAATAAGTTACACACAAAATTTCTCGGTGTATTCATTGACAATAGGCTGAAATTTGATGAACACCTTAAACAACTCAAGAGTAAGATTTCCTCCGGGTGTTATGCAGTAAAAGTAGTTTCCAATGAGATAGGTTTCCATATCGCAAAAACCGTTTACCATGCTCTTTTTGAATCTCAGCTAAGATATGGAATACCGTTTTGGGGAGCATGCAACTCATCCCTTCTCTCTTCTGTGTTGATATTACAGAAGAGGGCACTTAGGTGTCTTTGTAAAGTCAAACCCAGTGTATCGTGCAGGAATTTGTTCGCTACCAATAAAATTTTGACAGTCATCGCACTTTTTATCCTTGAGACGGTTTGCCTTATTTCTTAAACATAAATCGAAGTTCAACTTTGTTTCTACTCCATATGCTATTCGTAATAGCATTTATACCTTTAGACTTCCTACCCCGACTTCGAATCTAATTAAAGACTCTATATACTATAATGGTGGTAAATTGTTCGATCATTTACCATAAGAAATAAGATTTGCAAATCTGGGCAACATCCGTTTCAAAAAGGCGGTAAAACACCTACTTGTTGACAGACCCTCTTATAGTTTGGAGGAATATTTTAGTGAATCTTTTTAAGAATAATTTTTATTAATTTATTATTTTTGACTGTTATTTTACATTATATATATATATATATATATATATATATATATACATATATATATATAATGAGTGAGACAATATTTGGGTATGCAGCAGGCCAAAACAGTGTACTCTTATAACACAGATTCCAAGCTTTCGATAATCTTTATTATCATCATCAGGGATGCTACAATATGGTGAAACAAGCGGTTAGATCCATGAAGAGAGGCCCGCGTGAGCTTGGGCATCGTCATTGGTTGGCACTGCACATGCGCCATTTAGACAGTTGTCCTTTGTCAACGCCATTCTGATTCTGATTATTCCCGCGTGTTCGGCGTTTCTTCATCAAGGAACAAACAGGTGGTTTTAAAATATATTTTTTTAAAAAAAGCGTTTTATTATGTGAAACATTGTTGTTCGTTAACGTCCTGACTGGCGTGTTTTATTGTCTACGCGCAGATATGTGGTGTCCAAATTATTTTATTCATCGTGCCGTTTAACCTCACTTACACTGTAAGTTGTTTGACTGATCTCTCTTCATGGATCCAACCGCTTGTTTCACCATATTGTAGCATCCCTGATGATGATAATAAAGATTATCGAAAGCTTGGAATCTGTGTTATAAGAGTACACTGTTTTGGCCTGCTGCATACCCAAATATTGTCTCACTCATTTCCTAACTAGTCAGCAAACAAGACTACCCTTCTCTTTATATATATATATATATATATATATATATATATATATATATATATATATATATACATTTTCAATACTATTTTATATCTACATTTGTATTTCTTGGACTTTGTCAATATGATGCAAATCTTCAGACAATAAAGCATATTTTGATCTGATTTGATGTTTATATTTTTTAGTAAGGTAGAGGTAAGGTATCTCTGTAAGGTGAAGGCCAGAGAAATGTTCAAACATTTTTTCACTGTCATTCAGATTTAATCTGTCATTGCACTGTATATTTTTGATAAAGTTTGCCTTATATATAAACATGAATCGAAGTTGATCTTTCTTTCTACTCCTTACGCTACTAGTATTAGCAATTACAGTTTCAGTTTCCACCCCGAATTCGAACTTGATATTGCTCTTACCTCTAGAGCTTCAATATCGTTGAAACAATTTTCAATTCAAACATAAAACTCTTTGACTATTACCAGAATTGAATAGAAGGCACTTCCTTTCTCTTGATCTGTACATAAACATCCACCGAGAAGCAAACTGCAATTGTATTTGCTGTGTGAATTTGTTCGATCAATGAGCTAATATCCACCTGAAAAACATGAATGGCATTGTGTACTCAGATCAATGCGCTGAATTTGATTTCCCAATAGTGTGTTTATTCCGTTCTATTTCCAGCCTTCATTCATTCCGGAAAGAGATTTATTCCATTTCATATCGATTGTTCGAAAAAATTGTTTACTCCAATGCTGATTGATGCCGTTTCAAGTTCATCATCAAACCCCCACATGGAAATGTTATTAAAGCGAATCTGCCCACGGATCCATGATTAAAATTAATGTAGGCAGATGAAATTTCTGGGAAACATTATGGTTTCAGACAAGGTCTATCCACAAATGATGCAATTGCCGCATTAACAAGTGAAATATATGAACATATAGACAAAAAAAGGCCTGCAATTTGTACATTTTGGACTCAGCCAGGAATGCGAGGTACAACACAACAGCTATTTCAAAGCTATTTGAGCGGAAGAAAACAAATAGTGAGAATTGATGGGACACTGAGTGAAGACATTACCTATGGGATACCACAAGGAAGCGTCATTGGTCCTCTGTTACTCACATTATATATTAATAGCTTACTCACTATGGATCTGGATTGTTCACAGCCATACACAGCCATACTTTTCACAGCGGAGACCTGGGAAAGCCTGAAAATAAAAGTAGAACAGAACATCAATATATATAAAAAGATTGGTTCGACCATAAATCACTAACCATCAACTTCGAGAAAACTTGGTTTCTACCCTTTGCGAGCTATGGAAGTCAGTTATAGTATTTTTCACAGTAAATGGTATTGGCTTATTAACTGCAATAAACTACCCGATTTAATCCCATTGTGTAGAAAATCATCTGGTAAAAGATGCAAATGTACTACAGGGTCGAACTTAAGAAATTTGAATTTTGCATAATGTAGGAGATATACAGGTAATTTATTTAAATGTTACAATTCTATTCTATATTCAGTACGTCTCGTCGAGATAGAGTATTGGCCGATTTTCAGACCGGTATTTTCTTATTGACGTTATATATTCAGAACGCCAGTTTATTAAACGTGTGGATTCCATTATTACTTGTCTCTTGTCTATTTTGCGATATTTAAAGCCCATTGCAGATAGAGCTCGCCAAAGAGTAGTGAGGCCACAGTTGATGCGAGTTTCGTCATTGATGAGCCGCTGTTTCAGACTTTTGATTGTAGGGACACGCTGCTCATCGTACATAGGTAGATTTTTCGCCTTATCAAATATTTTTCCCAGTAGTCTAGATTTTTTGTGACACCGGGATCTTTACGTTTGTTTCTTGATTCCATGGAATTTTCAACAATTCGTCTACTGAAGTAAGAGGCACCTTCGTCAAATTACTGGTTACTTTTGCTGCAGCACCCGCGTTATATCCTTGCTGAAGTAAGGAACTATACACATTTTTATAATGATTTTCGCAACACAAGATAAGTGATTCTTCTTTAACGAAGCACTGGAAGAAGCACTATTACTTTTCATCCACGGACGCCACATACTGCCTATTCTGTACGTTGGGGTATAAAATCTTTGCTATTAATGTCTGTAATAACAAATAAATGTTATAAAATTATTGCACGCCGTAACACAAGTGAACACTTCCAATGAAATACAAAGACTAAAATGAACAAGAAGTGTAAGCTGTAATCCTCTACAATCCCTCTCTGAGAAACAAAATTACCTGAATCCGGTCCTTTTACATTTATGATGTGCATCTCGGATTTTACAACTTAAGGGTCTAATTGGTTTTATTATAATCCTTCAGTCAATACCATTTGTGAAAACTACTATACCAACGTTCACCGAACTGACAATAAACAACCGCGGAAAAGTCATGCAAATCTCAATAGCAGACCATATTAAATATCTAGGCGTAACAATAGACCCTCACCTCAGATGGAATGAACATATCACTTGGGTCTCAAGAACACTGAGATATATGCTATACAAATTCAAATACTTGAGATCTATTCTCGATATTACGCACCTCAAAATTTGATACTTTTCTCTGGTACAGTCACGACTTCAATATGGCATATTGAGTTGGGCAGGTATTTCAGACGTTCACCTGAAAAAAGCAGAAGTATTACAGAGAGAAAAATACACACACAGTATTTATAATATATTCGCTTGAAAAAGATACAGTGTATCGAAACATGTCGCGAAGACAATAATTCTGTGGAAATTTAATCGTGTTCTACCTTATAAGCGTAATGTCAATTTTAGGTTTGTGACCAATATCTATATAGTATTGAATTCAGCTTTCATGATACCAGTAATTTATCTTTCATTCACATTATATCGCTTCACTTTTGACTTTTGATATTTGACGTTTTTTTTTATCTTTTGTTCGCACGAGTCTCAAAATCAGTAGAAACTATCATATACTGTTCTACTGTTACTGTTTTGTTAGTTTGTATTTGTTATATGTATTCTCATAAGTTTTTTTACTATTTTATAAGACGTATTTAATGATGTATTCGTGTTGAAATAACTCCAGCTACAAACTGGTACCTACGCACGACTTCGGTTTTAGTGGGCTCTCCATGTTTATTTGCACTATACTACCATAAATTGAATTGAACTGGCCGATACTTGATGAAAATCCATATTAACAAAAAATATATTACAGTTTCCTGTATGATTTTCACTCACAATGGGTTTACAAAACCGCGACACGTGTTTCGCTATTACAATAGCTTCTTCAAGCAAGATAATTTATCTTCAAGCAAGATAAATTATCTTGCTTGAAGAAGCTATTGTAATAGCGAAACACGTGTCGCGGTTTTGTAAACCCATTGTGAGTGAAAATCATACAGGAAACTGTAATATATTTTTTGCTATACTACCATATTTTATGTAAAATTATTTTTTATTAGTGGAGGACAAGTGCAACATATGAATACGTCGCTGAGTTTCTTTTGGAAAGTTGGTACTATCCATTCTCCATGCTTTGGTTATGAATTGAATTTTCACAAATAGATTGATATATTCCATGTTGAAAATCTGTCAGTGATATCAAACAATAGAATTATTGCCAGTGCTTTGACATATTTTATAGTATTCATTTCAAGGTTCTGTTTGTTTATTCTATGAAACAAAACATTGTTTTGAAGTGGGAGACTTGAGTCTCATTTTTGGTATTTGATTTTTGATATTCACATGAATTACGTTGCCTTAAATAACTACAAATATTGGAATTGGTCACGAGACGAATCAAAACCATGAAAGATTATAAAAAATACTCAATTTTTGTTTCCCCGTGTGAAAGACACACAATGTTGCCCTACTTTGGAATATTACTGGTTGCTGCCTGTTTTATCATAACCAAAAATCAATTAATGATATTAACTTCATCATTTTATGGAACATTTTGGATCCGTTTGAATTTTCCGATCCTGATATCAATTTTAACCCTTCACTAATATTTGTTCTGCAAATAACCACACCATTACTATATAGCTTTCGGGAACAATTTTGAGCACCTCAAATTGAAGCCGACTCTGGAATATTTCCAGCCGTAGTTACCTCAATGTGAGAGCTTTTCATCGGAATTGGATTCAAGAGAGGCAGGAAGTAATCAACACAACAGATGGGGAGATAATTGGTGTTTTGTTTTTTAAATCTGATAAAAAAACTCAGGGAAAGGTTCCCTGAATGAAAAAGAATAAAGTGATGAAAGTAGTTTGAACTCACTCATTTCTGGCACCATGGGCGCCGTTCCAAAATATGTTTAGGGGGGGCGGTTAGAAAAAAAATTGCAAAATCAAGTCGATATCGTGTCTTACGCGGTGTATGAACTGAAAAATCCAGAATCCAGTGGGGGAGGGACCTTGCCCTCAAGAAACGTCGCCCTAGCCTGGCCCTTCCCAAATAGCACACGACGTCCTGAAGACGAACCATTTATGTCCCAGTTACGTCGATACGTCCCGGGACGGATGGGAGACATTCGAAGAACGTACATTACCGGATTTACCATGTATGTACTGGTTAGACGTCCCATGTAGGTACATACTTGGTCCCGTTCCAATCGGAATGTAATAAAAACGTACATGCTTGGAAGTACTATGTACGTACTTTATTAAGTGTCCCTGATACGTTTACATTAACTCCTCTTCAGGTACGTACTTTTCGGAATGAATTAGGGACATATCAATGACGTGTTTTTTTGTGAATCCCATGTACGTACTGCTCAGACGTATCATTTACGTACATGTTTGAAAGAACTATGTTCGTACTATTTGGACCTTCCAGGTGCGTACATATTGAGTCCCTTTCAGATACGTGTATTTCGAAACGTTTGCGGGACATAATAGTAATGACGTACATTTTTGGAAATCGTATGTACATACTATCTGGACGTCTCGTTGACGTACTTTTTTGTACATACTGTTTGGACCTCCCAAGTACGTACGGATTGGGTTCCTTCCATTTTCTACATTTCTGTCAGTATGTACATACTGTTTGGACCTCCCAAGTACGTACGTATTGGGTCCCTTTCGGTTCAAGGGGTATTGGGATTTTGAGAGTAATCACTTAGTGTATTCATACATATATCAATATTGGTAATGGAATATTCATAATGAATTATTCCTAAAAAAATTTGGAAAAATTGAAACATCGACATGTGGTGAATTTAAATACCAGAAAATTTCATACAGAATTTTTTGCACAGCAAGTTTGATATTCCAAAACCGCCATCACATGAGACAGTGATCCTTTAGTGCTTTTTCGAATATATTTTCATTGTTACTGAACTTTCTGAAATTTTAATATTATCTCGAACAAAACTAACTTGAAGTCATCACATCTATAGCACCCAACTCCTTCTTAAAAACAAGTCTCCCCGTGCCGTAGAGCGTAACAGTGGTCGACAATATATCTCCATAGAAAAGGTCGAGAGTTCAAGCCCCGCAGCAGCCAGGTCTTTTTCCAGGTAAGTATTCGGTTAGATGGTTAGTACACGTGAATGAGTAAAATTTCCAACTTGACTATTTGGTAAGAAAGAAATGAATAATCCCAAATATGAAAACTTAGATTCATTAAGTGATATCATATGATATATCATTACGTTGTTTTCGAATATAGCCGAATGTTTACATTTTTTCGTGACCACAATTGATATAATCTACAATATAAGGTTGATATTCCCGTAATATTGAACCAATATTGGTCAAATATGTTTGTTCTACTTGGGATAGCGCATACAGAATGGAAAATGTACGTTTTCGGAATGTCCCAAACAGTTCCCCTTTCTGTACATTTCAGGTCCTGTGTGGACTAGAAAAGTACGTACCTGGGATTACCGACTATGCGGAAACGGTAAGTCGCAGGGAGGTCTTATGTACGTCTGTCGGAGACAAAAGTACGTCCTAAATACGTACAATGCATCCTCACCGTACATATGCAGTACGTCCACTGGACGTACTTGTGCTATTTGGGTTGTGTAGCTTATAACTGGGGGTTCTGTTGGGATGGGTTATTAGATTCGTAGATGAATATAGGATTTGTTCACTATTCGAAATCTATTGATATAATCTCCAGGACTATTACAAAAATTATAATTTTTTTATGATGAAAATAACCATATTTTCATTTTCCTACTACTCAAATACAATGTGTAATTTTCTTTCCATCTAAAACATATACAGAGTGGTAGAAAAGTATGCACCAAGCGTTCCTCCTTCATTTGTTATTCGAAGCAGAAGGGTTCGGACACAAAAAGCTTTCTCGTGAATGGGACGCACACATATTTTTCAATCTCTACCTTTGAACCCTCTCAGAGGGGGTGCCACAGCCCCAATATTTCAAATAGAGCGTTGGGTCGAATTATCATGTGGATAGGTTCAAAATTATCCAAGGAGACCCTATTCATTGAAATTAACCCGAATATTCAATCGGCGTTAAAAGCTTCAACCCGATATTCTTGGTACTGATGAATATTTCTATATTCTTTATTTAACGTCGGCCTATTTCCGCTACCAAGGCAAATCACTGACGCCGGTGAGCACACTTTCCCCAACCGGAAATTTCGCCGAAACCTCTGGTATTCCAACCAGGTGTAGGGATCTTTAACGAGCCCAACATCAATGGAGTCGGGACCGCCGGCTTTAAGTCCCCTCCGAAGGATGGCAGATCCTCAATATATCTTGTGCTCATTGATATGTTGCCTGCGAGCTATGATATGCTATTTTGCTGCAATTGTATGGGCTTTCGACGCGGTCTTTCCTTCATGAGGTCACCCATCTAAGTACAAACCGCAATCGGCGCTGCGTGTTTCTTTGCACGAAATAGAAATCCAAGTTTCTGAGAAGCATCTTTAGCTATCGATCTTACATGGTTTTCCCATGAGAGATTATCACTTATCCTAATTCCTAGCATCGAGATACTTAACTTTGTAGGAATAGTTACTTCTGACATCTGAATATTTGATGATGATAGATCGGCTTTCCTTGAGAAGAGACATGCCTGGGTTGTCCCAGCATTAAATTCCACCAAGTTCATGTTACCCCATTCTATTATTTTTACCAAGTCATCGTTATTTTTATTGACGTGAATTTTTTTTTGAATTTTTGTTTCTCGTGCTGGTATGGGGATTTTGGAAGAGAAACTGGTATGAAGAGTACTGTCGTCCGCAAAACTATGTATTGAACAAAATGTTTTCTCGAGCAAATCATTGATATGAAGCAGAAAGAAAGTGGGCGCCAGAACTGAACCCTGTGGAACGCCTGTATTTATTGGGAGAATATCAGATGACACTCCATCAACAACTTAACAACTTCATACAGAGACCTATCAGACAAGAAACTCTTCAACAAAACTGAGGAGGAAACCATAAGACAGCAGTTTGGAAAGAAGACCCCGATGCCACACTCGATCAAACGCTTTTGAAATATCGAATGCAACAGCTATTGTTTCTCCGAATTTTTCGATTGAATTCTGCCAAATATTAGAAACATAAGCCAATAAGTCTCTGGTTGATCGTTGGCGAAATCCGTATGGTCGATCATTAATTATTCCTGATTTCTCTAGATATTCGATAAGCTTCATATTGATTGCTTTCTCCATTACTTTGGAAATGATAGAAAGCAATGCAATTGGTCTGTAATTGCAAGGTAATGTTTTTTTTCCGTTTTTTAGGAACTGGCTGAACTCTTGCTATCCTACAAGACTCAGGAAAAACACCAAGTAATATGAAAGGTTGAATAATTCGCAAAGTACTGGTGTCAATTTGGGGGCAAATGCTTTCAAATCAATTTCTGGAATTCCATCAGATCCTCAAGCCTTTTTCGTTTTCAGGTCCATCAAAATATTTCTTGTATTTGTTTGGTGAAAAACTATCTCAGGCATATGACTGTCGACAGGCGTGATATTCGGAGGATCTTTTCTCGATGAGTCCAGAGTAGAATTTTCAGCAAACATTTTTGCAAATATAATTGCTTTTTGTTGGGCAGTGGTAGCTTGTGATCCATCTTCTTTGGTTGAAGGGGTAAATGACCTAGAAGGGAAATTTTTTGGGACACCTTCAGCAAATGACCAAACCGAAAGAGAACCTATTGAACATTCAACAAGTTTTGAACGAATTCTATGATTGTTTGCTTCTTTAGCAGCTTCAATTGTTATATTACACCTATTCCTTGCGTTAACATACTCAGATCTCAACTCCACCATAAAACATGGTTCATTCCATTCCAGAATGAGTTGGAACTGTTAACTACTCGATTGTTCGAGGATATTCATCCCGAAAAAAGGATTCGTATGTTTTCAAGTCAGTGAGGAAGTTTTCGATACCTGATTCGTCTGTAATGTGGAACACCAACCACAGAACCCCATCAAAAAAATGGGAAATGAATTTCATTAAAATCTGTAATATTGACAGCAAATGGTAGCGAATTGATCGAATTTTCAACTCTTGTTGAAGTAACGTTTCAATAAATCGATTCAACACTTTTTCTACGAAGCACCGTTACAGAAAAATTGAAACTCACCCCTCATTTCAAATATTTTGATTCCTGTTACCCGAAACTTATTTGTATTTTTCATCAATACCAAAATTATTGGGTTGATGTGTTCAACGCCATTTTCGCATTAATCCTTGAGTTTATCCTCATAAGGTGGGTATCATCAAAAATATAATTCCGTGCCTTTTCACATGATGAATCACTCAACCCCACTTTAGATTTGAACGTTTAGGGTCGTGACACTTTCCCGCCAGGGGGTTGCATATATTGAAAAATATTTCCGAAATGTGCCCCACTCACGATCCACCTCTATGTGTCCGATCCTTTTTGCTTCAAATTACCAACGGAAGAAAAGAGCTTGTTGCATATATTTCGTTGGACCACTCTGTATACCAAAATAATATGAAACATGTGCTATTTCTCTCTCAGTTTCTCATGATTCATAAGCATTGCTCAGGGGAGTATTTTTTTGAAAAGGGAAGTATAGATTCCACTCTTTCATTTGCCACTATCCAAATAAAAAAATTAACCAGTTCTCTCGCAAGTCTCGATACGATAATAACTCCCTAACTCCTATTTATCCGTATCCTGACACGTGGAATCATAACTGAAGTGACGGATCTTTCTGAGAACTACAGATCTGGCTCTTTTGTTGATTTGAAATCACACCGAATCAATACAATTTTTTTCCTTCACAATATAATTTCTCTCCATTCTCTGTCGATTCTTCGGAATTATGCACCGCCTAGTAATTCTTAGGAATCATTTTAAAGGAGATATATCCTTCCAGAGTCTGAACAAAATGGCGAAAAGAACTTAAGATTGTTTCTCATAACTTTTCCTGGAAAGTATTTCATTCCCAATGATTTGAAAATGTCCTTTCGAAGCTACTTTCAGGTTAAAAGTGGCCTATTGTTCAATCAGAAGGAGACTTAGAACTTTATCGGCCCCTTGGCACTTTCAAGATTCTGTTCATCGGAACTAACGAAGTGTGTGAGGAATCGTAGATAAAACTTACAAGTGCAAAAAGCTCTTGACTTATCTCCTGGTATTGGAATTCACAAAATTCCAATATTTTGGTTTTTGATATACATGAATCGAGTTTGAAAACGATATGTTATCACTCCTGATTTTACGATATTACTCATAGGTTGTCATTCGAAAGTCACGAATTGAATATTCCCATTTAAGTGTGAAAACAATATTCAAGCAATATCAGAATTGGCATATCTTTATTGAAATATTCTGCAAATATGCTACCTCAATTGACGATTCGAAATTGTTATCTACTTTCCCAAAGAATGTTGGAGAGATATTGAAGTTCGAATATTGAAAATTGAGTCCAAAAGAGAGATGCACACAATACTGAAATCACCATATTGTTGTATATAACTTGTTTGCTTGAAAGTGGTTGACAATGTTCCTTGCTGAATGGTGATGGTTCGGACTTCCATTGTCTATATCATCAACTCTATTGAAACCTCTTGCTAAGAAAAGTACAAATCAAGTGAGGAAGATCAAATTTTTGATGTTTAATGTTTTTACAAAGAAATTGAGTATAGTAGTTTTCACAATAAATGGTATTGACTGAAGGATTATAATAAAACCAATTAGACCCTTAAGTTGTAAAATCCGAGATGCACATCATAAATGTAAAAGGACCGGATTCAGGTAATTTTGTTCCTCAGAGAGGGATTGTAGAGGATAACAGCTTACACTTCTTGTTCATTTTAGTCTTTGTATTTCATTGGAAGTGTTCACTTGTGTTACGGCGTGCAATAATTTTATAACATTTATTTGTTATTACAGACATTAATAGCAAAGATTTTATACCCCAACGTACAGAATAGGCAGTATGTGGCGTCCGTGGATAAAAAGTAATAGTGCTACTTCCAGTGGTTCGTTAAAGAAGAATCACTTATCTTGTGTTGCGAAAATCATTTTAAAAAAAGTGTATAGTTCCTTACTTCAGCAAGGATATAACGCGGGTGCTGCAGCAAAAGTAACCAGTAATTTGACGAAGGTGCCTCTTACTTCAGTTAGACGAATTGTTGAAAATTCCATGGAATCAAGAAAAAATCGTAAAGATTCCGGTGTCATAAAAAGTCTGGACGACTGGGAAAAAGATTTGATAAGGCGGAAAATCTACACTATGTACGATGAGCAGCGTGTCCCTACAATCAAAAGTCTGAAACAGCGGCTCATCAATGACGAAACTCACATCAACTGTGGCCTCACTACTCTTTGGCGAGCTCTGTCTGCAATGGGCTTTAAATATCGCAAAATTGACAAGAGACAAGTAATAATGGAATCCACACGTTTGATAAACTGGCGTTCTGAATATATAACGTCAATAAGAAAATACCGCTCTGGAAATCGGCCAATACTCTACCTCGACGAGACGTGGTTTGACACGCATGACACCCCTTCCAAAGGATGGTCTGATTCCTCTGATAAGTGTAAAACAAAGGCACCATCAAATAAAGGAAAAAGGGAAGAGAATCACAATATTACACGCAGGATCAGAAAATGGTTGGATCCCAAACGCTATCTGGCTTTCTGCCAAAAATATTAAGGACTCTTGTGTTGATTATCACGAAGATACGACAGCGGAGATTTTTGAAAATTGGTTCAAAAATTAACAGCGTTATAGTAATGGACAACGCAAGCTATCATAGTCGACAATTGCAAAAAATTCCTGGTTCAAAGAATACAAAATTGGAGATTCAAAACTTCATGGCTGCAAATGACATATATTTTGAGGAAAATTATACAAAAAAAGAACTTTTACAAGTGCTACAGTCATTTTCTTTAAAGAAAACGTTGTTTGTGATACAGTTGCAGAAGAATTGGGGCATATAGTGTTACGACTACTTCCCTACTACTGCGTGTTCAATCCCATAGAGCTTATGTGCCACCAACTTAAATCGAGCGTGCGCGGAAAAAATACCTCTCCGACTTCAAGTGGTAGTGTGGTAGAATTAATTAGGAACTGTATGGATGACATTCCTACCGAGAATTGGAAAAGTTCTGTTAGTCATATTATAAATTTTGAAAACTCGTACCTTTCTGTAAAATCAATTGCGCCAATTATAATTAATTTAGATGAGGATAGCGATAGCGACACTGAACTAAATATAGAATAGAATTGTAACATTTAAATAAATTACTTGTATATCTCCTACATTAGGCAAAATTCAAATTTCTTAAGTTCGACCCTGTAGCACATTTGCATCTTTTACCAGATGATTTTCTACACAATGGGATTAAATCGAGTAGTTCATTGCAGTTAATAAGCCGATACCATTTACTGTGAAAAATACTATAATCGAATATGGAATATGAGTCATAAAATTTTTTAAATAATTTAAAATGAACTTGGTTTCAACATTTTTCAATAATATTTCATTTATTTCTTTATAATATTTCATATTCGATAACTCAATTTTTTTGTAACAACATTATTTTTTCTTTGATCAATCACTCCCTAATTTCATTATTGACCAAAAATTTGATTTTTCTCACTTGATTTGTATTTTTATCCTTTCGTTCTTAGCAACAGGTTTCAGCAGAGTTAAAAATATAGACAATGGAAGTCCGAACCATTACCATTCAGCGAAAATAACCTGATTGTGATAGTGATAATAAGCTATCGAACCTATATATCAACGATATCGCACTTTACAAAACGCAGTTTGAATTCAGTATAAATAAATTTGAATTCATCTAAACTGGAGAAAAAAAAAACTACTTCTGATTTGTGTTTCATTTTCGAGTTAATAACTGGATTGATTGTGCGCAACAAGCTTCTGGAACTTGTTGAGTTGTATGTACCAAATAAACATCTAAGAAATCCTAATACATTTCTAGTAAATGTTCACAGTACTGATTATGGTGAAAATACTCCTCTCGATAGAACATAAGACACTATAAACTAGCACAAAATCAAAGTATTTGGTATCGCCCTTGTACAATTTGAAACTTCCATAATCAATAATACTTTTTGATAAATTATGTTTTTTAGTTGCTCAAGTCTTCTGTCTCTATGTAACATTCAACTTTTTCCTTTGCTATTAGGAGCTATGTATCCTTTTCATTTGTATTTCTGATTGTTTTTATAACGTATATGTAAACCGTAATGGGGTGTCTCCGTTTATTGAATAAATAAATAAATTATTACATAGAATTATTGTTCTTTCGGTATCAATCCGCATTAGTTCAACATCGATTATTCCACAATATATCTATATTGGACCAATCTGAAGTCGAGGTTCAGCGAATATTCTTTCTCTTTGGAAATTCTTCCATCTCGAAGTGATGAAAAATCATGCAACTTCAATATCTGGCAAAAATCCAGAATAAATTGACCACTGAATATTTTTGTCTCCAGCACCTCATAAATTGAATATAACTGGAGTGGCGTTCAACGCAACAAGTGTCCATTCCCAAGGCCATAAAGAACGTTGCGGATTGAGTTGAATGGATTTGACGAAGCAAAAAACTTTCTGTTGCTGCCATAGTCACGACGAAGTTAATTCCATTGTGACAGCGGAGACAATATTGGATTTGAGTGAAATGGCGTTGATAGAAGTCTGAAATAATTAATCTTTATTCAAGAGAATTTGAAACACTGATTTTTCTCTCTCCTGACACGTAACTGCAATATTATAAAAAGCGAAATCAACCTAATTGAAAAATATATGAAATGGTGCATATACTCTTCGTTTTGGAAGGTATCTTTTTTCAAGCCTCTTTGGAAATTCGTTATGATATTTGAGATGTTGGTAAGTAGTGTGAAAATGTGACACTGACATGACTCATTCATTAATAGTTCTAGCAAGTGTTGACTTTGACAAAAGCTATATCGAATTTAATCTTTTCAGTTCTATTTCCCTTTCCAGAGAAGGCATCGAACATTGATCTATTATCTATATCCAATGAGCAAGTAGAAATCTCTCAATTTTTGTTAAACAAAATGATTAGATTGATACTTGTTCACACCGAATATTGATCAATGTTGGATGCCCATTCTGAAAAGAAAAGTTGAAGTTGGGAGTTTCAATTCGAAGTAGGTTGTGCCAAAATCAACAACTGAGTCATGGCAGCGCTACATTTTGACACTACTCACCAAAAACTGGATTCTTCTTTGGAACCAAATCCGATTCCGTTCTCAAAACTACCTAAGTTGGTCCTCTGTCTACCTGAAAATGCGGTTTCCTAACGTCTCCCATTTCATATTTTCTTGGTATCCAAATATGAGTATATCCAAAACTAAAACAACACCTATGCGCACCATTCACCCATTCACCTATTTTATCCAATTTTTGAACGAAAAATGAACTTTATCGTACCATAATGGACGCGACGCGAACCTCACGATTAGAGGAGCGGCTAGCTATAGACGCTGTCCCTCGCGCTTGACGCGCGATCTTTGCGAACCTCTTGGGTTCGGTTTCCGAGATCAATTCCAATTTGTTCTCCTCGTCACTCAAGAGATCCTCCCTTCGCCGACATAGGTCACTTTCAATTTTTCTTCCAATATTTTCGATTCGCTAATGGCCTGATTCAGAGCCTACTCAGACTGCCTCTCTGAAGATGGCTGCTTTTTTATGCATATTACCACCTCTCAAATCAACTGGCGAACCGACTCAACGCCGACGTTCGCTTGGTACGCAAGAAGAGTAAACATTGAAAGATCATATTTCGTTAAGACCAAGAAACACTGAGATCATTCTCGAATACTGAGTAGCCAGCTACATATTCGTTCGTGAATTATTCGTGAGAAAACTTCTACTGAAATTCTTATACCTCTCGGAATGAAACTCACATACAGGGTGTGAGACTTATATGAATTTATTTTCAATACCCAGTATCACATGATTTCATTACTGGCGTTCGGGAACATTTTTTCAATGATGATAATAATCAAGGTTTTAGTGGGTTATCATTTCCACACAGAAATTTAGAATCAAATGGGGCAAAATTGAGCGCATTCACATTTACCAAGAAACAAATGAAGGTGAACAAAGATGTGTTCTACAGTTTGACTCAATAAGCCTATAAATACCCTGCATACCAAAAACAATTGACACACACATACATGTGAACGTACTTGGTCGATAAATTTCAGGAACATCACAAAAGTTCAGACTTGATGAAGGGAGACAGTTACATAATAATGACTTCGATGTTCTATCTGAAGAACTTGTTTCGATAGATACCTTTCATATTATACTGACCATCTAGAAGGCAGTCAGTTGTTCGATTTGAATTTAAATTGTTCTAAAATTGTCCGTTTCCGTTAACCAGCTGACGAACGTCAACCCTGAGAAGTCGAAACTTGTGCGAGCAAGGGATCAACGGGGCCTTACCTTTTAACGTGCGATTACACAGCACTGAGTGCGAGTATCTCAGATCCAATTCAAATTGAAGAGTCTGAAACACTCATATAGGACTTGAAACAGATCCATCAGTTCTTTCTGCAGAGAATTATGCACAAGAATCTGACGTATGTCATTTAATGTCTGGTATGGCATTTTCCAGCAAACTTATCGTTTTCTGACGAATGCTAGTCCTTATTTGATTACCAAAATACTTCTACGGATCAAGGCACGAGTTTTTCACAAACCCCTATTGTTCTTATGAGTCGATGTGTCAGATTGAACAGAACTTCCTTTCGATTTCCAGCTGGAAAATTCAAAGGATATTCATCAAAGCATTTCCTTCGTACTACCAGTTACGTCTGCTCAAATAAAGCGCTTCAAAGGTTTCCTATATAAATAAAAGCAAGACCCACCTGTTCGATGTCCTGTATGATATTGTCGTGAACTCATCAAGTTACTGTGTTGGATCAGTCGCCTACCCGTCTCACAGAAGGCCATATGTGGCACTTTGTTAGAAAAGTGTAAGAAATATTGTATCGGAAAGGTGATCCTAATAATAATAGCCCGGGAAAAGATGACATTTTTTGTTTGATTGTGTTTTTTAATCCAAGAGGCATTCGTTTTATATCAGGTTGGGTTATATATATATATATATATATATATATATATATATATATATATATATATATATATATATATATATATATATATATATATATATATATATATATATATATATATATATATATCCCAACCTGATTGAACGTGTGATTAGTGTTTTTTCCACAGCGTGAATCTGTTTTGGATGGTGATGTGAATTTGCGTTCAAGTATCTGTTGGTATGTGTTGCTTTGCGATATACCGTGTGGCCTAGCGTACCGTCCGGCTTTTTCATGATTAAAACATCGAGAAATGCGAGCTCGTGTTCTTCTATTTCTTTGGTGAATTCGATCCGTGCGTGGAGTTCATTCAAATGATTGAAAAACCTTTCGAGTTCCTAATGTATGTTGATGACATTTTCGTGATTTGGTCACACGGAGACGACGCCCAAAGATTACCAAGAATGTGGAAATCCATTATATCACTAAACAAAGACAAGCCGATTACACCAGAGGAACAATATCGGACCTCACCACGTAATTACCCAGATACGATGACAAATGCAGTTGGACCAACGAAGAAAGTGGGAGGGGCCCAGATCAAAGATACCATGAACGAACACCCCTATATATTGAGAAGTAGAACTCGAATTGATTAGTCGAGTTCAGAGGTCGAAACTCTAGACATCACCTAGAAGATGGCAAATGAGACTTTGCCGAAACGTTGTGATAATTATCCTTCAGAGGATCAAAACCACAGAACACGGAATGAAACCCGAAAAAACAACACATCACACTTTGTCCGTGAGAATCTTCATGCTAACATATATATATATATATATATATATATATATATATATATATATATATATATATATATATATATATATATATATATATATATTATTACGCTAGCCATTCTGTTCCTGAGATATTGGCAGTTAAATTTCATATCTCTGAAAAAAATTTCATTTCAATACTTCTTCAATTCATATCGATGGATAACAAAGAAGATTAATACAATATTTCCAAAGAGTTTCGTTGAATATTCGTGTATGTTCTTCTAGTACCTTCTTCAGATTTCCGGATGGTTCAATTCATGAAATCATTCATCTAGAACTTTAGTTCGAGAAAGAATAAAAAATCCTACCACTTTCCTCAGTGTTCTGGAAGGAGTGATGTTTTCGAAAAATTAGTGTTTCCGCCCATTTCCATTAAATTTTTCATTCAGAACTAGATTGGCTGTTCAAAGCGGATTTTCAATTAACTAACAGCCGTCCCCTTCACAGAGTCAAAACTTGTGCCTGCTAAGACTTAACGAGGAATTATTTTGATTTGTGATTCGTAGCAATTGTAAAAGACATTCCTTGGAGATATATGTGAATCCACAAATAGCTATTGTTTTACTTCTATAACTAGCTCTTTCACTTTTATTTTTCACCATTTTGTGGTTATTTTTGAGAGTTATATACAGTTGTGGAACATATCAGTATTGATCGCCTCAAAATATCCCTCCGCTTTCCTGGACTAAAAGCGTGGGTGGGCAACAGATGCGACTTTCGGGCCTATTATTCGAAACTATTTTACTTTCGAGTTGTGTAATTTGAATATTTTGGACGCAGCTGAACAGCTGGTTTGGGATATTGGAGCGCGTTTCGAATGTTCTCTTTTGAGGTCACTAGATATTTGAAGGGTTCAATTTCGGTTTTAACAGTTGGAATGCGGTTTCTTCTACAACTCTAATCAGTTCTATCCACGATCACTGAATGTGAGTACACACTTTACTAGATGAACAAGAATCTGGAATGAGATTTGTGTATCATTTAGACATCATGAATCAATACAGTGAAGCTCCAACCCCGCTCGTGCTTCTGAACCTTTTAATGGGACAAGATATCAGGGTCAAGTCAGGTTCATGTAAAAGGGTTCCTTGTAAAGTACTTCATAATGGGTAGAATATTTTTGTGACGTCACTCATGAGAGGGGGAAATATAATTTTTTTTCCAAATGGGAAGTTGACTCTTGTGATGCCTTGTTCGACTGGTATTTCAAATTTCCATCCAATAATTATTCATTTTTGGAAATTGAAATAGCTATTCTTGAGTTATAACCGGTTCTGTTTAATTTTGGATAATCTTCGAATCAACAAGGAATCATATTTCCATTGAAAATTGAATTACAAGATGGCATGATAACCTAACCTAACCTTTATGATGATAACGTCCAGCTTCCGTGTAGGTTGAAACTGTTCAGATTTTTCCTTCCAGGTGTCGATATTATAGATGAATTTGACTACACAAATATTTTTTTACCATAAAGTACCAAATATGAAGCAATATAAAGTGAATTCTGTCCCGTTCAAAAGTTAAAAGTGAAATTTTACGGTCACCCTATATATTCAAGTGAATTTTTTCAAGATATGACAAGGAATTACACCACCCTGTCTGACTGAATTCTAAACGTACTTTTACCTGCATATCGCTTTCGATGATGTACAAGGAGAAAAAAGTGTTCAGAAATATTCAAACGTAGTTTATTTTTTAACACAACGCAGCACAATTTTAGCAGGATTTCATACGAACAATCAATCCTCTTGAATACTTTGTACCACATAACGTTTCAGGAAATTCCCATCATAACGTTATCGAATACCTTTTCGAGTATTTCGTTGTTAAATTTTGGATTGAGGTGGCCTTTACTTGATGGAAATCCATAGTTATTACGCTATAAGATAGACACGATTAAATTTCCACAAAATTTATTGTCTTCGCGACATGTTTCGATACACTGTATCTTTATCAAGCGATGTGTTTAAAGACATCGCTTGATAAAGATACAGTGTATCGAAACATGTCGCGAAGACAATAAATTTTGTGGAAATTTGATCGTGTCTACCTTATAGCGCAATCGTTGTTAAATGTTAAATGAAGGTTATAATTCCAGCTTTTGGTTTTATGGCAGTGATACAAAAGACCAATGAGACTACCAGATTAAACTAAATTCATAGCGGACAATCCCCTGAGTACTTACAGTTTGTCAGCGAGTTTAATTCAAATGCTGGAAACTCTAGAATAGGAGAACATTCATAGCATCGTAACTCAGTTGTAGAACCAGCTGAGACTTTTCTGACGTCTGATGCAAAAAATGAACCTCGAAGAGGGATTGTTACTATTCGTTCAAAAACTTTCTTGTTTCTAACCAACTTTCAGGTTGAAAAGTGAAAAACTGTTCAGTCATAAGAAAATGATGTAGGAAATAACTTTTCCGACCTGTGTGTATCTGTTTATTTGTTGTTTGAATGAGTGTGTTAGAAACCGTAACACAAGAAAACAAATCATTAATGACACGTAGAAAAACAAAAATAGAGACATAAAAGATAACTAATCCAGAAGAAGAAAGACACATGAATGGAGTAGGTAATTGAGGAGTACAGACACTATAATTGACGTGAACATGTATGATACAATATCAAGGAAATTAAAATAATCATCGTCTGAGCAATCAAGCGACATCCTCCAACCCATCTGATTCATACAAGAAGATAGATATTAGTTGAACGAAATGTAGGTTGGAGCACAATTGAAGTATGTACACCGTACCTATACTGCAATTCCACTTGGGTCGTTAGTAATTATTTTAAATCTATATAAATCAACAGGTTTTGTGTTTTTTCAAGCTGGGTATATGTTTCATTTAGAAAATTCATGTTTACTTCCCTCTATATCATTACAAGCTTGTATTTTTTGATGACATGATGCAATTAACGATCGACTATTCGAAAAAGCTTTTCTAGATTGCCATTAGGGGGGCGATAAATTGTGATGATACGTCTTGTTTTACTCTATAGCTGAGCATCTGATGCATCCGACATAAAGATTTTTATAGAATTATTTCCCACTTCAAGAGTAGTGCTGATTCACCGTTGAAAATTTCCTTAGAGATCAATTACCCTAAGATTAAGATTAAAATATACTGCGACCTTTGCAGGTCTATTGTGCGTGCCCTTATGTATGCTAAAGTTTCTTGTCTAGACCCGTCCTTGTAACTAGACTCCATAGGCCAGACCTTAAGTTCTCCATATATTGAGAGGGTTGTAGTTTTTCCTCCCCTAACGTTGCAAACCTCAGCTTTGACAGACCTTTGCAGTAGCACAGTATGTATGCTGAGGTTTCCTCATCCTCTTGGCAGAACCTGCATAAGGTTGTGTTTGCCAGTCCGATGTTGTTCATATGTTTGTTGAGTCTACAGTGTCCTGTCAGTAGCCCAACCAGAATTCTAGTTGAATGCCTTTTTTGACTTAGTAGGTACTCCGTGAATTTTGGCGGTGGCTCTTTAATGAACTCTGTGGCCTGTTTCATACCCGGCGTCTCATTCCACCATTTTTGATTCTGATTCACCGTATTTAATGATTGTGTCACGATAAACCAGATAGTTGTACATGACCTAGTTGATAATATTCCAGTGTTCACAAATGCACAAATAATGTTTATTATCTTGATAGCAGTTCATCTCCAATAAGTTGGTTTCACCACTAATATTTTGCAAATAAATGCTCCATATTTATCATATTCATAAGAATTCGGTTTTCCATCTTGTAATTATTGTGTTACCATGTGAAAATTATTTGAAATGTATTGACGATTTCACAATATATTCTTTTCGAATATTATTATTTCATAAATTATAATTCAAAACATTGCAATGATTCGTAGACCACACATATCTTTAGAACGGTTTTTCAATAGAGAAAGAAAATGAAACAGTACATTCATGGAGTTTTTCGTGGTTGGGAAATGAAGCGATCGAAATATTTGAAAAAAAATCTATAGCTCCATTTCATTTGACAGAATGGTTAAGGCTTTTGCGGCCGAAGTTATTAGTATAACTACTTTTCTTCGGGCTTGAAGACCGTCGTTCTTTGGAATTTCTTCCTAACGTATCGCTAGCGCGAGTGGCCAACTTCTTCAGAGGCTTACTCAGAGTCATCGAAAATAAGTAAGCCTCTGAAGAAGCTGGCCACTCGCGCTAGCGAAACGGTAGGAAAAAGTTCCAGAGAACGACGGCCTTCAAGCCCGAAGAAAAGTAGTTATATTCATTTCATTTGCTGATATTTTGAATTGCTTATGAAAAAGCTGACCATCACAGTTTTCTGATCAGTTATCCTTTTGAACATCCGACTCAAAAGTGACTGAATCTCAGATTTTCAGTTTGAAAAAGGTTCTTATGTAAATGTTCCAAACCCAACCTATCACACTCTCCCAGAAGGATGTACTTCAATTTCGACTTTCTTTGCAGATGCTGTATTGTACCACCACAAGAATAAGACTAATTGCGCTGTTGATTTTGAACGAGATTGCGTCCCTGGCTTTGGCCCTGCCGAGGACGAAGGAAGTGACCAGTAAAAATGGACTGGCAGCTGAGCCGACGTGCGAAGAGCTGAAGGCGATGTGGAGGTTCTCGAAACGTCAGTCCAGAGCGGCGGAAATCACGAATGAAATCCCAATGTATAGGGATCCTTTCGTAGAAAACGTCTGGGAGCCGTATTACGCAACTTCGAGGAGCATTGGCGGGTAAGTTATACATTTAAGGAGGGAGTCCCATCACACCAATTCACCATTGGTATCGTTTAGTGATTATTTGACTATCGAGTTGCATTTATTATACAACTGAAGCTTGGTATAATAATTCTAGTTGTTAATAGCTGAATTATCAGCCAAATTATGCTTATCAACTTTGTCATAGTCCTAGGCAAAACCGTACGCTTCAAAATAATTTTCCTTGTTCAGGTATATTCTGTATCGATTGTTTATGCCATCTGATATTTCGAAATTTCGAATCGTCATCCGTTTATAATACTCAGGGCTCTGAAATCCCCCTTGATTCTGTTCCATTTCAAAACAGTGTATTGAGATATAAACAATGTTCTGAACATTTTGATTGGTCTAATGGTATGAATAAATATTTCATTTATATGTATTACTACTTTTCTTCGGGTTTGAAGACCTTCGTTCTTTAGAATTTCTTCCTGATGTTTCGCTAGCGCGAGTGGCTAGCTTCTTCAGAGGCTCACTCATCTTGACTATTATTCCGATGACATCATCATCACTTTGTAATGAGATTTAACAAAAATCTCACAAACAGTTAACGGTATTCCTCTATGAAGGAAAGCTCAAGTATCATATTCAGTATAATATGAAAATAACTCTGCCTATTTTATGTGTAGTATTTAGAGTATTTATATTATAGCCCAAAACATTGACGTCACAACCTATTTTTAAAACAGTTCATTGGGTAATTTTCTCTAGACAGTTTACGGTAGGTTTTTAATTACGTTGATGACATCATCATTGGAATAGTAGTCAAGATGAATGAGCCTCTGAAGAAGCTAGCCACTCGCGCTAGCGAAACGTCAGGAAGAAATTCCGAAGAACGACGTCCTTAAAACCCGAAGAAAAGTAGTAATACTGAAAACCTCGGCCGCAAAAGCCTTAACCATTGTGTAATTCCATTTATATATTAACGAAATTTCAAATCATTCACCAAGAAGAGATATGAGAAGAATATGACAAAAGAAAACCGTAAATGTGTGCGGAATTCGTTCGTTGAAACTTCCACCTTATTTTAAGTTGTACTTCAAAATGTTGTGAGTCATCACCCGAAGACGATTGCGGATACCAGCAATCGAAACTCAATAGATTTGATTATATAGACAATGGAAGTTCCAACCAATAGCGAAGCATTACCAGAGTGTCAGTCTGGTTTTCGTCCTGGACGAGGATGTGTAGACAATGTTTATACGCTGAGCTCCGTAATAAATTTTCATATTAGACATAGGAAACGGAAGTTATTCGCAATTTTCGTTGATTTCAGAAGAGCTTTCGATTCTCAGTATCACTACTTTTATTCGGGTTCGAAGGCCGTCGTTTTTTGGAATTTCTTCCTGACGTTTCGCTGGCTCGAGTGGCCAGTAAGAAATTCCAAAAAACGACGGCCTTCGAACCCGAATAAAAGTAGTGATACTGAAAACCTCGGCCGCGAAAGCCTCAACTATTTTGTCAGCTTTCGATTCTGTTAACCATAACTTACTCCAGGATAAATTGATCAAGATAGGGATATCAGCTAAAATCCTTCGGATAATACAAATGCTGTATTCTAATGCAACTATTCAAATAAAAGGTTCTGATGGCCTTTCTAGATTATTCGAATTAACAACTGGTGTTCTTCAAGGTGAGCCCCTCAGCCCCCTTTTATTCGCATTATTTATAGCGGATATAGAAACCTTTTTCTATGATAACCAGGCTCGGGGTGTAAACATTGATGCAAGAAATGACGTGTTGGCTCTGTTATACGCAGATGATTTGGTGATTCTTGCCCACTCAGAAATTGATGTAGTGAAAAAATTAAAGATTCTCGAAAAATACTGTGCAGGCAATGAGATGACCGTTAATTTACAAAAATCTAAAATTATGCGATTTGCTCGAGGTGGATATAGTAAACCTAACTTTGCCTTCCATCTCAACGGGCAACCAGTAGAGGTAACAAACAAATATGTTTATATGGGAGTAACTTTCACCTCGTCAGGATTATTCCGAGAAATGTCAACAGTTGCTAGCATTAAGGGAAAACAGGCAATCGGCTCTGTAATCCCTATTTTGTCTAGAGCTAAAATTGACACCTGGTATCCCCGAATAAAAATGTTTGAATCATTAGCAATGAGTGTTATGTTTAACTCCGTTACGGCATGCCCAACTAGCAAAATTAATTTCATAAAAGCTGTAAGAACTGCTATACAGCATATCTTATAGAAACGTGAAAATCTTATAATGTGGTTATAAACCACTATACAATGTCTTTACAACCAAAAAGGGCCCCAGTTTATACAACAGTTCACTTCTTTTAGGACAATCCTTTAGTAAGCTACACAACCGTTATAGGATATTCGATATGATGATTATATAACTGTCCTATAAGGATGTCTTCAAGATAACTTATACAATGCATTTGAAACACTACTTAGGGACTGCTATAAAACTATTGTATATCAGTACTCTGTCTGCATTTTATGAGTATTTAACGAACATCTATAGAACTACTATGAAAGTATTTTATAAGTATTTTGTAATGCAGACAGAATCGCTTATACAATAATTTTGTTTTCTACTGTTGAAATTTGGAACAGAATTGTCACAAGAATATTTTATTAGGTATGTATATGTAAACCTTTGCGTTGTATCATGGCAGAAGAGGCATTATTATGGCGGTGGGTGATGGAGTTATCATTGTATCCGTTGTTGATCATATTGAAAATATTAACAACTCATATCGCTACTGCAAGGGCCAAATTCATTTGCGCAGCTAACTTTTCTGACAATATATATGTATATTATTGACGAAAAATCAAAGCGCCCCAGTTCAGCATACATTTTATTGGTATTATTAGATAATAAAAAATAAAAAATAATGTTTTATTTATTGAATTTTCAACTCGAAACGAAATATGTGATGTGGCTCTTGTAAAAGCAGAAAAAAATTCTATATTTCTTTCAAAAATTTATTTTTATATCACCTTCTCACGTTCCTATATGATTTTTTCACAATGGCGGCGGTTTTTGAACAGCCGAACGTTTAATTAATATGGCGTACATCTTAAAATACAAATTAGAAACCTTATACAATGTTTCTGTTTCCATCTGAGCTGTATACGATATTAAAGTTCTATTATGTTGTTTGGTGCAGCGCTATAAAATCGTTTTTGACAGTATGAAGAGTCAAGGCGTGGTTTGATTCTTGACCACTTTTGAGTGTTGCCAGATTTAATAATACTTATAAAATATTTCCCGATTGCATTTGGTTTTGTCCAGAGAAAATGGGTATATATATTTATATAAAGAATGAGGATTGAACCACGAGTGTAGTAAGAGATCCAACACATTGTGTGCAAAAAATACACGTCCCTAGGCAGTTTTGCATAAAGTGTAGTTACACAAGATTTTTTGCAATAATTATTCAGATATTAGTTTCTTATAAGTTGTTTTCTCAGTAAAAATAAGGGATCTGTTGCAATATTGTTATTGTTTATATGACGAAACTCTCTTTAGCACAAGTTTTATGTTGAAAGTTACAATGAACCCTTATGACAATCGATGTCAGATCGATGACTTTTCATAATTGAATTGCAAAACATACATTGTAGATGCATTTAGAACATTTTGAACTGCAAGGTGTATCAGAATAAAATAAATAATATATTTATTCATTGCTACTGATTTTATGTGCCTATGTTGGTATAACTACTAACTGCCCAAGCTGGCAACACTGTACATTAGATGTATGTGTTATTCTATAACGCGTTGGCAAACTACTCAAACTACAATAGAACAGAATTATCGTTTAACGTGCGTGCGGTACGACAGTAAACAATTATTTAGTTACATTGTGTTTGGAATAACTTCTTTATACAGATTCTTCCCAAGCGTGTACTAACCTCAAATTATTGGATTTGTTTTATAACGGGATTTATTATAATATACTCTGTGACAGATGTTCAAGATAATAGAAACCGTGGAGAATAATAGAAAAGTGTTAACGATTGTGCCTACAAACTGGGAAACGAATTGTACGTTATCCTTTCCCAGAAGATTTGCCTACAATATATTGGAAGCCCGTCAATGTTTATATTTAAGGAAATAGATATATTTAAATAAAATATATGAGAATATTTTTCCAAACAAATCGTAAGGTTGGATTCTAGACCATTATGCCAATAGAATCCATTCTCAAGTGTTTCCAATTCAACTCGTTGGGGAGTATTTAGGAATGCCCTTGGATCTGTAGGAAGGAGATTAGGAATAGCCAGATTCCATATAACGAAAAGCTCTCTTAATGCAGAATGATTGATGTTAGAAGATGTTGCCCACATCTTGAGTTGTTCTTTCATTTTGATCTTTCTTTCAATTTCAGATAGGTAGAGAATGCATTAAATTTTCATCGTCGGTATCAGTGTTTTCTTCATGAGCACTACTAATGTCGACGCTTTCTTTCGACATATCATGTTGCTCTTGATTTCCTTTGGATTCTAATTCAGTATTATCACTGCTGGCCAAAAAAAAATTGCTGCTTCTTGTAGATTAGACTCTTCGTTGCATGCCACTTCAACTATAGGTTGATCACGCGAACTGCAAATTTGAACAAAACCTGCTAGAAAACCCGCGAAAATTTATATTATTATTGGGTTATGTTTATATGGTCGTAGGTATATGTGGATACTACAAACGATTTTATAATGCAGACTTAGGATAAAATCATTCCTGGGAACTACATTTTTATTCTATTAGCTCTTTATAAGAGATAATACTGTTGTAGTTATAAGATGATAATAAAATATCTTTATATCTATTGTGTAATGTTTTACTTCTGCGTTAAGCAACAATTTTATTACTTTTCTTAAGGAACTCTAATGCAACTATTTATACAGCTTTCTTTACAACCAACTTTTAACGTCGCTATTATAAGTAATACAATAGCTATGCAACCGTATTATAACCTGTATGACATTGTTTCAAAATTATTTTATAGGGATTTTATAGTACGTTATGCAACTCTAATAGAAGTTATATACTTACACTATTCCTTTGTCGTATTATATGAGTTGTGGGAACGTCTATACAACAGCATTATAGGAATCCCTCTATTTTATGATAAAATTGTCGTCTTGGGACGTCTTATATAATAATTTAATTCTTTCAAGCGGCGCTATACGATAATTATGGAATAATTTCGTTCTCTTAGGGATCAATTTTGCTAGTTGGGTGGGGCATTAGGTATTTGGAAGTATTAGAGAGAGTGCATCTCAATTTTTTAAAAAGAATGCTTTTAGTGCCTACTAATACACCCGACGCGTTTGGAAACGGGACGAGTTAAACTAGCATATAATATTTTTAAAATTACCTTGAACTGGCTGTACAAGATTCTTACCATGGAGAGTGATCGTTATCCAAGACTTTGTTTCGAACAACAATTAAGATTAATGAATACAACTGATTCAAAATATAATTGGGCACTTCAAGCTGAGCAATTTTTTATTGATAGCGGATCTCTTGAAATTTGGAATAGTATGACTGGTCACACTCTGAATTCGAATAGGAGAAATATAGTACATAATTATTACAGTTATCTGTATAGCAAAGATGCCTCTACGGCATCCCGTTTCCCTTTCATGTATATGTACAATATGCTAAGCATCTCGAAGGAACCAAGCTCATATCTACTGTTAAAGTTGCCCATACAGGTCACCCGCACTCTTGCACAGTTACGCATGTCGAATCACTTTAAAAACAAGTTCACTTTGAAAGGAATCGTGTATTCGATCGACCCAAATGTAATATGCACTGTGTGCAATAGTAATAGTGCCGAAACCTCATTTCATATCATCATCGAATGCCCTATTTACACTGTTATGAAACGAAATAAACAATGCCTTCAGAATTTGGATGAACTTATCCATGCTTTAGAGAATATAACTATTCCGATAGCCAAAGAAATATCAGAATATATCTGGAACATTCTCAGGTTACGTTCATTTATATTGGGTGAATGATGGTTACTTCATTCTTTTTTTTTTACAATCCACTTGTAGTCGATTGTTATGTCATCAATTCAACTTCAATATTGTGTATATATATAAATATTTATTTTGTATTCTCACAGACACTTCTTGCTGTAAACCACTTGTTCAGAAGCAATAAAATTATTATTATTATTATTATTCCAACCAATACTACTCAGCAGAGAACATTGTCAACCATATTCAAGCAACCGTTAATACATTTGAAAATTGAGAATCCTGATAATAATGATGGACGAAATAACAAACTATTTTTTACGGGTGCTGTACTGTTTTCTTCAGAGAATGAAAAATGAAGAAAAGGAATTGAACTACATTTCGGATGCCAATATTTGCAATCGTCTTGAGCTTATGACTGGAAAATGTTCAATGAAAAGTGACCTATATTTTTTTCGTCGACCAGGTGTTCGTTCACGAGAAACTATCAGAAGTTTTCGGGAGGGTTGTGCGATATATGGCCTCGGTCTTGGTAGTAACCACTGTAACGAACGGTAGGGTTTTGTAATTGTTGTTTTACTTTTATTGCTCTTCTAGGTACTCACAATCATCCCTCAATATTTTCTTTCAAACACTGTACCTTTATATCAACCTATCTGTATCAGTTTATGTTTACAGAATAGACAACTTTACATTTTACAATCCCACCGCTCTGTTAATAGTGTGGTAATTGCTGAAAAGGTATTATTTTTGTATCAGTTACACATTATCATTTGCTCATCGACACTTCTCAACTAGTTCACACTTCAACAAAAATAATCCCAAAGCTAGAACACCAGATGTAACGGCTACGTGAGTTATTGTTATTCTGTATGAACTTCCTTATATTTTCCTTCGCTTTACATGAACCTCGTGTCCACAAAAACGAATAAAAACAGATAACAATCCCTCCGCACATCACTTTTTGTAATAATGGCAAAAGGTTATTATTCTCGTTAATGGCAGCTGCTGTCACCAGACGTAGATTTCTCCACGTCAAATTTTGGATGTTAAGGCTATTTCCGACAGGAGCATGAATTTGTCCCTTTGCACTAAGAAAGGGTCTTTAGTGAGAAACTTTGGGTTTTTTCTGCTTTCCAACTATGTACTCTGAAATAAGGCGGCTTGTTGGAATGAAATTCTCCAATAATTTCAAGCAGTAGGTATATTAGCAAAAAAATAAAATAGGAACTGAACCAAAAAATAAAGCATAAAATATAAATACAAAAAACATGCATGGAAACAATTCAGAACTCTGAAATCAATCATTGATATGATCAAATTAGTAAACAAAAGGCATATGCAAATAATTAAAATAAGTCCAGCAAGGTCTTCAAGGTGAAAAATGAATTATATGAAAAAACTACACAATCGGACAATATATACAATATATATATATTATCGGCCGCCCTAAGGCCCTTGGTCCTTTGTCTACCTTGTATGGCGGTCACTTGGGCGACTCCCTTTCCATTATTTTTCTCGGTTTCCAAATACGAATATATTCAAAGGCAGACGACACTTATGAAAACGAATTTCTAACATTCTCAGTTTTCCCGATTGTGTTTAACTTCTACCTTGGTGAATTGAGACGCGATCCCATAATTTAGGGAGGGACTACGAATCTCTCTTCCGGGCTTAATGCGCGATTCCTGCTCGCGGAGATCTCTCGATCTCCCTTCTAGCACGACCTTCTTTCAACTACCAAGAGCGACTTTTTCGTCCACTCTCAATTCGAGCCAAAGCCCGTTATTTTTGCAGATTTTGCAAAAATCGCATTTTTCACAGCTTGCAAGCTCGCCCACGCTGGATGAATGGAACCATTCGTCGGACTGATTCTGAAAAAATGTTTTTTTAGCCTATCAAGTTATCTTATTTCTTCATCTGTACCTAGCAATATTTTTCATTCATGAATATTTCGTGAGAGAAAATCTCAAATGAAATTTCCATAAGTTCGAATGACACTCGCGTGCAGGGTGCGAATACTAACATGAATTTCATTTCCAATGTCCAGCATTACACCACCGACACCTTACCTCAGAGAAATCATTGTTAATCGCGGTCCGGTCTACCATGGAATTTGTCTTTCATTCTACGTTACGCTAGACCTAAATGAGGTTGTCTGTTTCGTATGGGCCAATGTCTGTTAAACTAATTTCATCGAGAATACATTCTTCTGATAATCCTTCCTTATTCTAGTCCGTTGTGGAAACTTCCTAAGATATCAATAGGATAAATATTATGTATAGACAATTAAGGTTTTAACCAATACCAGAACTCTGTCATATCTCTCAGGTTATCTTCACTTTTCAGAACTTCCATTTGCACAACAAAGAGACAATTCGGTTGCCGCAGGCAAGCTTTTACCATATCCTGATTGCGATGTAACTTAAGATCATTTCTCCCAGAGTATCACATGATTACAATCATGTACATCATCATTAATCACAGTACAATATTTGGTGTAGTTAACGTCAATTTATAACCCAACTGTTGTTGGAATTGCGAATTTGAACAATATTGACTTACTTGAGTTCCATTAATTAAATGAATGAATAATGGAACAGCTTCCCGCCATTCACCCAACTGGCATTTCAATCACGGAGATCCGAGTTAATTCCAAGCTGGGGGGTGCCATTTTATTGATGGCGTCGACAAGATTTCAAGATGGACCGGAAACTGGCTGTCTGAGAGTACTTCGGTTGCCCTGTAGGAAACTTCAACTTGATTGACCATTCCAGAGTTAATTTTAGCAATGAAATCGCTTGGAAGGCCACAATCGGATATTGGATTGGATTCTCCTTCAAGATTGAAGTGGTCCTCTTTTAGTGGAGGAGGTATCGATTGTGCTCATGTTCATTTTGCTTCTAACCTTTCAATGAAGGTTTCATTGGAATAGCAAGAATAGTGCTGTTTGAAATTGATTGCCCTGCAATATCGTTTGGTTGTTCCAGAAATAGATTCCCAATTGATGAAAACTACCCATAGTTTTCACTATATATTATAAATACCTACTAAAATCATTCAACTCACCCACTACAATCACTATAATTATTTTGGGAACTGTGTTAGTATTTTTTGATGGATTTAGTATTGACTAGTTACATTAAATTTTTGTTAGAATATTTTTGTCAGCATTTGTTGTCATCCTGTGCAGTATTCGCGAACTCGGTGTATACCAAAATAGTTGAGGCTTTCGCGGCCAAGGTTTTCAGTATCACTACTTTTATTCGGGTTTGAAGGCCGTCGTTTTTTGGAATTTCTTCTTGACCTTTCGCTGGCTCGAGTGGCTAGCTTCTTCATAGGCTCATTCATCTTGAAATCCACTCCGATGACTGG
Source organism: Zygogramma bicolorata (assembly GCA_032362365.1). Taxonomy (NCBI): domain Eukaryota; kingdom Metazoa; phylum Arthropoda; class Insecta; order Coleoptera; family Chrysomelidae; genus Zygogramma; species Zygogramma bicolorata. Next base: position 523,086 of record JAVJAQ010003801.1, on the reverse strand, counting down.
AGATTTTTTCCTCGCAAGTTGTATTTATGCCGATTCAGGCACTTTGCGGTGCTAATTATTCCATTCGGATTAGGGGAACTGTCATTAATATTGATTACCTATTTTACCTCATCTGGGTTCGGAGAATAATCATCATTATTATCTGAAGAACTACCTGCAGTTATTATCCATTTTCTTAAAATGGGATTCCATATTCGGTTGAAGTTGACAGCTTCTTCTTTTCTGTTGAAATTATCCGTGTGTTTGTGGATTTCTATTGCCTTCCGTACCAGTCGGCTATGGTATCCCTGGTTGGATGCAATCAGTTTTGCATTTTCAAACAGAATCCTGTGGTTACCCTCACTAAGTGCGTGTTCCGCCACAGCCGACTCGTCAATTTGTCCTAGTCTGCAGTTTCTCTCATGTTCCTTTAGCCTTGTTCCCATGGATCTTTTGGTGGTACCGATGTATACCTTCCCACAGGTGCACGGTATGCGATAAACCTTCCTGTTTCGAACAGGAAAGACGTTCAGATAGTTGCACATGCATATTTGCCATACATCCCGAGGGTCACAGACAGAATTGGGAAACTCCTGGGTAAATACAACATAAAAACTGTATTTGAACCCACAAAGAAGATTCAACAGAGCCTCAGATCGGCTAAAGACAAAAGAGATCCACTGTCTGCAGCAGGGGTTTATCGCATACCGTGCACCTGTGAGAAGGTATACATCGGTACCACCAAAAGATCCATGGGAACAAGGCTAAAGGAACATGAGAGAAACTGCAGACAAGGGCAAACTGACAAGTCGGCTGTGGCGGAACACGCACTCAGTGAGGGTAACCACAGGATTCTGTTTGAATATGCAAAACTAATTGTACCCAACCAGGGATACCATAGCCGACTGGTACGGGAGGCAAGATAAATCCACAAACACACAGATAATTTCAACAGAAAAGAAGAAGCTGTCAACCTCAACCGAATATGGAATCCCATTTTGAGAAAATCGATAATAACTGCAGGTAGTTCTTCAAATAATAATGATGATTATTCTCCGAACCCAGATGAGCTGAACAAGGTAATCAATATCAATGACAATTCCCCTAATCGGAATGGAATAATTAGCACCGCAAACTACCTGAATCGGCATAAATACAACTTGCGAGGAAAAAATCTCCAGTCATCGGAGTGAATTTCTAGATGAATGAGCCTCTGAAGAAGCTAGCCACCTGAGCCAGCGAAACGTCAGGAAGAAATTACGAAAAACGACGGCCTTCAAACCCGAATAAAAGTAGTGATACTCGGTCTATACCCATCGCTATAATGCGAGGTTATGGGTTTATGGGTTTTATCATTTTGTATGACACAAATACATGTTAACGACAGAAATCCAATATTGCTGATTTGTTGTACTCAAATTGACTGTGACAGTTTTTGATACTTTTGTAGTTGATATTCTTCGGAACTCTTTCCCAATCGATTTGAGTAAAACATAAAAATCAATGATTTTGATGAATCGTAGATCTGAATGACAATATATTACTTCAGAAAATACATTTCTTAGTACTGTTTGAACGTCATTATTTTGTGGTGGATCAATATTTGTTCCGTAGTTTCCTGGGTTTGTAACCTACCGCAAACTGAAAAAATAAGAATTAATATTGGAATCTATACAAGTGGAAGGGAACAGACAGATAGGTGGTTCTAAATTATCAGAACACCTTCTTACTGCCGATGGAGATCACACAGTAGAATGGAACGACAATAAAATTATAACGAAAGAAAGCAATGGCAAGAAACGAAAATTAAAGAAATCTGATTTCATCATGCTGTCTGGTGAAGAATGCATATCTATGAGTTTGCTTGATATGGATCGCTGATGGCTGCCCGTCTTGAAGTACAAAATTTTATGTCAAATTTGAAATAATTTAACAAATGTCAATAACGAAAATTGTCTACATGAGATTTTCCTAAAAGTTAACGATGATTATTTTCTTATATATATATATATATATATATATATATATATTAGTTCTTATTATTTTTTTGATAGGCAAAATTTGAGTTATACGAGAAGTTGCTGACTAATTGGACTCTTCTATCTAAAAAGAACTTTTTATCAATAGACGCAACAACTTTTCGGGGTAGATTGAAAATTTGCCCTTCTACACTTGTATATATTCCAATATTAATTCTTATTTTTTCAGATTGTAGTAGGTTACAAACCCAGAAAACTACGGAACAAATACATTTCTTCATCTGCGACCAAAAAAAAAACCAATAAACTCATCTTCAAAAATTCATTGATCTTGATGGGAAGTTCTTCTAATTTTTTCAATTTGATGTGAGAATCAATTCACCTGTTGCCATAATTTATTTGAATTCGGATAATTTGAATCTGAATGATATTTTCAATGAAAAATATCACTGTTTTCTTTACAATTCTCACTAACAACAGGTTTAGAAAACCGCGGGATTAAATACCTGCTTGAGAGAGCTATTGTATAGCGAAAAACGTGTCGCGGTTACTGTAAACTTCACTCACTTCACTCCAAAACTGTGATACTTTTTCGTTATATATATTTTTATCAGGTATCGGTCAGTACAATTGGATATTTTCAATGCTGATCAGAATATCAAGTTCCAAGTATTCAAATATACTACAGTCGTAGTTCAATTAAATTGAACAATCAAAGGGAATCCAATTTCAGAGTCGAATATGCCAGTATATTGCGTTTATATCTCAAATATAGAACCAAGTTCTAGTAGGGAGAAGTGAAATATCATTCATAATGAATGAGTTCCCAAGGGTTCCCGATGAACACAACTATTAATAATAGTCAACCACATTCTAGCTAACGTATACATAGACATAAATGAATCGTTATCTCCTTTCCTCAGTTTTCTAGCGATAAATGAATTGTTTCAAGTTATCTGGATATACTTCGAAACAATCGAGATGTTAATTTTCAATGTTTGTTCATTCATCAGCAATTTTTTGATTATTCCAATCATTATATGCTTACCGTCATAGAGGATTCTGTTCCTTTCGTAAACTGTTTCTGATATGAATACTACTGCATTCAGGCCTCATTATGTCTATTGTTCTTTCCCTCATAGGCTGGAATCTATTATGGAGATATTCCACGAATTGTTTTGAATAATTTCCACTAGACTTGTCTTTAATACCCTGCGAATTCAATCTATAATAGTATGTTATAAATACATGTCATAAATATATTCCTCCAGCAACGTAGTTGATGTCTCTACTGAAATTTCTCAAATTTTCTACAAGGTAAATGTAATCTATAGATTCATTAAAATCTGCAATGGCGTTCATCACAGTCCTTAAACATTTACTCGTCCTTTACATCTCAACTCATTTATGACTTCAATTTTTTTTACGAAAATATTTCATTGATATAATTCTGTGTAACATCATTCTTATTGGATACATGGATTGAGGCATCATTATTCTGGACATGTCATTCATCAATATTCCCCACAATTTTTATTATATTCCCCCCAGGCAGTTTCTCTTTCATCTCACGTCTTTGCGCTTTTCTCCTGTCGTACAGATTGTGTTTTCTTATTGATTATTACATATATAAGAGTCTGACAAATGGAAGGGGAGCTTACCAGGATTTATGCTCCTTTGAGTATTAAGGGTGACTTCTTCCAAGCGATACACATGCAGGGGAGCTGGGGAAAATGTTACTCCCGAATACGATAGGAATTTGTGTTTGTCATTATTCCCAAAGATAACTCAATCTCTTTTTACTGTTGAGTATACACAGTGGTCCAACAAAGAGTATGCAACTGGATTCTGTCCTTTATTTGGAACTAGAAGCAAAAAGGCTCAGACAAGTGAAGTTTGCTCTCGAAGGGGGGTGTCACAATCGGCACATGTCGGCAACAAACCGTAATCAGCTGATCGTAATCTGTCAAAAACATATGTTTACTATTGTTTACGTTGTATTTTGTATTGTACCTTGTGTTGACACCACGTATTGTTCTTATCCACTACGCAATTTTTTGTTCATAGTTAAAAGAAAACTGTTGACGGTCCAGAACAAGTTGGCAAGCCATCAGGATAGCCAATCCAATCATATCTATTCTATATCTTTTCTGTCCGTTTAGTTCTGAGATAATCTATAATAACTGTAATACCATGTCAGGGATACCTTGTTTTGCGTGACTGCTTTGGTGTTTACACATTAGTGGAGATCTGAGCACTTCATAAATTCTGATGGGCGGAATCACATTTCGGAAAAAAAACAAGACGAAGTCGGGAAAGTGCTAAGAGGTCTATCTGCAAAGTGTTTTGCCGACTTCGTTTTTTTCTTAGTGAACGATTATCCACCTTCCAACCTGGAAGAAGATAAGAAATATATACTTTTACCGCCAGTTGTTTCGTTTCGTCTTTCTCGTGGTAAATCAAGAGGCTATCATCTGAAAGCCAAATGGGAAATAATAATAATAATAATAATAATAATAATAGCCACGTGGCCGTGGCTATGTTCGTGCCCCACCGAGGCCGGTTGAGCAGGCGGTAGAAATACCGCCAGTGCGATTGGTGGAGGAGAGGGTGCGCCTGGAAGCACCGAGAACCCACAACATCGGGACCCGGAGGATGCTTCACAGAGTGAAGCCCCTCAGGCCAGAACAACTGGCCCTAGTGGATGCAGAGGTTCGTAGTGCGCTTACAGAAGAGGCCGACATCTGGCAGATCAACTGTGCCGTGTATGACGCAGTTCAGGCTCTTTCTGGGAGAGAGGGAGGTGACAGATCCTTCGACCCCTCTAGGAAGCATGAACAGCGCATACACAAGATGGAGGCTAAGATCAAGTCGGCGAGACAACACGCGTCTCGTATCCAATGTGTGATGGACTACTTAGCGGCTAATAGACCATTTACGCACGCAGTGCGGCAAATCGCTGCAAAACTGCGGAGATCCCATCACACATTGAATCGAGGAGTGCTGCTCACCATCAAGCAGCATTGCCTTGAGAGGATACGAATGCTGGTGACTGCAAAAAAGTCACTAGTGAGGCGGGCGAGGGCTTTCTCAGAGAACAAACAGTTCCGCGAGAAACCCTCTCGCCTATTCCAATTGCCTCCGCGTGTTGTGGATAATCCGCCGGCCGCTGATCGGGTGGAATCCTTCTGGAAAGGTATCTACGAGCATCCGCAACCACTCAACCGAGACACTCCAGCCCTGACGCAGTTTGAAGCTTTCTGTAGGAGGCTTCAACAGTTCAACAGCCTGAGCCCGAAATACTGCGTCAACCGATAACCACGAATGAAGTTCGGAGAGCCCTTGAGGGTTCGAAGAAGTTTGCTGCTCCAGGCCTCAATAACTATTGGTGGAAAAAGTTACCGAGCACCCACCACCATTTGGCCAGAATATTCAGTTCTTAGCTGAATGGAGAGCAGCTGATTTCGGAATGGTTTGTCGAGGGGCGAACCGTGCTAATCCCGAAGAACGGAGATTTGTCGGATCCTAAGAATTACAGACCGATAGTATGCTTGAATACGTGTTACAAGATGTTTACACGCATCTTGTATATGCGTACTCTCCAAGCAGTTGACCCGGTGTTCAAACGGATATATGAGCAAAAAGGGTCGAAGAGGGGTTCCGCGGGCTGTAAGGAGAACCTGCTGATCGATAGATGTATCACGCAGGACTCCGTGCAGTATAAGCGGAATCTTTCTATGGCCTGGATCGACTATCGCAAGGCATTCGATACAACATCACATGAGTTGTTGTTGTACTTACTCGAATGCCTTGCGGTACCCGATCAAATAGTGAGAAGCATCGAACAACTGATGCCGCTCTGGAGGACCCGCTTCACCATAACATCAGGTGAAAGCAGGGTCCAAACAGAGCCGGTCATCATAAGAAGAGGTGTTTTTCAGGGAGATTCCCTCAGCCCTCTTCTCTTCTGCATCTCACTAATGCCATTATCCGTTGCGCTCAGGAAAACCCGGGGATATAACTGCGGCACCCCTGGAAACCGGAGGCATAAGGTCACCCATCTTTTCTATATGGATGACCTTAAGCTCTATGCTTCTGGAGAAAGGGACCTACAGCAGTCCCTCAGGGTGGTGCAGGAGTTCACGCATGCTGTCGGTATGGAATTCGGGATTGACAAATGTGCACTGGTTCATCTCAAAAGAGGACGATGCGAGGATTTCGCTGAGGATGCCCAACTCGTAGACGGAAGCATTCTACATCATTTGAATACCGGAGAGACATACACCTATTTTGGTGTGGAACAACGCCATACCCAAGAGGTAGACTCGGTGAAAAATGCTCTCCGTGGCAAGTATAGGCAGAAACTACGGCAGATCTGGTCCTCAGAGCTGTCGGGCAAAAACAAAGTTTCTGCCACCAACATGCTTGCCATTCCGATTCTACTCTACTCCTTCGGAGTAGTCAAGTGGACTCAGGAAGAGTTGCGGCAACTTGACGTGAAGACTCGCAAAATGATGCATATGCACAGAAGCATGCATCCCAAATCGTCCGTTCCACGGTTATATCTCCTTCGACAACAAGGGGGCCGTGGACTTTTGAGTTTGGAGTGTCTTCACAACAGAATGGTACTGGATGGAGCCTGTAGAGTCATCAGGAGTTCGGATCCCCTACACTGCATGGTCCGAGATCATGAACATGCAGGAATCGGAGCCTTTTTATTCAAGGCAGCAAGGCGCGCTGCTGATGAACTTGGTATAGTCTTCGACACCGAGCGGGTAAACCAACTCTCTGTCACCGAGTTAGAGCCCGCTCTGAGAAAAGCTCACATCAAGGCTGCAGAGAATGCTAAAATGCTGCAGCTGCATACAGACAAGCCCATGCATGGAGTCTTCTTTAAGAACATCGAGGGCCATGGCTTGTCTGTTAAGCTGACATTTGCCTTCCTCAGGTCAGGTGAGCTGAAGTCGGAGACTGAGGGGTTCATCATGGCGTGCCAAGACGGTGTCTTCAATACCCTTGTCTATCGGAGCCGCGTGATGGGTATAGAGGTCCCTGATACTAGATGCAGGGCCTGCCGACAGGCGCCTGAGACTTTGATGCATTTGCTGTCATCTTGTGCAGTTTATGCGGTCTCGGCCTATATCCATCGCCATAACGCGGCCTTACGAGTGCTGTACTATTTTCTTCGGCACTCGTATGAAATAGACAGGACACCGGTGCTGCCTTACGCTCCAGGGGATATTGAGTCCGTAGTGGAGAATGAAAGGTGTCGAATTTTTTGGAACTTCTCATTCCCCACCCTCAGGCAAATACAAGCCAATAAGCCTGATATAGTCCTCTTCGACCACCGAAGTAAGACGATATTCGTTATTGAGTTTTCGGCCCCTGCCGAAACGAATATCGTCCGAAAAGAGGAGGAAAAACGGACAAAGTACCAGGATTTACTTTACGAACTCCGCAGGCTCCACCAGAGATCTTGGCCGGCCGCATGCAGAAGGCCGTTATTCTCGGTTCGTTGCGTCTGCTCAGGACTCACGATTCTCGGAGCCAGTGACCACTTACCCCGCGGTGCGGGGAGTGGTCATTGGCTAATTATACTAGCGCGTCCGCCCACTGGGTCGGAGCAGTGGGGAGTACGGACCCGACTAGGCTTGTTTAGACGACAGATACAATAATAATAATAATATTTATTCACCATTTCGGTACTTATGTACATATGGTTAGTCAATACAGGTACTACACAATATAAATAAAATTGAGAACATAATTTGTCATATATTAATAAAACCATTACAGCACATGATATATGAGTATCACAGTTAGATAAGTATCTTAAAATTAGGATTTTCATCGTAAATAATCCTGGACGCTATAAAAAAAATTTTCAATTAAGAATATTTTGGTGCTATTCTTAAATATTACATAAGATTCAGACTCCTTAATTGATTTAGGCAGTTTATTATAAAGTGTGACCGAATTATATAGTGGAGAATTCTTAAATTTTGTCGTTTTGTGAGAGGGTATTCTCAACATATCACCATGACGTGTACTATAATTATGAGTAGCCGCATTCACTTCAAACGATGCAAGATTGTTCTACGCACAGTTTCATCTGTTTTATTGCAAAAAAAGCTGAGTTGAGTTTCTTGCAGACACCATCAATATGTAGATCCCAACTCAGAGATTCATCCAATATAGTTCCCAGAAATATTACGTCATGTGACAGCATTATTTCATCAGTGAGGTCAATTTTCACTGGAATATTATTTTTCCTATTATAAAATTTCATTGAGACAGATTTAAATGTATTCAATATCAAATGATTGCGTTGGCACCATGAAGTGAATCTATCAATAACCTCTTTGACCCTTGTAAGTGTATTTTCTAGAGTGGCCCCAGTAATTGTCATTGTGGTATCATCTGCAAACATGGTTATATAACAATTATCAATGTATTGCGGAAGATCATTAACAAAAATCACAAAGAGTAAGGGTCCCAATACTGATCCCTGGGGAACTCCTAGTGTTAGGTCATGTTCGTTGGACATGATATTGTTATATTTGACGCTCATTCGACGCCCACTCATATAGGATTTTAACCAAGACGTTACGTTATGTGGAAACCCAAGCCTAGTCAACTTCATATATAGAAAATCTGGTGAAATAGTGTCAAATGCCTTTGACAGATCAAAAAATATACTTATTACAAAATAATGTGCATCAATTTCAGAGTATATGTTATTGAGAAAGTTGTAGGTCGCTGTTTCTATAGAACGAATCTGCTGTTACTAGAATCCCTAGTATTCTTTGTTTAAGGTTGTGTCAATTTTGGTAGTGAAATACTATGGGTATTTGTATTTTTTGGCTATGTCAAAGTAAAATACCTACGCCACCATACTTTTCAAATTGAGTGAGTTGCAATTTCGTTCAAGGAGTATGAACGTTTGTCAATGAATCTTATTGCCTACCCAACAAATCTGAAATGAACAGATGTCTCCGAGGCGTGGTTTCAATTTCAACGCTTACAAACTCTTGAGATCTCGTACAAAACATGCAACCTTGGAAAGTATAATTTCTGAAAACCCTGTGTGCCACTGTATTCACAAACTCATCCGATTAGACGTTGAAGTGGATCCCAAATGGCATGTCTTAACTGACCATTAACCCCAGTGGAATGTGTCAAGGGTAATGAGGTCATCTCGACCCTTTGAAACCTCCACTGCAATGAAGGTCAACTTTCAGATTGGCGTGTCCCTTGCGTTAATAACGCCATTGTTGACCAACGATCCAGGCCGATGTATTCATGGGAGGCCATGACAGGTGTCTATGCGGATCTAAAGATGTGCCGGTAACAATTCCCAAGCCGATGCCCATAATTAGCTATTTGCCATGAATTATGATTATCTGGATACATATTGATTGGAGTGTAGATTCAGTGTGAAAGGGGTGATAGGGGTAGTATAACCCTACATTTGAAATGTTTTATCACCATCTCGCCTGCATCAAGTAAAATCATAGTGACTACACCAACACTGTTGTATCTGCTTATGTAAATGTGCATCTTACCAATTTTTCGATCTGATATATTGATCTCTCGGTGAGAAAAAATACGTTGGGGCCCTATTATTCGATTTGTCAAAGGCGTTCGACACTTTTGATCTCAATATTATCACTAGCAAATTCATTTCTCTGGTAATTTTTTTGTGGTGGATGATTTTTTTGATTCCAGAGAAATGTCTGTGAAAGAAGAAGAAGACCGATCTGAAGTGCATTCAATATATTAGGGAGTTCCTTAGGGTTCTATATTAGGTGCACTGATTTTTTATTATATATGCCTGCGCATATAACCACAAACTGTGTTACACTTCATGCACATGATATGGCGTTGGCGACACAAGCAAAGAGCCCTAAGGGGCGTTGGAATAAATTGAATGTATAATGTGCTCATTCCACTCAATTGTGCAAAAAAAACTTCTCAGTCTTGAACAGAGAAAACACCATGTAAATAAATACAAAGTTTCTGGGGATCTCTATCGATAGTGATACGAGTTGAAAATCTTCCATTGATTTGATGCCTTGTTACGCTTGAAAGACATTAGATATTCGCCAGCTAATATATCTTCAGTCTAAAACTGAGTGATTTTCCTAAAAAAATTTCAGGAAATATAGGATTGTGACGCTAACTTGTGTATATATTTTTGAGTGCAATTTGATGTCTCTGAATCATATCCATATGTATAATAAGGTTGCTCTGAATCATAACTACAACACTAGGGAAGGAGATGCTCTTCATATTCCTCACCATACTCTATCCCTTTTTGAGAACAGTCCGTCATATACAGGAATTATCATTCTCGAACGCTGATTACTATTCAGAATAATATAATAATATATATTATGATTTTTTCTCTGTATTTTATGAGTTACTTCATTTTATCGAACCAAACTCAGTTATTTTGTTTCTGCATGGTGAATTTGTATCATCGTTCTAAGAAAAAGCTGCGACTGCTGATTATAATCTATGACTAACAAAGCATTAACAAAGCAATATTTTCACATAAAACAGTTTTTTTACTGGCAAACTATTGAAATATTTTTCATTATTAATCAATCCTCTGTAAAACAAAACTAAACGTAGGTCTATTTCCTCATAAAATTGGAGCCGAAATATAATTGATTATCGTGAGGCAACAGAAATATTTTGATAAGTAGTTTTTCTCAAACAACAACTTCCAAACAGTTAATCGGTTCGTGCTTGGGGCAACCGAAATCATAACAGCTTAGATTCCCGTAGGGGGAAGTGTATTATTCTTGAATTCTAATTCGTCTGGATTCCGCTTTCAGATTTGGAATCTCTCCCAATTTGGATTATCACAGCAAATGCAAGTTTAAACAAAATGAAGTGGGGTTTAATTAATGGGTTTTGTTTTGTGAAACACAGCAGAAACTGGTCAAATTTGTTTTTCGAATGTTAGGACTTATAGGATTTGTTTCTAATTCACATGTTGGCAACACCGCCTACAAAGCGTAGATCGAAGTTGGGGTTAAAAGTATGTTGGGAGAAGTAGAACCATCGTCAATATATTCAACTTTCTTGACAGAAAATGTCGAAGAATGGTAAGTTTTAAATGCGGCGTTCTATAGCTCTTTTATGAAAACTGCTTGATTTTCGAGTGGAGAACGAATTTTGAACACGTTTTTCGTCATAAATGTTTTCCTGATTGCTTATACCTACATCGTGTAGGATATATGATTGATCTTTGTTCTCTTTTGCGGTTTCCATTTTGTTCTTCGATTAGCACAAGTTTTGAATCGCGGTGGTCAGTATTTACATTAAATTTTTCATTTCTGAAACATTTCCATCAATATCTCTTCTATGCCATTATGGATCCATGTTTGAAAGGTGAATTTTTCCCACGCTTTGGTCAAGATACGCATAGTGTAACGCGTTGTTCAGTAGTATAGAGATTTGTGAATGAAATTCTCCACACAACTGCGACGTTTCCCACAAGTTTGCAGGTCAGTATTCAGACTTAGGGCAACGAGTATCTCCCAATGATGTAGTGTGGGTGCTTAAGAGGGTTTGCATATGGAGATAGGCATGTTTATTCACCTATTTATATCAATCAGTGGCTACCAAGAACTGGTACTTGAAGGTATCAAAACACTAAACATTTGCTACTTAATATCACAGAATAAAAGTAATACCATAGATGTCGGTTGGAAACCTATGTGTTATTTGAGGAAGAAACAAGTCTTTTGTAGACCACAAAAAGGTGAAGCGAAGATGACGTCGTTAGCTCCAATGATGCCGGATCAAAGAGGACCAGAAATGCTATTGGGAGAGGTGATCCTCCCAATTTTCATATATTATAATAGATCGTTTTGTTTTGTTCTTTGCCACCCTCACAGATACATTGTGATGCTCTTTGCTAATCGAAGATGATAATATTGATTGATATTTTCGATGAGACTCCACAGCCTTGGTCGTAGTACAGGTGTCGCATTCATTGTGTTCGGATGATATCAGAGAAAACAAGATTTCTGAACTGAAAGCATTCCTTTTTGGCAACAGACCGTTCTCTGAAGATTTCCACCATCTAGTGATTTTTAATTTTTAGCCTCTCAGTCAAGTCTGGAACATAGCGTTGTTTTGTTTCTTTTCGAAAAACACAATGTGATATTCAGAAAGAGACTCCCCTTGATATTGAGCTGTTGTCTTGTATTTGATTCAACTTTTCTCTCCAGTTTCAATGTCTTTTCTTCAATGATTGTTATCACTGAAGATATTGAAATCTTTTTCATCCATGATCAATTCATCGATACATGATCGTTACCCAGAAAACTGTGTATTTCGAATAACTCAGACAACTTTGGATGAGCCCGCTATTCATGCTGAGGAACATGGTGAAAATTCTGCTAGAAGCTCAAAGGGCAACTGAGCGTCTCTAATACGGCCCTTTATGTTTGCTTTTTATGAAACCATAACAGCTGTTCTCGTCTGCCGCTATTGATTTTCAAGCCAGAGCGCTTCCCAATGCACCTGTTAGCATTTTATTCTTCAATTCTTCATACGGCGGCATTTCTATGGAACAACTTCCTACTCTACAGTTCGGATTGAATAATCGTGTTTCTGTGAATGAAGGGGATCAGGAAGTGGAGCGTATATTGAACTTTCCAGGTTTGCAGCAGAACGACTTTCCGGATTCTTGAAACTAGGGTTTTTATTGGGGGACGCAAAAGAGCACGTTGGGTTTGGCAGTTTATATATGGGATTGATCATAAAGAACTGGATTGATTGCCTCCATCTGCTGATTGCCAAAATATAAACTCGAATAGTAATAACAAATCATTTTTGAAGCACACAGATTGGACCAATGTTGACTCAGTATGATGGAAACGTTGGCTCAATATCTCAAATAATATATTGGATACAGAAGAAGTGTTCATTTGGCAAATTGGTTCAACATCTGAAAAATATATAAATATATTGTTATGGTTATATTGGTACAAAATCGTAAACAATGTATTGGCAAGAAGAAAGTGATATTCAGGATCATCCAATTATTTCGATTTCGATTCACATGTACTAACCAAAAATTATCAGAAAAAAATTCTGGCCAATCCGGGGTTTGAGATCACTGGTTTCACTTCCACTAGCAAATCAATGTATTAGAAAAAAACAACTTCTATAGGAGCAAACATAAATGGTGTTGATGAACATTTTATTTATAACAAGAAATATCACCGTTTCATGTACGATTATTCTCAACAACGGGTTTACAAAACCGCGACACGTGTTGCGCCAGACGATACCTTCCTCAAGCAGGATACTGCTGCAATCAGGGAGTTCATTCTCGATATTTATTCGTTGAACAAATGAATGTGAAGTCAAAGTTTTCATGATGTCAAATTCTTGAGACAGAATTCCGTAGCCAATTATACGTTAAAGGGATATTAACGTATATACAAATCGAGTTCAATTCAATAGTGAGAATTTCAAGACGGTGCGGATGAACTGTTTTTTGATATTCCAAATGGGAACTGATATAGAACAGTAACTGACTCATTCAGACTAATAATAATGATAAAAATAATAGGTGTATTGCTTCTAAAAATAAGTTTACAGCAAGAAGTGTATGGGGGTAACAATAGAAATAAAAATGATAATATTCCAATAGTTTCATCAATAACAATTTATAGGCAACGAAACTGAAATAGTAGTGTAGTAATACAGTCCAGAGAGAATAAAAATACTGCAGTTATTAGCTCAAAATGAATGCTCGTAGTTTTAGAATATTCCAAATGTACTCGGATATTTTCTTGGCCTCAAGGACTGATAAGTTTTGTAAAGCAACAATCAATGTTTTCAAACTCTGTAGGCAGGAAATATTCTGTTTCATCACTGTGTATATAGGACAGTCAAAAATAAAATGGAAAAGTGTTTCCGTTTCGCTTGTATTGCAGACTGGACAAATTAGGTCAGGATCAATAGTATAGGAGATTCCATTGATAGTTCAGAAAATGAAGCTGAAAAAATGTTAAAACCTAGCAATTTTTTCGTCCAGCACCGATTTGTACGAAAATTTGGTATTAGGCTTATTACACCCTCTAGTTCATTTTTTATATTGTGCCGTTGTACGCTTTTTGTTTTTTAGAGGTGAAAACTACCCCTAATTGTCAAAAATCATAAAATAACATTAAAACCATATATATGGGTAAAAATAGTTAAATAATGATTGTTTCATGCTTTAGGATACGATATCATAATCTTTCAACCTACCCTTGTTATAAACTATCCTTGAGAACATTGAAATTTTTATAATATGTATTCGAACTTGGTGAGAAATCAACGAAATATACACTCACACACGCGAGCAGATTTTTCTCCTCCTCCGTCTTCCAATATGAATGGAAAAAGTGGAACATATAACGTATAACGGCCGAATATACCGGTTATGTAGATTACTACGCTCCAAAGCGGGTAAATCAAATTTTTCAAAAAAAAAAACATTTGTTTTTTAAGCATAGCTCCTTCATTTTTGGTGATAGAAAATTTAGAAAACGATTTTGTAGAGCTTTTCAAGAGCTATGAGGCTATGTGAATAAAATTACCTAAGATCCCTCAATTATTAAATAGGGAGAGTTTAAAGCGATTGGCTAAGGTGATGTTCGATCGTAAATGTAGTTGTTAAACGGCTATATCTCGCCGAATACCCACTTTACAAAAAATCTACACACAGGGAAATTTTTGTCATTAAAAACGCTACAATTTAGTGCTGTATCGTTTTTTTCGTATCTTAAGTATTTTGAGAGATATCTATAAGAGAAGGGTTAAAAACACGAAATTGAAAAAAATCGTTTTCTCTTTAAACTTAGATTTTTCTAAAATTAGGCATTTTAAGTTGGTCAAACTTCGTAGGTGTATTGATAGTACATATATAAAGAGAATCACAGAAGAGCGGCAATCAATTTAGTTAGGGGGTACTTTGAGGGTTGTTTTCACAGATTTTTTTCGTAGAAAAAAGCGGGTACCGATCTTATTTTGATCATAAATCGGTCAATTTTCACGCTAGGAAGACATTTATTCATTTTTTTGAAAGCTCATATTAAATACCTCAAAAAAGATTATATGAGCTTTCTTCGAAAAATGCAAATTTTTCCCGCTATTTCGCTTTAAATCTTCCAATTTATACATTAGACGAAAAAAGCTAAGCATTAATTTGCTGTATCTCAGTTCGTATATGTCGTGGGGAAATTATAAAGAGAGCATTGTTTTTGTTTTTTCAAAAGCTACAATTTGCCTTTTCACACTTTTTTTTGATAAAATGTATAGTTTTAGAGTTATTTTCAAAAAACCATTTAAAAAAGTCGATTTTTTCGTCAAAAAACTGTTACTTTCAACTTCGAATAACTCAAAAAATATTACTTTTACGAAAAAAACGTATGGAACATTTTAGAATTACTTTTTCCGTCGATTCCTACAGTTAAAATGTAATAAAAATTTCCACCCCTGTGATGGGGTGACAACCACCCCCAAGGCTCTAGCGTACAGCGTCATGATAAAGAAAATGATCCTTGAGCTATTCCCTAGCTACTGTAAAAATTTCAGATCAATCCATGGTGGACGAAAAAATTGCGAGCCAAAATGCTTCATTTCCTGAACTATGAGTGTGGATTTTAGTTTGGAATGATTAACCATATGTAATAGAGCTATAGTGACTTGGATGGGTAGTTTTAGCAACAGATATGAGCTTGTACCAACAGTAATATTAAATAGATTATAAAACTACATGAATGGGTAACGATATGTTATTGCTAGATCAGAATCATGTAAAAATTGGTAATATATAGATAGTAAGGATTTTCTATGCTTGAACAAATCGTTTTTGTTGAGATTATTTCATAAAGGCAATGGGTCAGCATTGGGGAAAAATTGTTCAAGATAATCTGTTGAGGATAATGGTTGTAAAAAGCTTAAGTTAAAAGGGGTAGATATTTCACCCTATCTTGACATCTCTTGGGATTCTGTCTTTTTTTCCGTAGATGATTCATGCTCGCGTTCTGGAACATCGTGGAAAAGAAGTCGACTTAAGAAATTTCCACACATATTTCTATGATCCTCGCTCATTTGAAATATCATCACTCGTCTAGCTTTCCACAGTTCCATCACGATATACCCGATGAGCACATTTCTCCCACCCATCCATTATGAGCCTAGAGGCATGTTGAATCTCTCTCTTTGGATACAACTACAGTTCAGTAAGTCACCGATCGACATTTATGATTACCGTTTCGAACTCCAAATGGAAGTTGCCAAGTGGATATTTCATTCGAACGCTATTGAATGTAACTAAACGACGATGGAATTGAAATTATATGGATTTTCAACAGGCGCGAATGATACCTGATGGAGTTCATTGTTAATATTACTGTTGTATATCATCGAATCGTTGATATCCTATCGCGATTGGAATTACGCATTTATCAGTAATTTTGAACATGCAGAGTTCGATGAATTCGTGTTATTTTATTATTATGATTGTACGTGATGGAAATGTGTTTTGTCGAAAAAAATTATGACGGTTTTATTATTCAATGGAACTTCATGAGTTATTGATAATTAAGGGCATTGAAAACATAGAATGCATGCTGACTGATGTTGAAATTTTGAATAACGTTACATATCATAGACGTACTTGGGTATACTTGGTTGCGCTAATGTGAGATCTATTGCTGAAGGTGCTTCCCAAAAGCTCAGATTTCTACTCCGTGCAACGAAATACTTCACTTCTATTCACAGGAAGGCAATCCGTCTTGTTGGTGATTCTTCGGTCACAGACCCGCTCACTTCGTTGGAGCATCGTAGAAGGGTCAGTGCTCTTCTGAATTTTCGTCAATACTTCCATTCTTGTGAGCTTGGAGACCTGTCGGACTTCTCTTGCTCGGGGGTCTTTTTTCAATAGAACAGCCGAACTTTGACACTCCTTTGCGAGAAGGGTTTTTGCTGAGGCTAACAAACTTTAAAAAACGAAATGGTGAGCGAATTGATAAAATCGATTTTTTATACAACCTACCTTCTTTATACGATGAAAGATCACCTTATTTCTTCATTCCTCATACTGAATTCATCAGAAAGGGTGGGCGAATCGAAAAAACTTCTTCTTCCTCTATGTCTTTATTTAACGTCGGTCTATTTCCGCTACCAAGGCCAATCACCGACGCCGGTGAGCACACTTCCCCCAACCGGAAATTTTTGCCGAACCCTCTGGTATTCCAACCAGAGGTAGGGATCTTTAACGAGCCCAACATCCATGGACTCGGGACCGACGGCTTTACGTCCCCTCCGAAGGACGGCATATCCTCAATATATCTTGTGCTCATTGATATATTGTCTGCGAGCTATGATATGCTATTTCGCTGCAGCGTACGGGCTTTCGACACGGTATTTTCCTGTATGGTCACCCATCCAAGTACCAACCGCGCTCGGCGCTGCTCAACTTCAGATATCGAATGACTGACAGTCAACCTGAAGAGCTTGGCCATACCCTAAACTTCTTCTTCAACATCAACCCACCTTTTTTGGAGTGGAATCATGACCTAAAGAATACGATGCAACTTTAATATAATTTTGGAGCACCCAAGTTTATCATTTCTCACATAGAATTCATCAAAAACGTTAAGCGAATCGAAAAAATCTCGAGCTACAAAATAGGGCGTGAATTGTAAATGATGGGAAACTCACTGTCATCATTTCTGACATCTCAGCTATAGGAAAACTCGATTTTCCATTCAGAAATAACCGCTTTTAGAGTGGAGTCATGAGCAACAAAATACGGAATAACCTTTATTCAATGAAAAAATACCCATTTCTTTCATTTCTCACATCAAATTCATCAGAAACGGTGAGCGAACCGAAATAACCAGCTTGTCTGTCAAAATGGTTAAGGCTTTCGCGGCCGAGGTTATTAGTATAACTACTTCTCTTCGGGCTTGAAGGCCGTCGTTCTTCGGAATTTCTTCCTGACGTTTCGCTAGCGCGAGTGGCCAGCTTCTTCAGAGGCTTATTCATCTCCGATGACTAAACAGTTCGATTTCTCAAGGCGTATTTATATTGATGCAGGTAGTCTGGAGTGTTAATTACTACTGCCGGGTTCGGGGAATAATCATCATTATTAGTTGCCGCACTACCTGCTGTGATTTCATTAGTTATTATTGTTTTCTTCAGAATCGGATTCCAAATTCTGTTTACAGTCAACGCTTCTTCCTTTCTGTTAAAATTGTCCGCATGCTTTTGGATCTCTATTGCCTCCCGCACCAGTCATCATGGTCAGCTTCGATGTTGTGTCCTTGTTTACCAACGTCCCACTGGAAGACTCTCTGAGGGAGATAGCCTGCCTGTTCCCAAGTGATATTGTCGGACTCTTTAGAGCATGCCTTACGGGAAGCTACTTTCAATGGAGGGGAAACTTCTATGAGTCCACTGAGCCCAGTGATAGCCAACTTCTTTATGGAACGGTTTGAAGAGAAGGCAATCGACGCCTTTAATTTGAAGCCGACCTTGTGGCTACGCTACGTGGATGACACCTTCGTCGTCTGAAAACATGGAAGGGACTCTCTGAACCTTTTTCTGGACCACCTAAACGCTCAACAACCCAGCATCAAATTCACCATGGAAACCGAACAGAACCAGCAGATAGCCTTCTTAGATGTTCTGATTGAACGATGTGGCGCTAGACTAACCCACAAAGTATACCGAAAACCCACGCACATGGATAGGTACCTGCACGCACTATCGAACCACCATCCCAGTCAAAAGAGAGGAGTCATATCTACCCTAACTGAACGTACTCAAAGAATTTGTGAACCAGAACATCTAGAGCAGGAACTGGAACATCTTCAAGTGACCTTGAGGTCGAATGGGTACAGTGTATCTGAGATCAACAGGGCCATGAAACCGAAGAGTCCCACGGTTCATAACAGGGAGGACTCTCAGGTAGTTGCGAATGCATATCTGCCATATATCCCGAGGGTCACTGACAGAATTGGAAAATTCTTGGGGAATATAACATAAAAACAGTTTTCAAGCCGACCAAGAAGATCCAGCAAAGCCTCAGGTCGGCTAAAGACAAAAGAGACCCACTGTCAGCGGCAGGGGTTCATCGCATTCCGTGCACCTGTGGGAAGGTTCACATCGGTACCACGAAAAGATCCATGGGTACAAGGCTCAAAGAGCATCAAAGGAACTGCAGGCTGGGGCAAACCGACAAATCGGCGGTGGCGGAACACGCATTGAGTGAGGGCGACCACAAGATTCTGTTCGAAAATGCAACACTGATTGCCCCCAACCAGGGTTACCATAGCCGACTGGTGCGGGAGGCAATAGAGATCCAAAAGCATGCGAACAATTTTAACAGAAAGGAAGAAGCGTTGACTCTAAACAGAATTTGGAATCCGATTCTGAAGAAAACAAGAATAACTAATAAAATCACAGCAGGTAGTGCGGCAACTAATAATGATGATTATTCCCCGAACCCGGCAGTAGTAATTAACACTCCAGACTACCTGCATCAATATAAAGACGCCTTGAGAAATTGAACTGTTTAGTCATCGGAGATGAATAAGCCTCTGAAGAAGCTGGCCACTCGCGCTAGCGAAACGTCAGGAAGAAATTCCGAAGAACGACGGCCTTCAAGCCCGAAGAGAAGTAGTTATACTAACAGCTTGTCTGTGTTTGAGAATAGAATGTAATATGTAAATGTGATATCATTCAGTTTCTGTCGCTTCATATTGGCTGGAAGTAACTGTTTTAGGAAACGTCATTCAATGACATACACATATCAGCTGGGACTGTTTGAAAATGATTCAATGTCACCTTTGGTAAAGAAGTCGAAACACAGTCCGTCAAGTTCTGCTGGGATTATTATCCAGCGGATTCTCGATGGACGTCATTTGCAATATCACTGAGGAATTTCTTTCGCCAAACTTTGGACGCATCGCTCCCACCAAAAACTCATTCAGGGGCATTCACCAATTTAGTCATTTGATGGTTTCACCAAAGTTGTGCCTCAGTATGTTCCTGATTCTGTTTAAGCGAATAATAGCCTCTTTTCGTTTCTGTTTCATGTATGCTTAGAGTTTCATAAAATCATCGAAACTTCGAACTTCAATTTCGAGTTATCATTTCAGAGATAAAACTCACCGAGCAAGAACTTGACGTAATTTTCTGACATTAAAATTTACTGAATTTTAATATTTCATTTTGCTTACCGAAACTCCAACAATAAGTACTTTGATAAATATTAGTTCTTGTATTTTTTTGATAGTCAAATTTGAGATATAAGAAGAGCTGCTGACTGATTCAACGTGTTTCATTCAGAAGGAACTTTTTTTTGAATTATCGCCCTTCTACACTTGTATAGATTCCGAATTAATTTCTATTTTTCCAGATTGTACTGGGTTAAGAACCTAGAATAGCTAGAAGAGAGAATGCGTCCACCACAAAACAATGACGTTCAAACAATACTTATGCTAAGATTGTTAGCGAAACGCGCATCGATTGCAAAAATATCAGTTTGGTGTTTGGGTAATTGATCTCTAGAAAAATGTATTACTGATTATAGTAACTCTGATATTGGTAATGAGCTACAAAACCAAAATGGTGAAGGCTTTCGCGGCCGAGGTTATTAGTATAACTACTTCTCTTCGGGCTTGAAGGCCGTCGTTCTTTGGAATTTCTTCCTGACGTTTCGCCAGCGCGAGTGGCCAGCTTCTTCAGAGGCTTATTCATCTCCGATGACTAAACAGTTCGATTTCTCAAGGCGTATTTATATTGATGCAGGTAGTCTGGAGTGTTAATTACTTCTGTCGGGTTCGGGGAATAATCATCATTATTAGTTGCCGCACTACCTGCTGTGATTTCATTATTTATTCTTGATTTCTTCAGAATCGGATTCCAAATTCTGTTTAGAGTCAACGCTTCTTCCTTTCTGTTAAAATTGTCCGCATGTTTTTGGATCTCTATTGCCTCCCGTACCAGTCGGCTATGGTAACCCTGGTTGGGGGCAATCAGTGTTGCATTTTCGAACAGAATCTTGTGGTCGCCCTCACTCAATGCGTGTTCCGCCACCGCCGATTTGTCGGTTTGCCCCAGCCTGCAGTTCCTTTGATGCTCTTTGAGCCTTGTACCCATGGATATTTTCGTGGTACCGATGTAAACCTTCCCACAGGTGCACGGTATGCGATAAACCCCTGCCGCTGACAGTGGGTCTCTTTTGTCTTTAACCGACCTGAGGCTTTGCTGGATCTTCTTGGTCGGCTTGAAAACTGTTTTTATGTTATATTTCCCCAAGAGTTTTTCAATTCTGTCAGAAGTAATTAACACTCCAGACTACCTGCATCAATATAAATACGCCTTGAGAAATCGAACTGTTTAGTCATCGGAGATGAATAAGCCTCTGAAGAAGCTGGCCACTCGCGCCAGCGAAACGTCAGGAAGAAATTCCAAAGAACGACGGCCTTCAAGCCCGAAGAGAAGTAGTTATACTAATGAAATATGTTCTTTCAGTGCACTCACTGTTAATATTCTGGAACCTGCATCCCAACCCACATTCAACGCGATCGATAGAGATTATGCGATGGGCCGAGTTTTCTGAATGGTTTTGTCGGCGGGTTCATCGAAAATCGAACCGCCACGATTGTTCTCCCCTGCCGGCTTGGTGGCGGTGATATAATGGTTTTCCAGAACATTCATGCTCTGCGAAAAGCCGCAGTGAATGGACGCCGCATTTTTATGACTGTGTGGGTTCATATCATTAGGGATTAAACGTTCGAAACTGTTTCCCTATTTCCTCTCTTTCAATGGGAATCGATTCACTAAACTTCCCGATGGGTTTTCCGCATGGATCTTTCTGTTACGGGAGATCAGGATCGATGAATGGCAATTGATAGATGTATATTCAAATGGCATTGGGAAAATAAAGTTGGATTTCCGATGGTCTGGTATAGATATATCGTATCGATGTTGAACTAATATGGACTAATATTGAAAAAATGATATTTCGATATGAAAATTGATTAAATATTTATGATGAATTCTCAATGGATATTGTAAGGTGTATTATTCATAAAATGGAGGTATGAAGGTTTATTACCAATATCAGAATTATTATATCAATTTATATTCAATATTATCAGCTCACGGAGATTACAATACTGTTTGGATATCTTTTTTGTACTCAATTCTCAATATTGAAATTTCAATATTTGTCCAAGATTGTTCGGAACTGTTTTCCTATTTCCTCTTTCTGATACGGAAGCTCAGGAGGAACAATGATCAATGAATCTGTGACGGATCAGATGTATTTAATCGGCATTGGGATAAAAACAGGTGTATTTCAGATGGTCAAATATAGATATAACGTAACTGGAAAAATCTATGTTGAAATAATATGGATAAATATTGAAAATATCCATAATTCAGTATATATATATTATTTCAGTATGTATATAGGTTCAATATTGATGATGATTCCCCACTGGATATTGTGAGGTGCAATATTCATGAAATGGGGGTATGAATGTTTATTACCATTATCAGAATTACTATATCATGTTATATTTAATATTATCAGCTCACGGAGATTACAATATTGTTTGGTCATTTTTTTTGTAGTCAGTTCTTAATATTGAAATTTCAATATCTGTCCAATATTGTTTGAAACTGTTTTCCTATTTCCCCTTTCTGATACGGGAGCTCAGGAGGAACAATGATCAATGAGTCCGTGACGGATCAGATGTATTTAATCGGCATTGGGATAAAAAAAGGTAGATTTCAGATGGTCCAATATAGATATAACGTAACTGAAGAATCTATGTTGAAATAATATGGATAAATATTGAAAATATCCATATTTCAGTATATATATTGGTTCAATATTGATGATGACTCCTCACTGGATATTGTGAGGTGCACTATTCATGAAATGGGGTTATGAATATTTATTACCAATATCAGAATTAGTATATCATGTTATATTTAATATTATCAGCTCACGGAAATCAAAATATTGTTCAGATATATTTTTTGTACTCAATTCCTCTATTAATGGAGGTAAAAAATTCAGAATATTAATTGAATAACCAGGTTGAATCAATTAACTCACCGTTGTTGAATATGTTCCCGGCCAATGATTAACAAAGCCTATTTCTAGAAATAATCGATATTTCAATATAAATATTGGTTCAATATTGATGATGAAATCTCACTGGATATTGTGAGGTGCATTTTTCATGAAATGGAAGTATGAATGTTTTAAATTTCAATATCTGTCCAATATTGTTTGAAACTGTTTTCCTATTTTCCCTTTCTGATACGGGAGCTCAGGAGGAACAATGATCAATGAGTCCGTGACGGATCAGACGGATCAGATGTATTTAATCGGCATTGGGATAAAAAAAGGTAGATTTCAGATGGTCCAATATAGATATAACGTAACTGAAGAATCTATGTTGAAATAATATGGATAAATATTGAAAATATCCATATTTCAGTATATATATTGGTTCAATATTGATGATAACTCCTCACTGGATATTGTGAGGTGCACTATTCATGAAATGGGGTTATGAATATTTATTACCAATATCAGAATTAGTATATCATGTTATATTTAATATTATCAGCTCACGGAGATTAAAATATTGTTCAGATATATTTTTGTACTCAATTCCTCTATTAATGGAGGTAAAAAATTCAGAATATTAATTGAATGATCAGGTTGAATCAATTAACTCACCGTTGTTGAATATGTTCCCGGCCAATGATTAACAAAGCCTATTTCTAGAAATAATCACCCAATGTAATTAATTAATATTTGGACAAATTAATTACGGGTTGAACATCGGACCTAAGTCGGACCTTTATTGTAATAGACGTTCGACCTACATGTATATAAATAGCGTATTATAGAATAGTGATTTACTTATCTTGCTTGAAGAAGCTATTGTAATAGCGAAACACGTGTCGCGCTTTTGTGAACCCATTGTAAGTGGAAATCATACAGAAAACTGTCATATATTTTTGTTAATATGGATTTTCATCAAATATCGGCCAGTTCCATTCAATATGGATAAATATAGAAAATATCGATATTTCAATATAAATATTGGTTCAATATTGATGATGAATTCTCACTGGATGTTGTGAGGTGCATTATTTATAAAATGAGGGTATGAATGTTTATTACCAATATCAGAATTACTATATCATGTTATATTTGATATTATCAGCTCACGGAGATTACAATATTGTTTGGATATCTTTTTTGTACTCAATTCTCAATATTGAAATTTTAATATCTGTCCAAGATTGTTCGAAACTCTTTTCCTATTTCCTCTTTCTGATACGGGAGCTCAGGAGCAACAATGATCAATGAATCCGTGAATGATTAGATGTATTTAATTGGCGTTGGGATCAAAAAAGGTGGATTTCAGATGTTCCAATATAGATATAACGTAACTGAAAGAATCTATCTTGAAATAATATGAATGAATATAGAAAAAATCGATATTTCAATATAAATATTGGTTCAATATTGATGATGAAATCTCACTGGATATTGTGAGGTGCATTT
Source organism: Zygogramma bicolorata (assembly GCA_032362365.1). Classification (NCBI taxonomy): domain Eukaryota; kingdom Metazoa; phylum Arthropoda; class Insecta; order Coleoptera; family Chrysomelidae; genus Zygogramma; species Zygogramma bicolorata. The sequence continues at coordinate 498,495 of JAVJAQ010003801.1, read as the reverse complement.
TTCATGAAATGGGAGTATGTATGTTTATTACCGATATCAGAATTACTATATCATGTTAGATTTAATATCATCAGCTCACGGAGATTACAATATTGTATATCATTTTTGTACTCAATTCTCAATATTGAAATTTTTATATCTGTCCAAGATTGTTTGAAACTGTTTTTCTATTTTCTCTTTCTGATACGGGAGCTCAGGAGGAACAATGATCTGATCGGATCAAATGTATTTATTCGGCATTGGAATGAAAAAAGTTGGATTTCAGATGGTCCAGTATAGATATACCGTAACTGTGAGAATCTATGTAGAAATAATATGGATGAATATTGAAAAAATCGATATTTCAATTCAAGTATTGGTTCAGTATTGATGATGATTTCCCACTGGATATTGTGAGGTGCAATATTCATAAAATTAGATTTAATATATACTGTTATATCTAATATTATCAGTTCAACTTTACGAAACAATTTTCTTTGAATACATTTTTTGTTCTCAATTCTCATTATTGAAATTTCAATATTTGTCCGATATTGTTTGGGAGAGTGAGTAGTTTATAATATTGAATCATCAATTCAGGTAGTATATTGGCATAATATTGCAATATAAATATATGAATCGTGATTGTCAATTCACAACCTTTGAGTGGTATTGTGATTTCAACACTGATAATTTATCTTCTTCAAAGTCAGATCTCATTATTGGTAAGGCAATATCAAATATGGAATATCACTGAAGAAAAAATAAGATATTAAAACTGGAATATTCAAATTCGGCGAATTTCAACGCTAGAAAGTAACGTCAAGAAAATTTTCCACACACAGTTTTTTCATACATGAATATATTGATTTTTCGCTAACAATGCTTTGTTACCCTTAGCATAAATAGGTGATACTTGGAGGATTCCATACTTCAGACTAATCTCCGTTATTTCAATTCAGGGTGGTGTCAAAATACAGGTTTTTTCATTGCTGGAAGAAGTGACTGAAAGTTGATTCATCGCTAGTTTTTCGGGCTTGAGGACCGTGTCCTGGAGTTTTGAGTTCCGAGGCTTTCGGCTACATCTACGACAGTCATCTTCAGCGGCGTGGTCTTAGTTGAACTACTACTAATGTCATTAGTCCAAGTAGACTCACAGGAGTTCAACTAAGACCACGCCGCTGAAGATGACCGCCGCGGATGTAGCCGAAAGCTCCGGAACTCAAAATTCCAGGACACGGCCCTCAAGCCCAAAAACTTGCGATATATCAGCATCGGCCGTGAAATCCTAAATTCTTTCATGAAAGTGGATTATTTCAAATGGATCACCCTGTATATTATGGATGATTCAGGCAGCTGTTGAAATTTGCTTTCTTTCTATGTTATCATGCTTATATCTAACTAGTCAAGTTTCGGACTTGTGAGCATTTATTTCTGAAAATGTCCCTTCGGAATTTTGTAAGCAGGTCGTGAATATTCAATAGAAAAAATTGTCATTATCAGTTCAGTGAAAACCTCATGTGACAAAAAAAAGTCGGATTTCAAGAAAATTCAGTGTTAATGTCTTCTGCATGTTAATGGACAACAAATTGAAACATCCAGAAGCTACCTGAATATTTTGGAGAATACTGTAGAGAGCTTCGTCGATAATCTGCCACTCGGAAAATATCGAAACTGTTGGAACCAACCAGACGGATCTCCTGCACATCGTACAATAGAAGTAAGAGAGAACTGGACAGACTTTTTGATGATCGGTAGATAGGGCGCTTGGGACCATGGAATTGGCCAGCGAGATCACCCGATTTCAATCCATTGAATTTTTATCAGTGAAGAATGTTTAGAGAAGAAGTTCCCAAAACACCCGTGCGTTCGAAAGATGAATGAATTGTTGGGAAGGATTACCCAAACTTTTGAAGATTTGGATCCGAATGAAATCAAATCAGCCACGATGATAGCAGTCACCCGCATTTTGAAATGCTTGGAATAGAACGGCCAGCGATTCGAACATATTTTGGAATATTCCACATAATTTTCTTACTCTTTTATAACTGCTCATATCAATATTTCCACAAGTTTTTTCGAGTTTTTTCAAAATGTACCCGAAAATATTGAAATTGTTCTGACCTTGCAATAATTTCTTGGGGTTCATTGGCGGTAGATTCGGATACCTTTTATCGAACTTTCTACATGTCCTGCTGATAATTTTATCACGCTGTCAAGGCAGCAACTTATTGGGACTCATCAGAAGTTTGCCTTTTTACATTTTGATTGTGGAAAGTTAACAACCCAAAAAATATGAAGAAAACATTGAACCTCCACAAAATAATAAGTTTCGAATAGTATCAACATTTCGTTTATAAAGAACGGGTAATTAATTGAATCTCACCCTCTTGTTCAATAGAGAATTCGTGACACTTCTGGGAAATCTCACATGGCCAACAACTCATCGAAACGTCATAGATGGATGATCGAACTCTTGTGAAAAACGTGTCACGTATCTCACAATGGATCGATGTCCCTTTCTGTCTCCGTATTTCCTCAAGACAAAGTTTAATACGGACTTCAATGCTGTCGGGAATTTCATTCTGCGACTGAAATGTTTCATGAGAAAAGGAACAGAAGGATATATGGGCATCAAATATTCTGTGGAGATGGAAAAGGGAACTGTGATGGTGCTAATCAACTACAGCAGAGCATTTACCTCTTTTTTTTATGCAGATTAACACGAAAGGTTACCGCGTGAATCGAGGGACAGGAGATGAGAATCAACATTCACTTTGAATTTTTGAAATTGGTAAGCTTCAGGAAAACCTCTCTGGCAACGAGTTCCACAGTTCAGCTATTCTGTTGAAAAAAGATCCCTGAGCAAGAGAGGTTCGACAGGTCTTCAAGCTTAGTGGACTATATGCTTCATTATAGAAAGATGTCACAATTTGGATTGAATAGGATGGTCAGAGTCACTGATAAGGGAGAAAGAAAAAATCCAGTGTTGCCCATCAAGCTTTGGATGCAGATCAAAGGATCAGCTGAGTATATAGATAGATGAAAGTAGAAATGTTCAGATTGATCACGGAGGGCTTCAGTTTGATCACATTTGAATAGCTGATCACAATAATTAGAAGACCAGTCCTCGCTAGGAAGACATCGCGCAGAAAGGTCTTCAATAGTTTCCCCAGGAAAAACTTTGCTGGTAGTTAATCTCTCAATTCTGTAATGAATATGAGTAACTTTGGTTTCCTTTTGAAAATGTTATCTTGGTGAATCAAACGTACTTCGAATTCGAGTAATTCATATATATATATAGGCCTTATGTGATGATATTGCACCTTGCAATATGCAATTGTAATTCATTATCAATATTTTACCAATATTCATATTGGAATATCGTTTTTTCGATAGGAATCCATATCAGTTCAACACTAATTTTTCCACTTACGTGGAAATCTGAAATCGGGGATCAGGCTACAAAAACTGAAAAACCATGGCTATCAGATTCGGAAACGAGAAATGTACCAAACACCGGCCATAAAGGCCTTTATTCTCTGAACCTATTTCCGTTTTATCATTTCAACGAATGCACATTCCGAGTCCCTTCCAAGAACTTCCTACAATGTCAAGTGCTTTGTGGTAATTCCTCCTACAGGTAACTAGCTACGAAATAATGAAGGATAATTCTTCTTGATGTTGAAATAATGAAATGCAGTTCTTGTCTTACCTTTCTCGGAATATCCTAATGATGCTTCCAGTATGGAGTTTTTGGTTCCTTTGCTTTCGAAATGAAAGAAACTCGAATGTTCATATATCATCGGACATACTGAGTGGTCCAAGAAAAGTATGTAACTAGTTTTTCTCAAAGAATCAGAAATACTACAAACTGAAATTACTATTTGAACGTCATCATTTCGTGGTGGATCAATATTTGTTACGTAGTTTTTTGGGTTTGTAACCTACCACAATCTGAAAAAATAGGAATTAATATTGGAATCTATATAAGTGTAGAAGGGCAGATTTTCAATCTCGCCCAAAAAGTTGCTGCGTCTATTGAAAAACAGTTCTGCATAGAAAAGTCCAATCAGTCAGCAACCTCTCGTATAACTCAAATTTTGCCAAATATCTCTTGATATTTGGATTTGCACGGGAATTCAATGCTACGAAAACCCAGAGATGTCTCTTCTCAAGAAAAGCCGATCTATCATCATCAAACATTCAGATGTCAGGAGTAACTATTCCTACAAAATCAAGTATCTCGATGCTAGGAATGACGATCAGTGATAATCCCTTTATGGAAAAACCATGTGAGATCAATCGCTGAAAGTGCTTCCCAGAAACTTGGATTTCTATTTCGTGCGAAGAAATACTCCACTTCTCGTCAGCTTCTACTGATCTACAAGGCTCAGATACGACCTGTCATGGAATACAGTTCTCATGTATGGAGTTCGGCACCATTCAGAGAAAGGCAATTCGTCTTGTTGGTGATTCTTCGCTCACAGACTCGCTCACTTCATCGGAACATCGTAGAAGGTCGAAGACTTGTCTCTCTTCTATGGATACTTTCACGGTCGATGCTCTTCCGAATTGTTATCAATCGTTTCCCGCTTGGCAATATCTACACGGATGACTCGACGAGTACATAATTCCCACCCCTTTGTTGTTAATTTGGAAACCTTTCGAACCTCTCTTGCTCAGGGATCTTTTTTCAATAGAACAGCTGAGGTTTGGAACTCCTTGCCAAGAGAGGTTTTTCCTGAGGCTTACAAACTTCAGAAATTCAAAGTAAATGTTAATTCGTATCTCCTGTCTCTTGATTCACCCGGTGTTCTTTGATCATTACAGGGCTTCCCTTTCGTGTGAATCTGCATATATAAATGTTATCGTACTAGGATGTCGACAATAAGCCGTGTAGTGGCCGCTAGATGGAGTCCCTTTGTGATTGGAGAGTGCGTAGAGATAATAATGACAAGGATTGCTTTTGGCTCTTGCATAATTGCTCATGTCCAGATTTTCCACTTGAAATCAATTAATTTTTCTCCCGTCGAGGAAAATCGTTTCAGATGAAACACCAAAATTTCTGGAAACTTATGAAATGACAACGATTTTGTGTATTTTCTTCTTCCTTTACAAGAACACTTTGGTTTCTCATCTCCACCTGGAATTTCTTCTTGTGTTAAATAATCCAAACAATCATATGAACGGATTTTCTCAGTAATTTGTGGAATAGAGAGAGAAAGGTGTCAGAATGGCTCGAATATCACTGATCAGTGACCACAATATGTTCATTTCAATCAATAAACGATCAGATTGGAACCTTTGGTGCAAAAGTTGAAACTTTCCCTAGAGATTGATACTGTATAATTTTTTTTTCTTCTGAAGATGCTAACCAATCGAATTAGTTAGCAACTCCTCGTATGACTCAAATTTTGCCTATAAAAAAATTATAAGAACTAATATATTATATATATGAAAATACTTATCGTTAACGTTTCGGAAACTAAATCCGCTTCCGTTCTCAAAACTTATACGCAAACTCCTGTTCAAATGCAAATATTTCTTGGAGGCAATCATAACATTTTGTTCATCAGAAGGGGCAGCCATCCGCGATCGATATCAAGCGAACTCATAGATATGCATTCTATATCTATCTATATATATATATATATATATATATATATATATATATATATATATATATATATATATATATATATATATATATATATATATATATATATATATATAGGTGTGTGTGTGATAATATCAACAGCGTCTCCGCTAAATATTTGATGTCACTTTTTTTATGGAAGTTTTGTATTTTTTTTTCATTGACTTGAAAAGAAAAAGCCAAAAGTCACTTCGTGAATTGTTATCTGGGCATGAGCTCTGTATTTTCAGTGCTCTGTGTACGTATTGTATTTTTCGTGAATTCATATATAGAATTGAAAAACTACATCAATACCTATGAATCATCTTAATTTTGAGTCCATGCTCTAAAAATCTCTCAGACAATACTTTCGGTATTTATTCTTCAACCCTTGTTCTACTTCGTGTTCTATAAGAAATCTGCAAGCCACCTCTCTTCCAGCCAATAAGTAGGTAATCTGATTACAGCGAAAACTGGGGAGTATCTCCAGTTAATTGAATTGAAAGTTTTCGGTCGACAGGGAATGAGGTTGATGTTAAACCGTTTAATTTTCTAGGTCGACAAAAAAACCCATCTTGGTCGTCTGCCCTCATGCTGAGAACTGCGGTCTCAGGTAGTTGGCAGTTTGTTGGTCTGACGAAGGGGATGATTCACAACGGAGGGTGTTCATTCAGTTGTCTGAAAAATAAATAGTCGAGAACGAAAATACTTCATAAGTTTATTTCACTGCGATTGACAATGCTCCTTGTTGAATGCTGCTGGTTGGGACTTCCATTGTCCATTCAATTGAAACCTGTTAAAACACTGAATTGAAACAAAACCAAGTAGCTAGAATATTCTGGCGAAACATCAAGACCATTGTGAATAAGAACAGCTGAACATTAAAACGACTTGAGAAGACGAGAAATAGTTAAGTCGAAATTAGCTGAACACATCACAAAATGATATGAATGTGAGCTTTCACTGGCAATTTTTCCCAGAGTCTATTCAATATTTAGCTCCAGATATCGTGGTAATAGAGGAGCCCAAGCGGGGATTTTGGGATTTACTAAAGCGTGGCAGATTAATATACAGGGGGATACCTTTTACCCGGTTAAGTACTTCCACTACTATATATATGGCCGCCCTCCAAGGATAAAGGATCAGATTGGTTAAAAAAATTGATCATCTGAAATTCTCGAGCGCGTCAGATTAAGCTAGGGTGAGTTAGTTACATCCTGAAACGTGTATATTCCACTAATTTGACAATTCGAGAGTGACCTAAAGAAGGAGGAGGGCTACCAAGTTGGAAAAAACGTCATTTCGACATTCTCGAGCGTGGCTAATTTTATTTTTATTCGGAAGGGAAATAATTCAATAATTGCAAAAAATATATAATCTGACGATTCCAAGCCGAAATAATAAAAATTCATAAAGTTTAATGCGTGCAGCTGCGTGATGCCTATATTCCCCTTTTCACGTTACTATTACTCCCCCACTCTTTCTCTATTTATTGCTCTCTCACTCCGTCCCCACTCTGGTTTTTGTTGCCATGATGTCATGTCACAGACTCGTTGGTGGCATGATATTGTTTACAACGAATATCCAACGTTTTAAAATTTTGAAAATTGAATAGCTTATAATTATTTTCTTATAAATACAAGTATTCTACTAAAAAAATATAAATTTTTTCATTTGCATGCTTTTTTCTGAGCTTTCAATTGATTAAGTTCAACGATTAAAAAAAAAAATAAAAAAAAAACAAATTGGCAGAATTAGCGAATCTCTCCAGATAATCGTCAAACTGCAACGTTTAGGGCGTGAATATGAACCATATATATCCTTATCTGACGCGCTTGTGTATTTCGAAATGACGATTTTGTTTCACATTTCGATAACGGCCGTGAGTCTGCGTCACATCCAAACCGTCAGATTATTATATAAGATTTTTTTATTTTTTTTTATTTTCAACCCTTACGTACCTTCCACCCCCATCATGGAAACAATCAGATTTTCATACGTACATTTTTAACAATATGTAGGACATAGATGATATCAATATCTGACGCGCCGGAGTATGTCCATGCAATAGTTTTTTTTACATTTTTGAAAATCTATAGCCGCTCCCCCCACCGATGAAAAGGTAAACATTATATAACATTTTTTCTTTTTATTATCTAAGCTTCGCTACCCAATAGGTCTCTATGACGCTCGAGTCAATCCCGATTTAGCATCGTGGGCTCTCCTACTATGGGTGAACACAGCATCTTTTTCAAGCCACTTTTCAACTACTCCTGCATAGTTATGGGCTAAATTTATAGTATTTTTCACAGTAAATGGTATTGGCTTATCAACTGCAATAAACTACCCGATTTAATCCCATTGTGTAGAAGATCATCTGGTAAAAGATGCAAATGTGCTACAGGGTCGAACTTAAGAAATTTGAATTTTGCATAATGTAGGAGATATACAAGAATTTATTTAAATGTTACAATTCTATTCCATATTTAGTTCAGTGTCGCTATCGCTATCCTCATCTAAATTAATTATAATTGGCGCAATTGATTTTACAGAAGGTACGAGTTTTCAACATTTATAACATGACTAACAGAACTTTTCCAACTCTCGGTTGGAATATCATTCATACAAATCCTAATTAATTCTACCACACGACCACTTGAATTCGGAGAAGTATTTTTTCCGCGCGCTCGATTTAAGTTGGTGCCACATAAGCTCTATGGGATTGAACACGCAATAGTAGGGAGGTAGTCGTAACTCTGTATGTCCCAATTCTTCTGCAATTGTATCACAAACATACGTTTTTTGAAGAAAATGACTGCAGCACTTGTAAAAGTTCTTTTTTTGTATAATTTTCCTCAAAATATATGTCATTTGCAGCCATGAAGTTTTGAATCTCCAATTTCGTATTCTTTGAGCCAGGATTTTTTTGCAATTGTCGACTATGATAGCTTGCGTTGTCCATTACTATAACGCTGTTTGGCGGAATGTTGGCTAACAGACAATTCTCAAACCAATCTTCAAGAAGCTCTGCTGTCGTATCTTCGTGATAATCAACACAAGAGTCCTTAATATTTTTGGCAGAAAGCCACATAGCGTTTGGGATCCAACCATTTTCTGATCCTGCATTGTGATTCTCTTCCCTTTATTTGATGGTGCCTTTGTTTTACACTTTTCAGAGGAATCAGACCATCCTTTGGAAGGGGTGTCATGCGTGTCAAACCACGTCTCGTCGAGGTAGAGTATTGGCCGATTTTCAGACCGGTATTTTCTTATTGACGTTATATATTCAGAACGACAGTTTATTAAACGTGTGGATTCCATTATTACTTTTCTCTTGTCAATTTTGCGATATTTGAAGCCCATTGCAGACAGAGCTCGCCAAAGAATAGTGAGGCCACAGTTGATGTGAGTTTCTTCATTGATGAGCCGCTGTTTCAGACTTTTGATTGTAGGGACACGCTGCTCATCGTACATAGTGTAGATTTTTCGCCTTATCAAATCTTTTTCCCAGTCGTCTAGACTTTTTGTGACACCGGAATCTTTACGCTTTTTTCTTGATTCCATGGAATTTCCAACAATTCGTCTAACTGAAGTAAGAGGCACCTTCGTCAAATTACTGGTTACTTTTGCTGCAGCACCCGCGTTATATCCTTGCTGTAGTAAGGAACTATAGACATTTTTTATAATGATTTTCGCGTCACAAGATAAGTGATTCTTCTTTAACGAACCACTGGAAGAAGCACTATTACTTTTTATCCACGGACGCCACATACTGCCTATTCTGTACGTTGGGGTATGAAATCTTTGGTATTAATGTCTGTAATAACAAATAAATGTTATAAAATTATTGCACGCCGTAACACAAGTGAACACTTCCAATGAAATACAAAGACTAAAATGAACAAGAATTGTTGGCTGTAATCCTCTACAATCCTTCTCTGAGAAACAAAATTACCTGAATCCGGTCCTTTTACATTTATGATGTGCATCCCGGATTTTACAACTTAAGGGTATAATTGGTTTTGTTATAATCCTTCAGTCAATACCATTTATTGGGAAAACTACTATACTTAGACTAATTGAAAACGACGCAAATATGTTCTGATGAAATCACTTTGAGCAACCCAATTTTGAACGCGACAAACTTCTGACAATCACCTACTTACTACAGGTTGATATATGCCTTCGAACAAACTTCCGCAGCATCCCGTTGCACGAACCGTAGCGTGAAGTCTCAACGTTGGGATGAAGCAATAGTGTCAACAGAACAGATAATTCTCCAAACTCGAACAAGGAAACTATCGATTCCATTGTCTTGCTTCCAGAGACGCTACACCTTGATGCCCACATCAGAGCGTACTAATCTTATCAAAACAAACATGCGGGTATAGCAGAAAACGTTCAATAATATGCTCCGATGGGCTTTCGGCTTCACACTTCGAGACTCTTGAAGCACTAATTCCGCTGGAATATTTGGATCACCCAGTGAATCCGAATATCATGGCTGGGGTTTTCGGCATGTTTCTCTTCGATTAATTTGAAACGTTTTAAATGATGTAGGTGTGTGAAGGATTTGTGGTGAGAGACCGCTGTGTGGGCTTCGATTTAGTTAATCACCTAACAACCAGGGGAAATGGAGTTATTTGGGAACCAGAAAAACAAATTAAATTCGATCAGATGCGTTTGGAAAATGATTATTGTGGGAGCCCCCTCCTCTACCTAACAATTTCATATCGGATAGATGTGAAAACGCATATCAGCTCATGGGACTTTCAGTGCAAGTTGAGCCAGCCAACAATCACAGTCGGCCAGCTTGAAATTATAGATTTGGTAGCAAAAGTTGTTGAGGGGCAGCGGTGGTTGAATTGAACAGTTGATAGTCCCTTGCATTCTCACTCCCCATGATATTTTGGTTTTTCCTATGTAGGAGAATGCATTTTAATGGTATCCGGTGAACGCAGTTGTTGGTGTCACTGTTCTCATTCGGGGGTTGAGTTTCTGGGAGATGGCTGCGTATTTTGTGTTTCCTGATCGAAAACAGACTTTGACTTCGTATATCTTTCGTTCTCGCGGGTTATTTACGAAGAGTTCATTTCGATTCTGGGTGACTGGATTTTTCTGTCCTTCCGTTCCTCATGTGAGCATATATATCATTAATATATGATGGATATAGTTCACAAGGAATCAGAAGGGTCACGTTGAAAGACATTGAGTAAATCTCATCTTGCCTTGCGAAACATAAGGTAATGTTGAATGTTGGAAAATATTCCTTTATGTTCGTAACAAGATCTACTTTTATCAACTTCAAAGACCCGATTAGTTTAAAAAACGTAAATTCTTCAGTATTGAAATTTCTTGGTTTGTATATCGATGAAAATTCATTATTGCTCAAACATATCGAAATATTGAGATAACAAATATCACCTATAATCGGTATTATTTTCAAAATTAGGAACCGTTGAAAAACCTGATTTTCATTTATTATTCTATAATGGTATTTTCCAAAGTGTGCTTCAACCGTTGATAACAATACATAACGAAATTGTCGAGTATTTTTTGAGATAAGACTATCAGGAACCTATAGTCAACTTATACAAACTAAAACGACTTCTTCTTTTCTTTAACAAACTCAGAATATGTACTTTCATTCACCAGATCAGAAATAATTTCAAACATTCTGATTTGGTTTTCAAACCTGTTAGTACTCACCATAACAATTCTACAAGGCATTCGAATCATTTGTCAAGTAAGAAAATTAAAACATGTTTGGGTCCACAATCGATTTATTTCCAAGGTATCACAACTAATCACCAAATTATTTAAAATTTTGTGGCAAACTGAAATTCAAAAACCTTTGGAAAAAATTCTCATTATCGTAGTTGGAGTTTTTGTTTTTAATAGTTACATTTTTACTATTTGCACCTTTGTGACTTTACATTAGTGATGTTTGGAAGTATTTCCATTTAAATAATTTAATTTGGAAGTTTTCTTCTTTCTTCATATGTGATGTATATTTATTGAGGAATGTATGAAATAATGGACAATCATCTAAGGAAAGTACTTTGCTTCATCTACTTTCTGATACATCTTTTTGATTGCCCAGGAGTTTGATATGGAATTTCCATATATACTGTCGGTGCTGGTTTCAAAACCAAAATGATTTTCATTTTTACATCTTATGGAAAATATGTTAATCTTCATCTTTCCAATTACCAAAATGTATATGTTAATGGATATGTTCCTTTCAATTATGATAATCGAACACCACTTCCGAATTTTCTAATTGTTCTCATCATCAGGAATGAAATGTTTCAAGGGCACCATTCATGTGCTGAGTGTGCGTGAGTACATACATGAGTTATACTTGGGATGAATTTGATTGAATATTCTTCTGTAAGAAAAAAAATCAGGCAAATGAATTCTCAAACTGTCTAGAATCAGTCCTATATACAAAAGTGTTATGTGAAGTACACTTTAACAATCGCTGGAGTGAATAAGGTTCAAGCGAAGGCTTGTTCTGAAATTTATATAGAATATAAAGTGAATATATTAAATGCCGTTTATTCATCATTACATCTAGAGGAAGCCAAATAACGTTGAAGCCTATTGACATACTGAATAGGTCAGGTCTTTATTTGAGGGTTCTCATTTGTAGATTTCGATATTAATATTATAGCCAGCTGCTTATTTATGTTTATAGTGATTTTTGAAAACATCGGTTTGTTGACTTAGCATTATATCAAAATTATCGGAAGAAACTTGCAAGCATTAAATCTTAGTGGAAAATTTCAGGATGGAGCTCCAGAAAATAGGTTATTTTCAGGGTTTTATCAAGGGAGGAAGGATAATTGGGATTGTCAATCACACCCCAATAAGACAGATAAAACTCGTTCAATTTGTCAGCATTTATATAAATCATATTTCACCATTAGAAGAACTGAATGAATGAATTCTTATATTTTGATGCTTGTTGACAATCTGTCAATGATCTGAGATTTGACTTAACATTTTGCTTCTCAAGAGGTGTTGTCAGGCTCTTTCGATATCAAGTGAACTCATAGAGATGCAACTTTTCTCAGACAGCATAATGGAAGCAGATCCCTTCAACTTTGGACACCTGTCATCACCATCCCTTTTGCCACCACTTCAGTGTCTTTCAATTCTCATAAATTTGTACCACCTATCTACCTGTTCCTGATATACATGATATGTTCTTTATTTCGCATTTCCGTAGGTCATGATGTTTCACCTATATATTCTTGACCGCACCAACAAGGAATATGGTAAATACAAATTTTTCGTTTTCTGTTATGTTGTTTTGTTTAGGATGTGTCAGTATTGAACAACTTTGAATTGAAATTTCATTTGAAACGCGTCAATACTTTCTTCTTGATTCAAACAGAAATCCTGAATACACCCTTGGTCCAATTATACTTTCCTTGCAGCAATATTCAATCAATCCGTTGCCATAACAATGCCTTCATCTCGTTTCAGGCAGAGAATAGGACGTCACAGAACCAGGCCCGTCTACGGTCGCATAGTGCAAGGCCCATATTTGAGAGTCCACAATCCGAGTCAGCGGCATAAGGCATTCGAGGAAGTTGCCCGTTTATATGGAATGCCCCCACAAAGCGAGCCCAGGAGGAAACTGACCACATTCCGTTTACCGGGAGGGGGGCACCATCCCGGCATGGGATTCCCCCCGCAGCAGGGAAGCTTTCAGCACTTGAAGGTTAGTGGATACTCAAGTTTCGAATGACTCTTTATTTCCTCAGACGAATGAACATTGTTAAGGGAACGTCAGTGACGACATTTCACAGGGGTCACCATTTGAAACGAAACGGACGAAATATCTCATTACAAGTTCTTGAAAAAAAAACGTACCTGTAATTACATTGGTCAAGGGGAAAGTCAATCCTCCAAGAAGGGTGGGACCAACCCCTTCTATTTCAAATGGAATGAGGAGTCGAGGAATACCTTCATCAAAAGGGCGTTCAATTCTCTTTATCTTTCTGATTGTGTAATGGTATTTGTAATCTTATTATGCGACTAACAATATTCTGATGATAAAATTCAATACAAAACGTATGTTATTAAACACACAAAAAAAAAGATTTTCAAAATGGCCACCATCAACTTCCATGCAATGATAAAGGGGTGATTCAAATTTTCCATGAACTTCCTGTATTGCCGCAACTCGGTAGTCTCTTGGCTTATTACGAGAGGATTTTTCGCTGTTTCACCCAACTTTCATTCATTCAAATAATGAAAGAACTAATTTGAAAACTTGATCAAATATTTATTATTAAAAAAAAAATGAGAAAATATGCTCGAAAATGAACTGACATTGAATAGCTAACGAGAAATACAAAAAAACACCACAAACTCACAATATTGCTAACCAGCAGGATTGTCCAGAAGGAGATGTGCTGCATTCTCAAAAATGTTCTGAAACCGTTTCTGGAGAGTGATCAATGAATACTGACTGATTTACTGAATACTGAATACCAAATCTTGACCTCCCTCAATATTTATAAAAATTCATATGCTGAGGTTGCAAGTTTGCTCGGGTCAACGTACTAAAGTGAAATGCTTTGCACGCATCCGTGCAAGTTTGCGAATTTGGAGATTATTTTATATTCATATATCCTGTAATCGTATCAATTTGATGTCTATGAACTTGGAGTATTAAAATATGGAATTGTAAATACTGAGTGTTTCTGTTTTAGAATATTGAAGTTGAGGTTGAAACATCTCTCAATTCATTTGTTTGAATAGATTTGAAAAAATTAATGACATCTTTCCATATTTGACAGTATCATATCTGGTATTAGCCGGCATTCTTGTGCAATTCGTTCCCTTAGGTCATTTTTAACATCTGTGTAAATAATTAGGTACGTTTTGTATTAAATTTTATCATGAATATTTTGTTGGTCGAATAATTAGAATTAAAAACGATCAAACAATTAAATACTTATCTCGGAAACCATCTGACCGAATTCCATTGTCATTTGAAACATAATTAAACGTCTTTTCAAAAGAGGTTTCACTCGGCCCCTTGTTTGAGTTGAAATAGTAAGAGTTGGTCCCACCCTTCCTACTCGTATTGAAGATCGTATCAAAAAAACTCCCTTTTGACTATACGTGTACGACCGATTTTGTTTAATGAACGTGGAATCAAATATTTCGTTTGTTTCGTTTTAAATGTTGGCCCCTGTATATACTAACTCACATACCTACTGATAAGACGTATATCCGTTAGTATCACGTAACGTGAAAAAAAGAGGAATAAAAATTCCTGTTCACGGACATTACCAAACGTTTATAGGACGGAACTGTAGTAACGTTAGTAGGAAATATATGTGGTGTGATAACAGACATCATTGGAACAATCAGCACAGAAAGTTTTTGAATACAGAAGGAGTGCTATCTTTTTTTATGGGAGCCATGGAGTTGGAATAATTTCAAGCCAGTTCACTTCCAGCGATTATTACGAATACATCATTTTTTGGCGAGTATTACTCACATTGTGAATAGATCTCTCGAACGTTGAATCATCACTATAATTTTTGAAAACATACACACATATTTCGAATGCCAACAGACAAGGCAATGTTAATATATTGAAATTGTTGATTATATGCTTATAGGATTCTCGAAAAGATAACCTAATAATCAGTGGCGGATCCAGGATCACGTCAAGGGATGGGTCTATAAGGTCTATAACTCAAAATTTATATATATATATATATATATATATATATATATATATATATATATATATATATATATATATATATATATATATATATATATATATATAACAAAACTGTAGTACTTTTTGGGTGAACAGCAGAACGGAAGTGTACTCTTATAACACCAGTTTTTCCAATATTTCGATAATGTTTATTACCATCTTCAGGGAAAAGCTACAAAATTATCATTTTAAATTATCACATCAAATAAACAGTAACAAGAACCTTACTGTATTTGAGGTAAGTCGTATTAAAAACGTTGGTAAAGTGAAATAACATGTCACAGACGAAAAATATGTTCACAGTCCAATATTAAAATTTTACACCAAGTGAATTGTTTAAAACGCCATTAAAATATTAACAAGATTAAAAAAATATAGTTGCATATTCAACAGGTGAATACACATAAAAGTCGAACTTTAACGGTTGAATATGAATTATGGATGTTCTCATCAGGAAGTCCAACAATTCTTTCACTCACACCGTCTACCGCAAACCAACCCATACAAACCGGTACCTCAATGCCAAATCTCATCATCACCCAGCACAATTGAATTCGGTTCTGGATTCTCTCATACATAGGTCCTTCAAACTCACCGATAACCACAATAGATCCAATGATATGGAAAAGCTCAAATCCGCACTCACCCAAAACGATTTTTCCGATTCCCAAATCCACAAGTCAATTAAACTCCAGCAAACCCGAGATCTTCACCCTAGACCCCCGAAGGACGAACCTGAACTACAAAAAGCTTTCCTTCCATATATTCATGGTGTTACTGATAAAATAAGTCGAATTCTGAGACGACATGACATCAAAACCATTTTCACAGCTAACAACCAAATATCCACCTACCTTCGAACACCCAAAGACACAATCCCCAATGAAACCCAAGGAATATATGAAATACCATGCTCTAACTGTCCCAGAACATACATCGGCCAGACCAACCGACGAGTGTCCTGTAGAGCATATGAACACGAACTAGCAGTCCGTAATTCTGACACAAACTCAGCATTATTCCAACATCATTTAGAAACAGGCCACAAAATAGATTTCAAGAACACCAAAACCATTGCCACAGCCAAAACCCTCCAAACCAGAGTTACCCGTGAAGCCATTGAAATCGAAAAACGTCCCAACTGCCTCAATAAACGCGACGATTCTCAAAGACTCCCCAATACCTGGAAACCACTCTTGGTCCGACATACTTCTATTTACTCCGACTTGGGAACTAATCCGTTCGAACCTCCCATCGACCGTCCGATCCCTGATCCTGCCATAATTACTAATGAACCCTTAAATCCCACCAACCTTCAATCCTCGATCCCCAGTGATGATAGCCAGCTAGTAAGAAAACTCAGACCTAGACGCAAGGTCACTAAGTCTTGAAAATGGCTCCGAAATGGGAGCCGAAACGTAGACAAGTAAATCATTCCAGACGCGGATCAACCGGAAGTTCCAGCCAGCATATATATATATATATATATATATATATATATATATATATATATATATATATATATATATATATAAAACAGAAAATTATGAGCTACCGTATAGCAACAACTAGTCAAGATCCAAAAAAAGTGAAAGAGATTGACAAGAGCAAAATTTGAAGGTGTAGCCAGGAGGTAAAGTAGGTTCGAAACTTTCCTTTTTTTTAAATCGAATCGAGTTGATTTAAACTAATCAACAGCATATTCTACTCATACATTGTATATTCAAATCGTTACCGGCATACCCAACACTCATCACAAATGTAACAAGTCTAATTTTTCAAATACTGCGCCAAAAAGGATCCAATGGCAGCACTGTCAGAAATTTTTCGAACTTTTCCTCGGTAAGCCTGACAAGTGTCAATTTTCTTTAAAGTGTCATCGAGAAAAATTGCAATTTGATAGTTAAAAAAATGCATTTAATTTTGAACCTACAACATGAAGAGGATTCTATTTTTATATTTTACTCGGCTTGATCCAGCGTCTGAACCGACTGAACCAGAAAAAAATTCGAGCGAAATTTGTTTGTTTGTTTGGGTAACATTCAATCCAGATCTTCTTTGTACTATTTTTAATTCTTGAGAATTATTTTTTAGGAATTGGAGGATTAATGAATTGAATAAATTGATGGAATTGGTTGTTTAAAAATGCTCTTTACTTTTCAATGGAATGTAACAATGATTATTAAAGTTCTACAATTTTAAAGCAAAAAAAATTATTCTATTTTATTTTTCTGTCTTGCTCATGTGACATTTTTTCGTTTCCTAACAAAATTTGGAAATTAGGAGCCGATAAAAAAAAATCTCTTATTTTCCCAATGGGGGGGGGGGTCCGGACCCGAACCCCCCCCCCGTGGATCCGCCACTGTTAATAATAGTTTATAATATTTTTTTCCTACACCCGTACTAAATCATACAATTATATGCCCATAACCCGTTTCATAATGGGGTCCATAATGAAAGGGATTTAAAATTGGAATCTGTATGATAATGAGCTCATTATGATACATATTTTTCATTACGATCCAGATTTTCGAATCAATTGAAATCCAATTTAGTGACGGAAGGTTACATTGCAATTTCGAATAAAAAAAATCATTATTTTCCAATACAATATTGAATTCTATTGAGACTAGCAATAATGAAATGAATGTTAATGTTCCTTCCAGCTCCAGATCAGTGGGACCCACAATACAAATAATATAAATTTAATATTTACAGTTCTCCGTCATTTATAGTGTTTAAAAAAATATCATATGCAACTCTCATGTAATGATTATTAATACACTCGCATAAACTATATGAAACTCACCTTCGGCTCGTTTCGTATCTCATGATTGTTGCATAATATACTATTATGTAATATTATCTATGAGTCATTCTCTCGTGAAGGTAGTGCCCAGAAACAGAATCCATGTTTGCTTGAGAGTGGTTGACAATGTTCTTTGCTGAATGGTAATGGTTCGGACTTCCATTGTCTATATTATTAACTCTGTTGAAATCTGTTGCTAAGAACGGGAGGATTGAAATACAAATCAAGTGAGAAAATCAAATTAAAATCAAATTTTTGGTCAATAATGAAATTAGGCATTGATTGATGACTCATCAGTCATCACCCGAAGACGATTGCGGATACCAGCAATCGAAACGTCGTGAGTATACTCAACTTGAAACTTGGTTTCATTTAATAGTATTTCATTAAATTCCTTCATTTACATTTTTTGACTAGTATTTCACATTCGATACGTCACAACATTATTTCATTTATTTCGTTATTTAAATTTTTTCGACTCATATTTCATATTCGATATCTCGATTTTTGTAACAACAGTATTTTTCTTCGATCAATCAATCCCTAATTTCATTATTGACCAAAAATTTCATTTTGATTTGACGTTCCCACTTGATTCGTATTTTTATCCTTCCGTTCTTAGCAACAGGTTTCAACAGAGTTAATAGTATAGACATTGGAAGTCTGAACCAACACCATTCAACATATTTCATATCGTAACCGTGATTCCACCTGTGCATATTGAGTTCAACTTCATGATGAGAAGTTCACAATGATCACCCCAAATATTGGTGCACAAAAATTTGTGCTTCCACTATCTGTCATATGTTCACCATTCATTTTATTGAAATCTAAAAAAAAAACAATATAACCTGTGAATTATTCAAATAAAAACTAATGGAAGCCTCGCAAAGTATCGTCTTTGAAAATGTCTGCCGCAAATGCAAACGAAACGCCAAGCTCAATAACCTGCACAACACGGTTCAGAAACCCAGAAACACCTTACAGATCATTAGCTACCAGCCGTGACAGCTTGCAGTCTTTGATGAATATAACCTGTGCTATTTTTTTGGCTCTGGAGGAGGCTGCAACTCTATAGTCCCACTGTGTGCGCTAAAGATTTCTGATATCCTACAATTTTTCCATAGAACAACTTTTATCATAACCCTCGTATTGGCCTGGTTGGAAAGGCCTCGTCTATTGAAAACGTTTGAGGTACATAGGAATGCGTTTGATGTTCATGCAACTTGAGCACAAAGTAGTTGTATTCGAATTTTGGGTTTGTGTGGGTGGAAACATTTTGTTTCATTGAATTAGCATGTATTCTCATAGAATGAACGTATAACAAATAATATTAAGGGGTTTCTGAACAAAGGCAAAATCTCGATTCTCATTATTTCTGACAAAAAGGAAAAAATTGAAAACCATCGTCTTGAAGTTATTTCATCGTGGTAGATAATCGATTTCTTGTAGACTTTTGAGTATTGACCACACTCTGTAAAGTAGTTTTCACAATAAATAGTATTGACTGAAGGATAATAATAAAACCAATTAGACCCTTAAGTTGTGAAATCCGAGATGCACATCATAAATGTAAAAGGACCGGATTCAGGTAATTTTGTTTCTCAGAGAGGGATTGTACAGCTTACACTTCTTGTTCATTTTAGTCTTTGTATTTCATTGGAAGTGTTCACTTGTGTTACGGCGTGCAAGAATTTCATAACATTTATTTGTTATTACAGACATTAATAGCAAAGATTTTATACCCCAACGTACAGAATAGGCAGTATGTGGCGTCCGTGGATATAAAGTAATAGTGCTTCTTCCAGTGGTTCGTTAAAGAAGAATCACTTGTGACGCGAAAAATCATAATAAAAAATGTGTATAGTTCCTTACTTCAGCAAGGATATAACGCGGGTGCTGCAGCAAAAGTAACCAGTAATTTGACGAAGGTGCCTCTTACTTCAGTTAGACGAATTGTTGAAAATTCCATGGAATCAAGAAAAAAGCGTAAAGATTCCGGTGTCACAAAAAGTCTAGATGACTGGGAAAAAGATTTGATAAGGCGAAAAATCTACACTATGTACGATGAGCAGCGTGTCCCTACAATCAAAAGCCTGAAACAGCGGCTCATCAATGACGAAACTCACATCAACTGTGGCCTCACTACTCTTTGGCGAGCTGTGTCTGCAATGGGCTTTAGATATCGCAAAATTGACAAGAGACAAGTAATAATGGAATCCACACGTTCAATAAACTGGCGTTCTGAATATATAACGTCAATAAGAAAATACCGGTCTGAAAATCGGCCAATACTCTACCTCGACGAGACGTGGTTTGACACGCATGACACCCCTTCCAAAGGATGGTCTGATTCCTCTGATAAGTGTAAAACAAAAGCATCATCAAATAAAGGGAAGAGAATCACAATATTACACGCAGGATCAGAAAATGGTTGGATCCCAAACGCTATGTGGCTTTCTGCCAAAAATATTAAGGACTCTTGTGTTGATTATCACGAAGATACGACAGCAGAGCTTTTTGAAGATTGGTTCAAAAATTGTCTGTTACCCAACATTTCGCCAAACAGCGTTATAGTAATGGACAACGCAAGCTATCATAGTCGACAATTGCAAAAAATTCCTGGCTCAATGAATACGAAATTGGAGATTCAAAACTTCATGGCTGCAAATGACATATATTTTGGGGAAAATTATACAAAAAAAGCACTTTTACAAGTGCTGCAGTCATTTTCTCCGCAAAAAAACGTATGTTTGTGATACAATTGCAGAAGAATTGGGACATACAGTGTTACGACTATCTCCCTACTATTGCGTGTTCATTCCCATAGAGCTTATGTGGCACCAACTTAAATAGAGCGTGCGCGGAAAAAATACTTCTCCGACTCTAAGTGGTAGTCTAGTAGAATTAATTAGGAACTGTATGAATGACATTCCTACCGAGAGTTGGAAAAGTTCTGTTAGTCATGTTATAAATGTTGAAAACTCGTACCTTTCTGTAAAATCAATTGCGCCAATTATAATCAATTTCGATGAGGATAGCGATAGCGACACTGAACTAAATATAGAAAAGAATTGTAACATTTAAATAAATTACTTGTATATCTCCTACATTATGCAGAATTCAAATTTCTTAAGTTCGACCCTGTAGCACATTTGCATCTTTTACCAAATGATTTTCTACACAATGGGATTAAATCGGGTAGTTTATTGCAGTTAATAAGCCAATACCATTTATTGTGAAAAATACTATAATTATAGTTATTTTGAAAACTACAAATGTGTAGAAGGGCATACTGCTTGTCCATCCCAAGGAATCAATAATAATAATAATAATAATAATAAAGCTTTATTCAGAATATAATAATGAAATTACATATTTGTAAATGAAAAAAATTGAATAAAGCGGGACGATAAGTACACATGCACTTGTTTCGTTCAGAGGATATAAGTCATCAGATACAATATAAAATATACAATTTACACTTTGGGACACTATTATAAATATATAACATTGAAACAACATATGATAGTCAGTATAAATGAAATCTTAAACAAAAATGATATTAAATAAAAGGACATAAACAAAGCAGACTACATGAATATAAAAAAAAGATGCACATCGGCCAAAAAGCCACAAGTTTTGTATCGGGTAAATACGTGATGAGTTATTCCAGCAACTTGATAACGAAACTTCTCTCGCGGTCCAAAATAAACGACCATAGTTTTTTTTAAATATTGTTTTATTATTGATTTTCTTCAGAGTTTCTGGTACGCTATTATGATATTTAATTGAAATGTATGAAAATGACCTTTGAGAGATAGTTTTTTCGAGAATATTTGGGTAAATCAATAACGTTCTATTTCTCGTATTGAATTCATGATCAGAAGTGAATATTGTTTTAGGTACCTACGGTGAAATGTAATTTTGTAATTGCTGTGCTAAAGGAGAATATTCCTCTTGATCGGCGGAAACACAAAACTAGTTAGCAACATGTCGTTTGAAATTGGTCACTTGAATGAATTCAAAAGTTTTCACAAAGAGTACCTTTTTTGTGTTGTTAACGTTCCCAGAGCCGAATCTATTTTTGTCCTAGAAATTAATCTTGATTCACATATATACCCCAAAGAATTTTTCAAATCGTGGTGGGAACCACAGCTTTGAAGGTAAGACCTCTTGGATCTTTTGCTCGCAAAAAATTCGATTACTGAGGGTTTCAAAACGAACAAAATGGTATACTTCCCACTTTTCGAATCGAATCATCTCCTGAATTCCGTGAATAGAATAGAGTTTCAGAGAGGTCGGTCAAGTGCCAAGGGGTTATTTTCCAACCTCTTCTTCTGAGTAAACAATTGGTCGAATTATTGTGGAGCGTTGTTGGGATGGAGAGGTGGAGGGGAAATGTTGAAAAGGATGATGCAAATGATGACTGAGGATGAAATGAAATAGCTTTTCAACATTATCCCGGGTATTTTTCAAGCAAGCATCGTATTACCGCATGATGAAAGTTCAAATCGATGACGTAAAACCCCAAGCTGTAGCCACCTAGCGAACAGAAACAGAACTGTACACGAGAGATGTTTATGCAGATTTCTAATATACATCCAATTCAGAGTAACTGCAATCGACCATACGGAAGTTTGTCCTGTTGGCAACAGATGTCGCGTTTTATGTGTGGCATATTATTAATTAACGTGTTTGTGAAATAAATCACAGATAGCGAAATAGGAATGGGGAAATACAGGGTTATTCATCATTCTAATTTTATGATAATGAAGTTTTTTCCAAAGATTGATGTAATTTAGCTTTTTCACTACTATT
Source organism: Zygogramma bicolorata (assembly GCA_032362365.1). Lineage (NCBI taxonomy): Eukaryota > Metazoa > Arthropoda > Insecta > Coleoptera > Chrysomelidae > Zygogramma > Zygogramma bicolorata. The sequence goes on along the minus strand of JAVJAQ010003801.1, from coordinate 475,491 downwards.
TCAATTTGCTGTAGGGCAGAATTTTTCTGGCCGACTCAGTGCGATAGGCAATTGATAGTTGTCTAGATACCAATCCTGGTAGGTGCGATATCTGGATTGAATACACCAACAGACGGTGTTTCTGGGTTTCCCTACCGATGAAATAGCAAATGCGCTACCGTTAAAATCAGTAAGACGCCCCAGAGTGCTTCGGCACCTGAAACAATTAGCACTCTGTTTTATAAAAGGGTAGTATGAATAAAAAAACGACAGTAAATGTTAGTTCCACATCAATGCCTGTGTTTTTGGTATATCTCAATAAAAAGTATGCGAAACAGAAGCTAATTGGCCATAGGATTTCAAATTGAAATATAATAGAATATATATATATATATATATATATATATATATATATAAATATATATATATATAGAAAAATACCATTGCATTACTTCATTACTTCATGTCTGACGTCAGGGACGCACCAGGGTATTGGGTCTGGGGGCTGAGCTTATTGAAAATAAATGAGTTCCCAACTAACATTTTAGGACAGTTATTCCACATGCCGGAGAGAAATGTCTAAGAAAAGGATAATACTGGTAGAACATGCCTTGAATATTTAACTTCAAAGTATAAATAATTTATAAGTAGCAACCTTGGTTAATTACAGGGAAGTAATCACCAGTAAATCCCCTTCAAATTCCATAAGCCACTTTAGAGCAAGAAACATGTGAGAAATTACCTATTTTCTCCTTCAAAAATGACCCAACCGTCGCAAGGATTGGGGCGGTTTGAATTCTGGTATTATTTAGGGTATAATTTACGAAGCAAATGTCATCGTAACCCAATGAATGTTTTGGTATTCTCTCTTGGTGAATATTAACCTAAATGTGACTAGATATAAGCCGTTACGGTCAGGGAATGTAAAGGTTATTTAACAGGTCTAATAGTTCAATTATTAACTTGATTTCATACCATAAGAAGAAGAATATTGACTTATAGGTACATTTCAAAAATTACGCCATATTTAGTTAGAATATCTGTTTTATTTATTTCTAAATAATGGCTGCATATGACATTTCAAAACCCTAACTTTGCTAAAAGAGTGTTTTTTGGAGAAAAAATTTAAACATGTGCAATCAATCTAAATTATTTTTGCATTAAATCGCATATTTGAAGAGGCCCGTGAATTTTATGAAGGTAAGAACCATCATTTTACAAAAAATTTCGCGCCGCAAGGAGAATATTGTTGAGGAGAGAGCATGTAGCTACCGTATGACAATAATTTTTATATTCCCATACTTATTGTCAGCTGATTCGTTGTGGCAACCAAATTATGAGAAGTTGAGATAGAGATAATATGTATATATGTATGCTATTCATATAAAGAAACCTATCTTTGTTTACTCCTTCGTCCAAGGGAATAATTGGTAACAGAAAGGTTGATTTAAGCTTGATATTTACTTATTTCTGACCAATTTCATGTCAAAATTATTTATTTTTACCCTCAACCCCAAATTACTTTGAATTTTTCCCCACATTGGTAATTACAAGGTAAAAATTACGTAATCTAGTCTTCTTTCAGAAAGGTCGCCGACCTGATCGAAGGTAAGATTAACGTAATTATAACTAAAAATGTTAGTTGGGTTTTAACGGTGGGCAATACTACTTCCTTCTCAGGAGAATTGAAAAATTGAAGGAAAAATGAACATGTGGCCGACGTCGCCCCAACGATGTTGGTTCACCCATGATGGAGGGTTGTCTACGAACCAAATCGTCCACCGTCTGAACGGACGGATGTCGGCTGACTTGCCGAAGTCAAAACATTATGTGCCTTATGCATATAGGGCCTTCATGAAATATTCTGTAATTGATGTGCTCAATAATCTTCTAAGTTATAGCCAAGCAAATAGACAATGCGAAGCACTATGGGGTTATCGAGGCCTAAGTGCGATGGAGCTAAAAAAACTCCCCCTCCTCTTGGTTAAAGATAAAACATGTGATATGAGGCAAACTGAAAAAATTAATGAATTCATACAATGTCATACAACTCATACAATGAGTTCCCATTGTCAATTTCACATCATCATTTCTTCTGTCTCTGAATTCTCACCATTACTATGGTTATTAGTCGTTGTCACAAGAAGCTATTCAGAAAATCCAACGGGATTTGGGAATTGCTGTCATGGAATAAATTATTACTGAATTTGAATTAGGTTATGCCGGCTGTCGCCAACTTTGTTTAGTTAGGAATTCACCCTTTTTACTCCATTTCTGTTCGAGTAATTCGTGAGTTCATACGACTTCAACGGGGTTGGACTGAAAATTAACTGTCAGTCATGTGATACAAGTGGAAGCATGCGTGTGAACGTTTAGACAAAAAATTCGAATAAAGAAATTAATGAAATAGTATGAATATATGTTTAAACCAAGTTTCAAGTTGAGTGTACACACGACGTTTCGATTACTGGTATCCGCAATCGTCTTCGGGTGATGACTGGAGTTATCACTAATATTTCACACTAGATATCTCAATTTTCTTGTCACAATAATATTGCATTTATTTCTTTATTATCATTATTTTGACTGATATTTCATTCTCGATATCTCAATTTTTTTTCACAAAATCATTTTCTTTGATCAATCATCAAAGCTATAACTTTACTTCGACCGAAAATCCATTTCCATCCTTTTGTTTGGAACTTTTCCTAGACATCAATTACCCTAACACCAAACTGATATTTTCACACTCGACGCGCGTTTCGCTAACAAGGTTAGCATCTTCAGGAGAAGAAAATTGATACTAAATCTAGAGCTGGGGTTAGTTATTTATATACCTAAAGTTTTCCGGTCCAATATGGACTTCGTTTGTTACTGTTAATTATTCTTATTAATTTCTCGGTAATGAACTGACTACCTGCGAGTTCTGTCATCTGTTAGTATTGATTTCTGATTAGTTTCTCAACAATAAATTGAGAAGCGGGCTGAAGGGGATAGGTCCCTTGTCACCATTCATGCTGTTTTTACATTTTGCTATTTCGAGACTCTCACATGCATCGAGTAGTCTTGTGTCATGCACATGCTTGATCAGTTTCAGATTGCTTTCACCAATTTTGTGGTCATTGTGTAGAGCGTGTTGGGTGACACTGGATTTTTCTACCCTTCCGTATTTTATATGTGCAAAATGCTCTTTGAAACGAGTTTTAATAGCTCGTCGGCTCTGGCCGATGTACTTGTTGTTGCAATCTTGACAACTGATCTCGTAAATTCCCGACTTCTCTGAGTTTTCTAGTTTATCTTTTGGGTTACCAAGAAGCTGCTGTGATTTGTAAAAAGTTTTATATGCAACTTTCATATTTACTTTGTCAAATATCTGTTGGAGTCCTCTAGTGTAGTGTATACAAGGATTGCCAAAATAGAAAGTGTCCTTTCGGTACAAAACTGCAGATGTAATAGTATAAAATTCACGTGCAAAGTAGAAAAAGAACGAACGTTGCCATTTTTAGATGTATTGGTTATAAGGAACTAGAAAACTCAGAGAGCATGTAAAAACAGCATGAATGGTGACAAGGGACCTATCCCCTTCAGCCCGCTTTTCAATTCATTGTTGAGAAACTAATCAGAAAACAATACTAACAGATGACAGAACTTGCAGGTAGTCAGTTCATTACCGAGAAATTAATTAGAAAAATCAACAGTAAACGAAGTCCATATCGGCCCGGAAAACTTTAGGTATATAAATAACTAACCCCAGCTCTGGATTTAGTATCAATTTTCTTCTCCTGAAGATGCTAACCTTGTTAGCGAAACGCGCGTCGAGTGCGAAAATATCAGTTTGGTGTTAGGGTAATTGATCTCTAGGAAAAGTTTCAACTTTTACACCAAAGGTTCCAAAACTCATCGTTTACTTTTGTTTGGATTTGATTACCATATTTGATTCGTATTTCTACCCTTTCGTTCTTAGCAGCAAGTGTCAATTGAGTTAATAATATAGACAATGGAAGTCCGAACCATTACCTTTACAATTTTTTGTTCTTCTGTGTTCGTTGCTGACAACCTGTAAAAGATCTGAGATTATTTGTTTCGAGAAGAGTACCCAGATACGATTCATATCAAGTGAACTCATAGAGATGCAATTTCATCAGACTGCATAAGGAAAGTAGATTCCTTCCATGTTTGTTTCCTCCCTTGCCATCAATACCCTCCGAAGTACGAAAGAGTGACCACAAGATGTATATCAGGAACAGACAGAAGTGTTTTTGAATCATCAGAGCATACTGCCGATAGAGCTCACACAGTGGAATGAAATGGCACTCAAATGATGGCAAGGAAAAGTTGAAGGAATCTTCTTCCATCATGCTGCCTGAGGAAAGTTGCATCTTTATGAGTTCAGCTGATATAAATCGTAACTGGCTTTTCCTCTTGGCAAACAGAATGCCATGTAAAATCTAAAATTTTTGACAGATTGTCAACAACGATCATAACAAAAAAAAATTGACAACTTCCGGTACTGTATAGTTTCATGCAAATGAATTCAACTCATTGAAACATGAAACATTTTTCTCAATTCATTTCCCCCATGTGAATATAAAAAGAACGGAAAACCTCTGTGGAGAGACTAGAATAAAACTAGCGAATAATCATTGTTGATGTGCTCTATCAAAGAGAGAGTTCTTCTTTTTCTGAACTTCCTAACTCCATCTCTGTTCGGTTTCTTCCGAAACCACCACTCTATTGCATAACTGAAATCCTGGGGGATTTCGTGAAATACGTGGGTTTGCGATGTTGGAAAACTTTTGAAAAGTTATTCTCCAGATAGGGAAAAAAGTAGTAGGAGAGAATCGACTACTGTTCGACTTCAGTAAATGCGGTATATGCGGTTCTTATGCCCGTGCTTTATGAAAAACTAACAAAGGGACGGAGTGATGCTTCGCTCTTGGGATTGCCAAATCCTTGGTGAATTCTTCAGAGGAAGTTTGAAAGTGGAAAAGCTCTCACCGCAATCACAGAGCTGGATTGTTGGCAATTCCGTATAACGTATATTCCATGTCAGTGAACAGGAAACTGATATAATTTCAATATGGGAATAACTGAAATCCTTCATGAGTCTGGGAAGGATACTATGTGGAGTGAGAGAATCATCTAGACAGTCTTCTTCATAAAAGAAGTTACCAACCAGGTAGTAATAGAACAATTGGATCTGCTTTTTGAACTTTCAGATTCCGACTTTTATCTACCTACATAAAGTATCATCTATGATCGGTTCCTTTTTGTTTTTCAACTCAAACTTCATGGAATGTCATTTGAGATAGTTTTTCCCATATAGAAAATTAATCGAGGAACAGACGGTTTGGAATGCATTATATTCGTATATCTTATAGAGATATATGGCGAGTCAGAACAGATGTCTAGCATTGGATTTTTGCAATGCAGTCATTCAGTGTATTGAAATACTATCCTCTGATTTCTCATGTATTGTATTATTCTACACTGTGTATTGTTTCAGGAGTTGATTAAGACAGAACGAGCTCGTGAACTTCAACAGCAGAGAGCCACCGAAGAGGCAGCTGCAAGAGCCGCAGCACTGAAGGATTTGACCAACCAGGATCAGAAAAGTCACGAAGGGTGAGTTGCTTTTCTGAACTCGTTTATCTATTAAAAATGAAATTGGAGTACTTTTTGACTGCCCCATCAAACTATATGACTCACGAAGGCTACCTCATTCCTGGTAGGGTTGCAGTCAAATAGGTAGGTTAATGAGAAAACTCTTTGATATTTGTCAAGATTTCGGCACACTCTCAGTCAAGTTCATACTTATTTATTGAAATATGTGAAAGATAAAATGAAATCACCCCTCATTCAGAGTTTTCCTCCTTGATTAATACATGACAAAGCGAAAATTTATCACTGTCATCCATTCCATAAAGTCACTTTATCCTAATGTTTTTTATTCCATATTTTACCACATCCATCATCATTCTCACTTATTGAATAGTAGTATGTACTAGTAGTGAGTACTGTGAGAGCATTTTGTTAGTTACCTCATAGACTTTGATAATGCCTACCACAGCTGTAGGCTAAACGTCAGGAGTGCAAACCTGTGGACCACGGCAAACAAACCCGAAAAACAGCCAAGAATCATTTCTTATTTCTGTCGATTTGTTTCAGTATCACTGATCACTACGATTATGGAATAGATGAGGAAGAGTTCGAGAGTAACAACATGGGTAACAGTGGTAGTCCCTATCGAAATGGGGCAATGGTACCATTTCCAGACTTACTTGGATCTGCTGTCCGCACCAGCCCTTCTAGATTCATGCCTGAATATGCGTACACAAGGAGCGCAGGAAGAACAAGAGTTCAAAGACCCAGCATGTTTGATCCCTCTTTTGAAGTAAGTGACACAAATATTAACATGATCAATTTGCAATTGGAAAAATAATCAGAGAATGAGGTATTAATTTTCAGAATTTTTGAAGAAATTACCACCATAGGTAAAGAGATAATAGCCATAATTCCTTGAAAGGTTGGCTGGGAACAATATACAATTTTCTTGGTAAAACAAATGTTTTCATGCCAACGTTTCGAATTCGGTCGAACTCTTTTTCATGACTCGGCAAGGGCCAAAAGAATGACGTGAACCTAATAATTCATTCTTTCATTCGATGATTGTGCGTCAATGGAAATTTTCATAAATTCATGACATGGCACTCAACAGAGGAATATACAGAACCGCTGATTAGCCACAATTCATGGTTTCAACAGTTTATTTATTTCTGTGATTTCGAATTTTCAAATATTCATTGATTTTATCTTGGCATCGCTAAGAATGCAGCTTGAATCTGAACATTTCGAGTATATCATGCTCTTTAAAACGTGTTGCAGTTCCCCCTTAGCACTTAGAAGATTTTCATCCATAGCCACCATCATATTCATCTTTCGGGTCATACGAAATAAATTCACTGGTCTAAGTTCAGTACAAATTCATCTCACGATGATCCCAACTCGCAAGGAGAAAAGCGAATGTTTTTGATTTAACAGAAAAAGTTTTTCAAATTTTTACTTATACGAATGATCATAATTTGCAAGGCATTGCAATATTTCCTAGTAGCGAATTTTACTATATCAATGAACCAATCATCATCATAAAAGTTCAACTTTTTTTTTCAGAATGGATACAGTGGATATCTACCGTAAAGGGTGAACTTGGAGTATATATATTAGTTAGATGTTATTACCACCTTGTGTACCAGCGTTAGTTGGCCTTCCATGAAGTATCTCCCATGCTTTCTTAGACTAAAACTATCTGTAATTCAAGAAAATGTATCACTACCTAGCTGTTACGAGTTGAACAAAATACATTTTCACATGAACTGATCCTTTATGGGTGGAATTAGATTTAGATTCAATCCAGAATGTCAGAAAACATTTCAGATGATTGGCTGGTAAACATTTCAAGTCTGGAATAGGCTATATTCTTCTTCGAAATATTTCTCTTGACTTTGTGAATACCTGTGTTGGCAATGGGTTTGGAAGTGTATATTTTCGTTGTCGTGGATGCCCTTCTGGTATAGTTAAGGTGCTCCTTATCAAATTTGTCACTAGACTATTGAAAGATAAAAATAGCAAAATAATGTAAGTTCAAAAGCTATCAATCAAATAAGAATAAGGCTGGTATTCTCATATTGATTCTCATTAACAACATATCAATGGTCTTTGAATTAGTGCATGTTTACTAGAATCTATGTACTTTTAGAATATGAAACAACAGATCACCCCAGTGATCAATTATCCTGTTTTATGCTGCAGTTGATGAAAAATCAGGTCAACTGGGTATACTAGTTTGATGAGTGTTTCTAGAATCTGGGTACTGCAGTTCATATATTACATTTCCTTGAAATTTTATCGGTAGTTATGAACGTTTCACAGAACTATTTCCTGAATACTATTTGCTCTTCATCTAACTCTCATCAAACTATTTGATGTAAAGACATAATTCAAGGTCAGTTGCTTTTCTGTAGAATAGTGAATATATTCTGGGAAATATTCTTAAAAATCAATTATCGTGGGATAATCCACAATGTATAACAATCAAACGGTATCTATAACATCCCTATTGCTGTACTCTCTATGCTATTTTCATGTGTTGTGATCTTTCTGGAATTATCCAAATCAGTCAGTGATCCGTTGGCTGATCATTTGTAACAACACTCTGTGTATTTATGTGTATCTTTCGAATACTGATGAATGTTTCTACAATATATATTTCTTCAAGTTCGTAAACTTGGAAGACTGTGCTATATCGATAAAATATATGCTCTAACATAATCACTTCCAACCGAAGCTAATGTACTGCTAGCTTATCATTCAAACAATGTTCGAGGTGATATTCTCAGAACTTGTGTTAGACTGTACATGTAACAACTTCCTGGGTGCATTTAGTATCACTTCAGCCAGAGGTATTTGATGTTTGGTAATCGTTCGCTGTTATGGAATTAAAATATTGTATATCTTATCTCTATTCAGGTATGAAGATCGGAAATGCAATAAAATCGATATCTGATAATCAACGGAGGTTTTTCCTTGGTGAATTTCACTAGAGAAGGACTTTGATTATCAAAAAACGGGGTTATTTAAATTCAACCTTTGCATGTGGATATCTCAAAACTATGAGAGATAGTTGGTTCCACTCATATCATTATAGAATAAATATTCTGAATATAAAATGATCTTGTGATAGTTCCACAGCAAAACAGGAACCAGCAAGATAAAGCTCATGAAATCATTTGGCCTCCTTCGGATTTTTCCTTATATCTCTGTAAACAATTGAGACATATTCAATTTTTTGTTGCATTCAATAGAACTTACTTACCATTTCTCACTATGTAGATACTAGAATTTGAATAATCCTGTATTTGATATCGTTATTATATCACTGTCATTATTTGACTTGACATTCTGTTTCCGTTCTTCAAAATTGTTGAATTATAATGAGTATGTCATTCCAATGAATTCAAGACTATTTTCGAAGTAATATCAATACTCTTTAGGAGAGGGTAACTCTAGTATTAATAAGTTTCTGAAGTGATCTATAACTGATTACTCAGTATTATATTGTATGAACTATCATAAAACTTCTGGACCCCCTTTCTCGCTTTTTCTCGTTTTCTGCTGACGGGGATTGTGCTTGAAATTTAATGAAATCTATGTAATATAAGCTGTCGTGTTATATAATAATCTTTCACGTCTCATGTCAGAGGATTTCGAATTTAGGTGAAAGACTATCATGTCAAGTAAGGAATTTTGATATAAGATTTGTGAGCATTGGACAGCCAGTAGATGGTTCGAGAAATCCATGTTTGTAGTATAATCTAGTTGATAAATGTTATAACGCGTCTTCCTTGATAGTAAGTAATGTTCCAGTGAAGGTTGAGAAGTTGAAAATGTCAAGATACATCGTTGATTCCTATAAGTTTTTCGATAATCCCACTTTCAAGATATGAATAGTACAAAGAATGTGTATGATGCAAGCATTCGCTGTTTTCCCTAATAAAACCCGTGTTATCAAATTTATAAAATCGATGTGTGCTTTAGCAAAATGGTCTGATTTCCACTGAGGTTGATGATCTATTTCAATAACCAAATATTTTTAGATGAAATATTGTTACAATAATGAAACGGTTCCGAGTGAGATGTGACTATCAGACAATAAATTGATCTAGTCTTACATATTTTCCTGAATTTAAGCATATAAAAATTGATCATTTTGCGCATGAATATGGTTGGAACTTGAAAATTGCAGTAAGAGGGCAGAATATCAGGTAAACAGTGCACTCTGAAAGGCAATGTAGCAACCAAACAAGTTGAATTATAGCACATCATGCAAGATATGTAACGGAATTGATAATTAATATTTGATTCGTGGAGGGCACTGTATATTTATATTCAAAATTAGGCTGACAAAGTTGATTAATATTATAAGAAATATGTACTGGCTTTGTTATAGATATCCATGAGAAATTATTGTACGTTGAATCAAAAGAGTAAGTGATCCGTGTTGCTTACGAAGGTGATATAGTCTCAATCACTGTATCGAATTTGTATATAAACTGAACTGCTTTTTCTAAATGAAAAGCAACAAAATCATATCACCAGATTTTTCCAATCGGAGATATATATCATTTCTCCGGAGAATTTGCAAATTTATCATTTCAGAATGATCAATAGAGGCTAGCACTACAATCATTGAAGACAGAATGTTTATCCTATTCATGAATATGGTTTGATTGTATGATATTACTAGATGTATCAATAGTATTCAATGTTGGTCAGTTGGACATGATTCTTCGATGATTAAAGTCCTGAATTGCTATTTGCCTATGGAAAGCAACAGAATCATATGACCAGGTTTCTCATATCGGAGGTATATCCTTTTTCTAAAGAAATTTTGCAATTTTGCCATTTCAGAATGATCAATAGAGGCTAGCACTACAATTATTGAAGACAGAATGTTTATCCTATTCATGAATATGGTTTGATTGTATGGTATTACTGGATGTATCAGTGGTATTCAATCTTCGTTAGTTGGACAAGATTCTTTTATTGTTACAGTCCTGAATTGCTATTTGTCTATGGAAAGCAACAGAATCATATGACCAGGTTTTTTATATCGAAGGTATATCCTTTTCCCAAAGAACTTTTGCAAATTTGCCAATTCAGACTGATCAATAGAGGCTAGCACTACAATTATTGGAGATAGAATGTTTATCCTATTCATGAATATGGTTTGATTGTATGGTATTACTGGATGTATCAATGGTATTCAATCTTCGTCAGTTGGACAGGATTCTCTGATTATTACAGTCATGAATTGCTATTTGTCTATGGAAAGCAACAGAATCATATGACCAGGTTTCTAAAATCGGAGGTATATCCTTTTTACAAACAACTTTTACAAATTCGCCATCTCAGAATGATCAATGAAGGCTAGCACTACAATTATTGAAGACGGAATGTTTATCCTATTCATGAATATGGTTTAATTGTATGGTATTACTGGATGTATCAATCGTATTCAATCTTCGTCAGTTGGATAGGATTCTTTGATAATTACAGTCCTAAATTGCTATTGGTCTATGGAAAGCAACAGAATCATATGACCAGGTTTTTCATATCGGTGGTGTATCCTTTTTCCAGAGAACTTTTGCAAATTTGTCATTTAAAAATGATCAATAGAGGCTAGCACTACAATTAATGAAGACAGAATGTTTATCCTATTCATGAACATGGTTTGATTGTATGGTATTACTGGATGTATCAATGGTATTCAATCTTCGTTAGTTGGACAGGATTCTTTTATTGTTACAGTCCTGAATTGCTATTTGTCTATGGAAAGCACCAGAATCATATGACCAGGTTTTTTATATCGGAGGTATATCCTTTTTCCAAAAGAACTTTTGCAAATTTGTCATTTAAAAATGATCAATAGAGGCTAGCACTACAATTATTGAAGACAGAATGTTTATCCTATTCATGAATATGGTTTGATTGTATGGTATTACTGGATGTATCAATGGTATTCAATCTTCGTCAGTTGGACAGGATTCTCTGATTATTACAGTCATGAATTGCTATTTGTCTATGGAAAGCAACAGAATCATATGACCAGGTTATTAAAATCGGAGGTATATCCTTTTACAAACAACTTTTACAAATTCGCCATTTCAGAATGATCAATGAAGGCTAGCACTACAATTATTGAAGACAGAATGTTTATCCTATTCATGAATATGGTTTGATTGTATGGTATTACTGGATGTATCAATGGTAATCAATCTTCGTCAGTTGGATAGGATTCTTTGATAATTACAGTCCTGAATTGCTATTGGTCTATGGAAAGCAACAGAATCATATGACCAGGTTTTTCATATCGGAGGTGTATCCTTTTTCCAAAGAACTTTTGCAAATTTGTCATTTAAAAATGATCAATAGAGGCTAGCACTACAATTATTGAAGACAGAATGTTTATCCTATTCATGAACATGGTTTGATTGTATGGTATTACTGGATGTATCAATGGTATTCAATCTTCGTCAGTTGGACAGGATTCTCTGATTATTACAGTCATGAATTGCTATTTGTCTATGGAAAGCAACAGAATCATATGACCAGGTTTCTAAAATCGGAGGTATATCCTTTTTACAAACAACTTTTACAAATTCGCCATTTCAGAATGATCAATGAAGGCTAGCACTACAACTATTGAAGACAGAATGTTTATCCTATTCATGAATATGGTTTGATTGTATGGTATTACTGGATGTATCAATGGTATTCAATCTTCGTCAGTTGGATAGGATTCTTTGATAATTACAGTCCTGAATTGCTATTGGTCTATGGAAAGCAACAGAATCATATGACCAGGTTTTTCATATCGGAGGTGTATCCTTTTTCCAAAGAACTTTTGCAAATTTGTCATTTAAAAATGATCAATAGAGGCTAGCACTACAATTATTGAAGACAGAATGTTTATCCTATTCATGAATATGGTTTGATTGTATGGTATTACTGGATGTATCAATGGTATTCAATCTTCGACAGTTGGACAGGATTCTCTGATTATTACAGTCATGAATTGCTATTTGTCTATGGAAAGCAACAGAATCATATGACCAGGTTTCTAAAATCGGAGGTATATCCTTTTTACAAACAACTTTTACAAATTCGCCATTTCAGAATGATCAATGAAGGCTAGCACTACAATTATTGAAGACAGAATGTTTATTCTATTCATGAATATGGTTTGATTGTATGGTATTACTGGATGAATCAATGGTATTCAATCTTCGTCAGTTGGACAGGATTCCCTGATTATTACAGTCATGAATCGCTATTTGTCTATGGAAAGCAATAGAATCATATGACCAGGTTTTTCATATCGGAGGTATATAATTTTTCCAAAGGACTTTTGCAAATTTGTCATTTAAGAATAATCAATAGAGGCTAGCACTACAATTATTGAAGACAGAATGTTTATCCTATTCATTCTATTCATGAATATGATTTGATTGTATGGTGTTACTGGATGTATCAATGGTATTTCTAGACGTGAAGTTAACATTTGGAGATTTTTCAAGAGCATCAATGGCAAAAAAAAGTTTCTGGCGAATGATTAAATGGTTCTTGTAATCTCGACAATGATTATTTCCTCTTATTTTTCCAAAATGTTATATACTCCTGGGTCGAATAAGTTTGTCACAAAAAATTGTTTGTGTCATAATTGAATGAGTGAATTGATAATTTGTTGAAATTGTCCGTTTTATCATTTATCAATCTTAAAAACGAATTCTTTGATAAATTCAGATCTACTAGATTGATTATTCTCCAGAATATACAGTTCGATTTCAGAAAAAAAAAAATGGAAAGTCATAGTTCGCCAAAATATCTGTTTCAATATATCTCAAAATAGGAATGAAATCATTTGAGGATTTTGAAGCAAATTCCTACTCTCAGTAATTTTTTGAAAACTGATTTTAACAGATGTCAGCTAGTTTTTCGAAGATCTGGGACAAGAACTGCCGTTTTCTCCAGTAGATAACATAATGTGATTAGGCGATTGAGGAAATATCATCTTGATTACTTCAACAGTCTGCATGGTGCTGCGAATTGAAATTCACATACATTTCTTCCACAACACGAGATACAATACGACAATAGATTCCATATGTGATTTATACCACTTGATAATAATAGGATTTTTCAAATATTTTGTAAATGATTCCGAGCGCTTTGCTTCGAGAAGAGCGTATTAACATGACAATAAAATCACGTAGTACAATTTATTACTGTTATCATTAGACCTATATCTATATCAGCCAAATTGATAGGGCCCAAGGTTGGCTGATATGATGAGTAATGTTGAAAGTGACGAGAGGGACTGGCAGGTTAAGGAGTTGCTGCACATTGAGTGCATAAACTGTGTGTTGCTGTACCACTTCTTGTCATATCACAAACGATTATTCCATTGTCTATTTCTAATTAAACATGTCTCTGTCTCTGTGATGTACATGAAATCAACTGACAATATTCACTATGTGTGGAATATGCAATTATCACTACCTGTAGTAGAAATTATTTTATATGTAATATATTTCTATGTACTTATACTTAATTGTTAATTGAATCAATAAATTGGCAAGCATAATAGTTGCGTGTTTCATTTGTTGTTGCCTCCAGTACTTTTTAGGATCTAAAGAAAGAGTTTTAAAGCAGTGAACTAATGTTGAAAAAAAAGTATGCAGACTCTCATGCAGCACACAAGTCAGACATAGAGCTGATAAGCAGAAGCATATTTCATTTATATTACATAAATATGATTCACTGGTATTATAATAGGATCACATACGTGGTCGACTTCAATATAGGCTCATATATTTTGTCTAGAGTGTAGAAGTTTCTTAATATGGTTCTTAACTTGACCAATAGGTTCATAATAAATGTTGATATTTGTACAGAGTTGATTGTACAGTTTGCCCATTGCGACGACTCGTGACTCAAGTAGTATGTTTGTTCTTGAATTTGGTAGATAAAAAGTCAGTTCATTTCTGGAGTTTAGTCGTGGAACATGAAAGTTGAGTTGGAAGAGTAGTTCGGGACAGGCAATCAGATTATTCTCTAGTTTATTAATGAAAATTATCGAGTAATAGGTTCTTCGGTTTTGAAGGGATAGTAGATTGAATTAATTTAGTAGTATTCTGTTGTCGATACCCTGTTCAGGGTGAACTCCATCTAGTTTGTAAGTAATATATTTCATAAAGCCTCTTTGGATGGACTCAATATTATTTATGTGGACATTGTATATGGGTGACCATATAAGGGAACCGTATTCCAACCGAGATCTAACGTATGCATTATAAAGGGTTAAAAAACTGTCTCTGCTACGAAAGTTCTTATAGTTACGATAGATGAGACCAAGCATCCGTTTGGCTGAGCAAGTCATTGTATCATAATAGATGGAGAAACTCAGCTTAGGGTCGAATATAACACCAAGATCCCTTTGTTGAGTGCTTATTTGAAGAGGGGTGCCGTTTATACTGTAAACATGTGGAGCTATATTATGCTTTAGGGTATATTGTGAATGTTTACATTTGTTAGTGCTGAGGGTAAGATTATTTTTGGTACGCCAAAGATGCAAGAATTCAAGGTCTTTGTAAGATAAAGCAGTCCTCCTCTGACGTAATGGGCCGAAACATTTTCCAATCGTCTGCAAAGAGTAAGAATCGACTAGAGAGGTTATTTGCTATATCATTTATGAAAAGAGAGAATAAAAAAGGCGTTAGATTGCTTCCTTGGGGGGCACCACTGTTAGCGTTAAGTTATTATTGATGATGAACTGATGATGAGATTGAGGTGAGAAGAACCTTGTGTGCATATGCACACACAAGTTCAGATAAATCTTGATCAAAAAATAAAATGAAGAAAATTGAAACAACAACCAGACAAGTGAAGTTGAGCAAACTTTCAACTGAAATAATAATGTCATATGAAAATCGAAAAAGAAAGACAAAGAGAAAATATAAAGGAATGATGGAACCAAATTGAGTGTAGTTACAACGTTTCGGCTATTGTTTTCCGCAATACATAGTGATCAACTGAAGATGATTGCGGATAGCATTAATGAAAACGTCGTGAAAACACTTATACATACATACTCTCCGTTCTATTACAATTTGTTCAATTTTCCCCCTGAAGTTTTGAGGTACTCTTTTTTAACCATTTTCTTTGATGAATCGTATAATGAAAAATACAAAACTTCATTGGAAGAAGTAACTGGAACAAAAAAAAATCTATTCAGATGGTGATATACCTACTTTCGTCGAGAATCATCTACATGTTGCTTTCACTGATTCGATATTGTTTATTCAAAATCACCCGACACTCTAATTCCATTGGACAACAAAAAAATAAACAAATGTCAATGTGTCATCAGTGACGTACTGCTAGTCCGCTTTTTTTGGTTTTAATTTGCAGAAATTTGATACCTGTCATAATCGACCTAAGGTCTTTCATTTGTTTTTGGTTATATAATTTTCATAAATTTGGCACTTGTCACGATGAAAAGACATCGTCATTTCTACAGATTAGATTTTCAAACTTGGCCTGCTGGTCTATAAACAAGTAGACCCTTGGATGTAAAAGTTGAAACTTTTCCTAGAGATCAATTACGCTAACACCAAACTGATATTTTTACTCAATTATAGTATCATTTATTTCCCGAGGTTGCTAACCTTATTAACGAAACGCGCGGCCAGTGCAAAAATACCACTTTGATGTTAGGGCAATTGATCTCTAGGAAAAGTTTCAATATTTAACAGGAGTCAGTGAAGACACCACGTTTTTTGTACATCTTGGTTGGTGCTTAATCGATAAGTGGTTTTGAATATTTTGGCAGAACTTCATCATGATAAGGGCACAGGGAAATGAATGAAACCAGACATAACTATGAAACAATAAACCCTCTGATTTATTCTTAAGAATTGAAGCTATACACTCGCTTCTGGTTAAGCCTACTAGGTATCAATAACTATTACGTGGCGTTGTTACGCCTAACAATTTAATCAACAATATCAATGGCACTGGTTAAATATCACCCGATTCTATAAGTATATGCATGATTAACAATTAATAATATTTTCATCTATTTACAATAATTATCGATAATCGTAATTTGGAGATTAAATACAAATCATAGCAAGTCGACAGATCATTTCACTTGAGGGATATATTCATGTTTCATTTTGAATGAAACATTAGTATTTCAGTTGAGAAAACCAAGATATTACATTATTTTGCACCACAAGCATTTTGGAATGAAAAAATTTCTTTTTTTCACTTCTCACCACCTTTTAACTCATTGTCAATCTGACATTCCGTATATCTTATTCTCTCCATGCTTCCTTTTGAGCTATTTTATTTTGGGATAACTTTCATAACCAACAATATCGAAAGTATGAAGTGAAATCCTGATACGATCATTTTGAAAAGACATCACAGAAAACTTAAAAAAAAAATAACGGTTTTGGATGACAGTGCAATGAAAAACTGAATTTCTGAAACTATGAGTAAAAAGGTATCTGGCCAGCTAACTTCGATTTTTTTTATGTATGCACCATTTACTATTACAAACTGACCGTGAGCGTAAGCTGAAACGTAACCCACTGAATCTTTATTAAGAATTGAGAAGCCTGTTGAATGGGTATCGCTTCTGAAGTTGCATGGATAATTGATTTCCATTCAAATATAAAGTCAGATACCTGACTGAATCAATTCTACTATTCAACTTTTTCCAGTGTGAAAACATTGATCCTACGACACCCTGTATGGTGAGTCATAAATACAGTGATTCAAACCACAAGTATAAGTCAAAATGGAAATTCAGAAATATTAGTTGTTTCAGAATATAGTTGATGTGGTTACTTTTAATGAGACAAGAAAACAAATGGAAAACTGAGAATTCCAGAAACCCATTCCGGTGACTCGATGTATTGAGTTTCTCATGAAACCAATGAATTTGATAATGAAAGAGCTGCTTGTGTGCTTGCATTAGTGGAGTTATTAATATAGAATGACCCCAATCTTTTCTTATACCGTGATCGTTGAAGGAACTATTTCTATTTATAGAGAATGTCATGGCTTCCAAAAAAAATAAGTGATGACTGCAGGTGTTGCTTAGGGAAATACCTCAAATTACATTTGCGCATTTGACATAAGAGTTGATGATATAATTCTCTGTTATTCTTGATATAATTTGGCGATTCGAGATACATCATCGGTAAAGTTTGTGTTATGCACGTCTACTGCTATTTATATTCAAAAAGGAATGAAACAATGTGTTGTTAATAACTCAAGAATATTGCATATCAAGAAATCAGGTTGAATGAAAAAAAATGGCGTCTGATAGATGCGTTCTCTATGAATCAAAAATGAAATAATTTTTTGCAACAGAATTCCATGATGAAAATTATGCAATGAATATGCCGAAAAATTTATGAATTATGTAAAAACATTGATGAGATCGTAAAAGATGTTGCGAACATGAAATTAAAATATTCAACTGAAAATTTCGTCATTCCATATTTTTGATTCTCATATAGGCATATTGATTCTGTGATACATCTTTTACGTTCTGTAACTCCTGTTAAATTTTGAGGATACTTTGGTGGGAGAATAAGAGATTCCTGAAAAATATAATGCTATTCTTGGGTCGAGGAATTGTCACATTGATTTTTTAATGATGGTGACTCATCAACTGAAACATCTGTATCCAAATATTTGTAAATTACAACTTGCGCTGAAACACTAACCTCTTCAATGCAATCTAGAATCGCATGACAAAAATAAGAACTGATCTGTCGACTTGCTGGGGCTGGGGGAATAAACGAAATGCAGAGTGTCCACTAGAGCAAACTTGTTGTAACAACGGAGGGAGTAGGTATATCAGTCTGGGTCACTCTGCTAAACGTGACTAGATGAAGAAGTCGTGGGGGAGCGTGACCTGGGGGGAAGCATGACCTGAAAGCCTCCCCATCGCTCATCCAAGACTGCTTTGAAGGTACTCAATCACAGTAAGATTCAATAGGCTTCGTACGTACAAGAAGAATCCGCATCAGATGAGAAGTTTTCCATAAAAAAGTCAAGGCGATCATAGTAACAATAGTATTTTTTGTCACGAATGACAATAGTGATGATACTAGAAGTAGCTACCATTTACTATGTTTCAAATCAAAATGTATCAAAGAGCTGTTTAATCTCTGATCATTTCGATTTCAATTCATTGGAATTTCATCAAAAGACGATATAGCGTATTCGATATCATCTGGGACCCTTCAACTTCTCTACAGACCAGATACCATATCGGACCATAGGAGGCCATGAACCAAAGAACTCAAGGAATCGTATATGTCGCTGTCTTTTGGGAATCAGTTCTGAGATGAAGATACTTCTCGTTTTTGTACACCTCATTCAACTCAAACATCTTTGAAATAGAATAACACATCTGATTTTTTCCGATTTGTCATTTTCACGAATGATAAAGGAAAATATCAAAGTTGTCTTCATTTTTTCTCTATATGGATCTGTATCATTGTCAATATAGTTTGTGCCCACTACAAAGCCTTCGCATAACAACCTAATTCTTAACAAAGTTTTCATTTTCAAGGAGAGATATTCCAGTTTCCCTGCTCTGACCTAGCTAGTAAATTGCTTATGGTTCACATCTGAAAAGGGAGAAATGAGCAGAATTTCATTGCTCCTGAATCAAGATACTTGTTTTCAAAAAATACCTGTGCTGAATCTTATCAATGTTGTCAACAAATATCTTGTTGCGAGATACAGCTGTTTCATTAATGTCTTATGCAACTTCACTATTCAATTTCTGGGTCATGCAATTTCTAGTCTGATATTTTGACGGAAGTAGCAAATCTACAACTGATTGCTGATGATTTGATGGTCCTCATCCAGGTCAGAACGTGAATCGCTATGTTCTCATCTATGAAAATGGTAATAATAAAACCGAAGCAGCTTAAACAATGATACAGAACCAGTACTTGGGGTAGTAATTTGGATCATTCTGTACATCAACAACTATCTAACCTCATCTCCTGACAATGCAAACGTCAATATAGAATTACATAGTAATCACAAAGATGCATCACATTCCTGTGATTCGAACGTCATACATCAGTCAGGAGTGAATTTTTACAGTGGATTGGTTGCACTGTCAGCTGAAAAGCTCGATTATGAGTATCTAATTAACCTACAATAACCCTATTAATATTATTGTAATACTAAGGCACAGACCCAGCTCACTGCTTGCTTACGCAACAAGCTCATTCGTGGAAGACAAGCATTGCTGGATATTCTACCCAACATAGGAACGGAAGTTCAACAAGCTGCGGAGACAGTTCAACCATAATGATCCAGGTATCGATTTGAACAAATGACTAAAAATAGTCTGCAGATGATTGAAGTTTCTTATTTCTCAGGATTCACCTGATGTCATATCCATGACGAGAGCAAAAGCAGTTCTCATGATTATGTCGTTTGTGAAAAGATTTGGTTAACCAGATATGGTGAAAAGTGAGCTGGAATTTGTCTATGTGAGATTTGATTCTTGATATAACGTGAACTGTTACTTGGGATACCTGGATACTATTTGTGCTTTGAAGACGAAAAATGAATAGTACAAGAAAAGAAATCCATCTGAGATCGAATTCAAGAATTACATAGTTATTGATTTGTTAAATATGGCCATGTGCGACAAGTAACTGATCAATTTCTGATATACTGGCATCGTTTTTGAATCTAACCTATGTCTTTTCTTGACTCCATTCCAATCATTCTGAATAACTTTTTATAATTATTGAATGGAGAAGGTCAACTTCTGTTACTTGTGGAAAATGTTCAGATCGAACGTGTGTCATCATCCACCGAACATTTTCCCCAAATTCCACGCAGCTTGTCTTGGCACCGGTATCTAGATGAGCGGAATACACGATTTCTACAGTCCGTTTCTTCAGCACCTACTATATAACTGCGATAACGCAAAACTATCGAAATAATCAACCAAATTAGCCAAAAAGCTGCAGATCATAAGGCAGTTTGTCGTTGTTTTTTCAAGGGTTATGGAGACTTTGGCGCCACCAGTCGTTCGGATTCCCTCGAATTGGAACCTTCTAGAGTATCTCCCGCTTGAAAAAATCTGTCCGCATCACACATTAGGTTTGCACTGTTACAGCACTGTCCCGTATGGTCGGATGCTGATGTAGCGGCATCGTCCATTAGAATTATTGCACTAGGTTCTGTATTGGATGGATGAGTGATCATGCTGAAGTCCTCCTGGTCCAGAGTGAACAAAGGAGTACTCCACCTTGGGATGCTATTGGAACGATGAGTACCTGGAAGTGAATATGGGTTCATATCCATCTATCAGTATCAATATCTCAGGGAAGACGACCAATTTCTATTGTTTTTCTGCGACTGTTGTTATTTGAACATATTTTTTGTAACGAACAAAATATATCGATCTTGACTATAACCAAAATGAGAAATATGGCTTACTGAATTATTCATAAACTCTACACAAGAAAGCAGCATCAGCTGACACCCTGATTTTTTCAAGTGATTGAAGACGATTTATTAATATTATTATTATTGTATCAGGCTCAAGAGACAGTATTCAACAGTATTATTCATACCCTAGTATCTCTTCATTAGTTCAACTTATCCAAAATGAAATCCAATACACAACCCAATTGAATAAAACAAATTGTGAATTGATGTGTAAAATGATCCGAAAGAATGAATATTGTCCAAATACAAAGTGAAGCCCATATATACCCTAAAGTGAGAAACAAGGGCAGGGATCATAAACATCAGGCGTATCTGGAATGAACTACTATAAATATAAAATAGTTAAGGCTTTCGCGGCCGAGGTTTTCATAATCACTACTTTTATTCGGGTTCGAAGGCCGTCGTTATTTGGAATTTCTTCCTGACGTTTCGCTGGCTCCAGTGACTAGCTTCTTCAGAGGCTCATTCATCTTGAAATTCACTCCGATGACTGGAGATTTTTTCTTCGCGAGTTGTATTTATGCCGATTCAGGTAGTTTGCGGTGCTAATTATTCCATTCCGATTAGGGGAAACTTCTATGAGCAATCGGATGGCGTGGCAATGGGAAGTCCACTTAGCCCAGTAGTAGCCAACTTCTTCATGGAACGGTTTGAGGAGAAAGCAATCGATGCCTTCGAATTGAAGCCGACCTTGTGGCTACGCTACGTGGATGACACATTCGTCATCTGGAAACATGGTAGGGACGCTCTAAAACTCTTTCTCGACCACATAAACGCTCAACACCCCAGCATCAAATTCACCATGGAAACCGAACAGAACCAGCAGATAGCCTTCTTAAATGTTCTGATTGAACGATGTGGCGCTAGACTAACCCACAAAGTATACCGAAAACTCATACACACGGATAGGTACCTGCACGCACTATCGAACCACCATCCCAGCCAGAAGTGAGGAGTCATTTCTATTCTAACGGAACGTGCTCGAAGAATATGCGAACCAGAACATCTGGGGAAAGAACTGGAACATCTTCAAGTGACCTTGAGGTCGAATGGATACAGTGTACCCGAGAACAACAGGGCCATGAAACTGAAGAATTCCACTGTTCGAAATAGGGAGGACGTTCAGATAGTTGCAGATGCATATTTGCCATACATCCCGAGGGTCATAGAAAGAATTGGAAAACTCCTGGGTAAATACAACATAAAAACTGTATTTAAACCCACAAAGAAGATTCAATAGAGCCTCAGATCGCCTAAAGACAAAAAAGATCCACTGTCTGCAGCATGGGTTTATCGCATACCGTGCACCTGTGGGAAGGTATACATCGGTACCACCAAAAGATCCATGGGAACAAGGCTACAGGAACATGAGAGAAACTGCAGACTAGGGCAAACTGACAAGTCGGCTGTGGCGGAACACGCACTTAGTGAGGGTAACCACAGTATTCTGTTTGAATATGCAAAACTGATTGCACCCAACCAGGGATACCATAGCCGACTGGTACGGGAGGCAATAAAAATCCACAAACACACGGATAATTTCAACAGAAAAGAAGAAGCTGTCAACCTCAACCGAATATGGAATCCCATTTTAAGAAAATCGATAATAACTGCAGGTAGTTCTTCAGATAATAATGATGAATATTCTCCGAACCCAGGTGAGGTAAACAAGGTAATCAATATTAATGACAATTCCCCTAATCCGAATGGAATGATTAGCACCGCCAACTACCTGACTCGGCATAAATACAACTTGCGAAAAAAAATCTCCAGTCATCGGAGTGAATTTCAAGATGAATGAGCCTCTGAAGAAGCTAGGCTCTCGAGTCAGCGAAACGTCTTAGAGTTGAAAATTTTATTATTGCATTCAAAATCAATGATAAGCTGAGAATTGATGTCAGGAGAAATGAAGACTAAAATTTGGTGTCCGATTCCTAATGTCTGATGAATGATCATATTAATTAACCCTTCTATATTGAATATGATCTATCTAGGTATTTGTACCTGTGCCTTCATTCACTCCATGTCCTAATCAGTCGATTTATTGACTGGGATCGATGCATTATAGATTAGACTTCCGGACCAAAATTTCAGTTGATCGACACTATTATTCTACAATATAAAGATAGCATTCGAATTCATCATTTCTGCCTGGAAGAACTCTTTCCATGGCGAACACGTGTCGTAATTTT
Organism: Zygogramma bicolorata; assembly: GCA_032362365.1. Classification (NCBI taxonomy): domain Eukaryota; kingdom Metazoa; phylum Arthropoda; class Insecta; order Coleoptera; family Chrysomelidae; genus Zygogramma; species Zygogramma bicolorata. Next base: position 452,191 of record JAVJAQ010003801.1, on the reverse strand, counting down.
GGAAATCCCACACGGTAGTATTTTTCAATGAGGATTTTCAATAATAATCGGACAGTTCTATTGACTTCTTAAGAATAATCTGTTTTTTTTTTATTTTGTTGATATTTCTTTGCCGTTGCAGATAATTCTTTCAAACTTCTCCTGGTATCGAACTTACCTCTCGACGTACTCACGCTGGGAGAGTACATACTGAGATTCGTGGGACTGATAACGCCAGTCATCCCTGTCATACTGGGGTATGTGAATAGCTGTGAAAAATATTGGTATCAGAATTCTGCAGATTTTTAGGAGAGCCGTTGTCAGAAGGAAGACTCGTATTCCATTTCAATCCAGCTGTTGCAAAAGGGTGGATTCAGAAAACATTTCATGAACTGTCCAATATACAACATTGGAATGTTTGAAACTTCAAGGAGAGTGCAGAAATAGGAATTTCAGAACGTGAGCGGAGAATGTAAATAGATAACAGAATACAGATGACTTTTCGTTTCATGGGCAGACAAGAGATACGAGAGAATGCCATTTGGGCTTGCGAATTCACCAGCAACTTGAACATTATTGATGAACACGAAGAAAAAAGGAACCTTTCATTGTGGATAATGAATGGAAAGTACCAAATATACATCGCTCATGATTTTCAGTGAGATACTTACCAGTTGCAGCCACTGCAAAATAACTGACAATTTTTCCAAATATAAATGAGTTAGGAAATGGAAACTATCAACGAAATAAACATTCTTTCGATTCTACCATGATTTGGGAGCTCATCCAGTGTTAGGACAAGATAATTCTGAAAAGAAAAGTTGACAGGAGAGTCAGTGTTTGAAGTTTTTATTCATCTCATACATTCTACCAATTTTCGTGGAATTTGCAAATGAGTTCAGTTGGTAGTGAGTGAAAGCTCCATAGCTGTTGATCAAAAATTAATGTTGATTTCATTAACAGTTAATATATAAGATTGTTTGGGTCGGAGGCTATTTTCGATATTGTTCTGCTATATTACCTCTTCAATTATTGGAGTTGCTGAAATGTTTTCTACCTCAATGTCAATATAAGTCCAAGATAATGCATATTTTGTTGTCGATCAAAGTGATGATCCATGATTAAGTATCAATTGAACTATAAAAATAAGTAGTGATTGTAGTAAGTTAGTGATTTTTTCTTTGGGGGGAAAGAGTTAGACTGATAGGATCGATTACATTTTCACTCGTGGAAAGTTGAATCCCAATGCAGAAGGATATACGAGTCTTCCTTGGGACCCCAGTATTCAATACCAACATGTCCTGGCTGGCCGTGGAAGTGGTTGAAGGAATAGTCACGACTGGGAGAGTACGGACTACTGGTTGGCACTGAACTCCTCTGCGAAGGCGACTTCCTCATCTCGTGACTCCCCGGGCTAAGTGGCGGGGAAGAACTCATCTCCGGCACCTCGTCTGATGGCGACGTTTCGCCGCAAGGTGGCGTGATGCTCGCCGGAGGTGAGTTGTTGCCGCTCATCGTTACGTCACAGGTGGATCGGATGATTGCCACTGGCCTTGCCATAGGGGGGAGTGGAGGGGGCGGGAGCATCGTCGATGGGAAGTATTGGGGCTTTGGACTGCGGGATAAGTTCGACGGCATCTGAAAAATGGGGGCAGTTTCAGAAAAATGGTTATTTTTGTAGAATTTTGAAAAAGTTTCGAAAAGCTATATTTTTCTCTCGAGAAAAATAATTCACTTTTCGCCTCGGTATGTTTAATACTATTGAAATATTTCACTATACTTTTCATTGATCGGATTTCATGTCCCCAACTCTATTTTTATGCATTTTCAGCAACTGAAATTTATCTAATTTTTTTTCTGTGAACATTGCAACTAGCGGAAAGAATCAAAAGGCTGGTTAAGTTCCGACACCTCATAATATTTCTTAGCGTTTTTTCAGAAAACACGGAGCACAAGCTGGGGAATACTCCTCAAAATACAACTCAAACTCATGATAACTCCAATCAGCTTGTTTACTCACTTGTGAGTTTTGGTTACTATCTGTCTCCTGGCAGACAAACGTGACAAAATCAGAAAGCGTGTCGTGACCATTTTCTGGATACTTCACTTGATTCTGATGTTGCGAATGGGCTTCGGGACTGTGTTGGTAGAATAACGTACTCGGGCTTGCTTGTGAACTGGAAGACACTAGTGTAGTATTTTGAGGCATTGCTGAAAATATATTCGCTTGTTTATAAAAACGAGATGAATGTGGAATTATTGAATATTGGAATATAAGTGGAGATAACGAACAGATAAAAACCTAGTCCTTTTATATACACGCCTTGCGGTGTCTTTCAGTATCTCTGTCCTCGGAATGTAGTGAATGCTGATAGCGCCCCCTGTGGGAAGAAGTACACGCAATGACTTGCTATTATCTGCTTCAGCTCGGTAATTGGTCATGGCTGGAAATGTATTATAATATGCAATGACATATATCATTTCCGCACCATTTGGAAGTTCACTCTATTAATCTATATTTCAAGTTTGAGTTTGCTTGAAAAATCAACTTAAATGAAATTACGAATCTGGAAAATTTGTCATTTTACGAAAAAAATCCGAAAATTATAATTTTTTGTTAATTCTCAACTTCCATTGCACAGACATGAAAGAAATAAGTAGCTTTAGCATTCATCAAGTTCCGAGAATTTTTATAACAAAAAAAAACCGTACAGATTGAAAAATACGAACTCTACTGGTGACACTGTATCTCAGTAGATGAGAATATAGTTCGTATACAAAACATTTCAAATAAACATCATAGATCACCGAATGAATGAATTAATGAAGGAAGGGATTTTTGGCTTTTTTTCTTTGAGTAAATTCGAAAACGAAATAGAACTTCTATAAAAGAAGTTTCATCAGATAATTAACGTCTTATAATTCAAAAGCGCTCGAGAACTCTCTAGAAATAAGACAATGTGGTCCTCCGAAATATGCACCGTAATCCTGACCATCTATTCAGCTCCGACTTCCCAGATCGATATAGAGGCAACGCCTGTCTGTTTCGGGATATCGTCCTTGTGAAAGAGGGTGTTACGTGGCATGATGGAAATATCCTCGAAGAACTTCCATAACACGGTGAAAGAGTTGTCGAATGTACACTGACTTATAAAACGACTGAAGCGATTGACGAGAATTATCATCAGTAACTTATACATATATCAAGGGTATACATTGCTTTGGAAAACATGTATTCCAATGTGGAACTTTCAGAATCGTTTCATGATGCACGGAATGTGTAAACAGACGTGAAAAATAATTATATAATAATTAAAAATATTCACCCTCATTTCAACTTGTGAAAATGGTTCAGTTTTCGATATGAATGCATGTTTTTGCCTTTCTGTTTACCAACAGATAGTTTGGAACAGATTTAGTTCAGGAGTGATATTTGAAATGTCGCCGTCGTTAATATCGTGATGTGACGATTGTAGCTCTCAAGATCACTATCTATTTTTTGTCTTATATTCTCATCCAATTCATTATCGAACGAAAGTACGAACTACATTCTGGAAAACATATATTTCAATTCGTGGTCACTTCTAAAAAGACCGCTGAATGCATATTTTTCAATATTTTGATACAGTAGAAGATGAATATATTTGTTGAATTGCTTTGATCTCACTTATTGTGGTATTCTTGCTTTGACTCTGACGATTGGCTTACTCATCATGGAATTGGTTTGAGTTACCACTTGAATGACTTGCTGAAAGCGTAGTCAGACAGTATTATATATGAGTTCATGAGTGAGTTTGATTTATCAACCCACTTTCGTGTGCATGGACAAATATTAAAACCTGAATGCACGGGCAATTATTCAAACAACAATTGAGAGGTAGGTGACTGGTTCCATCCCTCTCAGTAGACATTATCTGCACACGAGTTTCGTCACTGGTTCAGCACAGATAGAAATCATTCCTAAAACATCTTATTCTTATATGATGGCTGATTGCCTGATCCACTGCCACATTTTCAGATCTATCGTGGGTACGACTTTTTCTGCCTATTCAATAATACTTGAGCTGTGGTAAGCTATTATCTGTTTCTTCTCCATTCCATTGCAAGATTGGTATTTTGAAACACGAGTCTGGCTGAAGGCGTTGTTTTCCCTAATACACCTTCTTGAATGAAGATGTGAAGAGGTGCTATGAAATGCTCAATGCTGCTGAGTTTTCTCTCATCACGAACCTGAATAGTATCGAAGGCATTATTTGTATTCAACTGAACAATACTTGTGAATGTTTTCCTGGATATAGAGATCCAAGAAGGCTCATGAATGAAATGAAGGTTTTTTCAGGTACTCTCTAGTGGGTGGGTTCTGTACTTGGTTGGATACTAGAACCTCGGGCACCAATTATCACGACAGTTTCGTTCAATTGAAAATTCTTGGGTCCATTTACCAGCAAATCGTTTTTTGATAATTATTGCTGGAGGAATGACCCCATATACTGGATTCGACCGGTACTGGAGTTACCCAAACTGTTGCATAATCATATGAGGAATTGGGTAAGAGCAATTCATCAGTAGGCAACTCATATATGGACAACTATTTCTGGGTCCAGAACATTTTGACACACATTCAGCTTTCAACCTGAACAAGTTTGTGACCAAGAAGAAGAAGAAGGGCTTGAGAGGGAACACGAGTTAGACGAACAATAGAAAGACGTTTCATTGTACTCACAGTATGTTGCTGACACCACCATGGCGTCTACTGAGGAAGAACGGTCCGCAACTGGCCCTTCTGAGTAACTGTTGCAGTAGAATGCTGGATGCTCAATTTTCACGTTATTCATGTTGGGCTGGGTGTCAGAAAGCTCGTGGAGGATGGAGGCTGAAAATAATAAAATTTAGAAGGTAAAGTCCGATAGGGAATCGATAGAAATTACATTTCGATAACTTCCATAGTTCCTTAGATGAGAAAACTCCTGTGGCTAAGATGATGTCATTACAGACCACTCCGTTATATGGATTGTGAGTGTATCCTGTAATTTGGAGAGAGTCATTAGTTGCAGGTATACTTTTTCAAATGAATCAAATTGTTTGGATGTGGAAGGTGAGGCTAAAAAAAAAATTTCTTGAACATCTGTCACAAAGTTTCGATCGATTCACAACCTCCAGTTACAAGTCACTAAACGTGGACTGTCAGTGTTACCACATTTCACACTGGTCGCTGCTCGTCATGAGATGAAAATAAAAATTATAAAATGTTGCTTCGATTATTCTTTGAGTGGACATTCAGCTAACTGGCAGCTTGAAGTTGCAGTCAATCGAAACATAGTGACATCCACTGAGCTAGGTTTCGCATTTAGTCGAAACGATGGAACACCAAAAAGTATTCATATTCATAGTAGTGGTACACTCATTTGCAACCAATAACCATAGTAACAAACGCTAGAAGTGATTATTTGCAAGCTTTTTCGAAAAAATAAAAATCGGCGCTGCTGTCCATCATAGTTTGTTTCAAGAAAGGTTTCTCTTCAGACAAGTCAGAACATCAAGATGAACCTCATTCCATGTTCCATCGTTTCAATTATGAAACAGAATATGGAATTGTAATTGCGCCCAAAATTTTCGAGAAAAAGATTGAGTTTCAATTGCCACTTTCTCGGTATTTGAATTTCATGATTTAATGGAGAAATCCATACCGTCAAGGATGATGCGACGAAAATGATAAGATCTCATGGAGGTACATTGTTCCATGTTCACCCTAGGTTAAAAATAATTTGTTTATATCTCTTTAGAATAACCAAAACTGATTATGATCCTAGGTTCTGACGATTTGTTTGATAAATCACAAGAAACTTGACGATGTGACAATTTGTGAGTTATTTATAGTCTGTGTAAAAAATTATGGTCACTTCTTGAATACTTCTCATTCTTCCAAATCAGAGATGTTTTACTGCTTCCTTGAAAATATTGGAAATGTTGAGAATGGATTTTTATTGATATTTTTCATCATAACATTGAATTTCACTGTACCTGCAATTCCCATTTGGTGTTCCACCCTGACAATGACTTCTACCAGAAATGGAAGAAAGAAAAAACAAAGTCAACCCAGATTCAACTTTCGATAAAATGAAGATCCTATGGGCTTTCTACATGTCGTAAATTCCAAAAGGAATTCAAAACAATAGGAATGATCCTTCATATGAGTTTAATTTCACGGAAATAACAGCATTACCTTTAGTTTTTCGATCATCCTCCTTTTTGTTGTTGTTGTAGCACACACCACTAAGTATTTCTGGAAAACATAGAAAAAAGTCAATCATTTTCAATATATGCAAATAATGCAGATATAAATAATACAGATAGTGATTGAAGACTCATACTTAAAGTCTCGTTTTCTGCAGAGTTAGACTCTAATTCCCAATTAACAGATGGAACAGAAGATCAAGTTTGAAAATATTTTATGTCACTAATAATTGATTGTATACCTGTTGTTTTTCTCAGTACAAAGTAAGCATTTAATGATCATAGCCTGAATATAACTATCAATATCTATAAGTTATGCGGATGGGTTGCTAGTAATCTTAGTTCAGATCACAGTACAGTCACAGTTTTCCATATGGTGTAGGCATTGTAAATATATCAAGTGCTATGGTATTGAAGTTCAAAGTAGAAAAAAGTTAAACATAGAAGATTTCTTGCCATACACAAAAAAATTGGTGAAAGAGAGATATTTGTTATGGTACTGCTGAAATATCATTTTTCTTTGTTTGTTAGGCGTTGTCGACAGATAGTGCGAATATACACTAACTGAAATCAGGTGTACAGATACAAATATAAAAATATACATCACAGTTTTGATTGGGTTTTTCAGTGATCACTCTCTTCGAAACTGTCATAGAATTTGAAGACTGTTCATCAGGTAGTTTCAATAACCAGGCCTTCCTTTGAACCATTGGTATTTTCTCAAGTGAGTGATGGATATGATCTTCTATATTTTCCCCGATCAAGAAATGGTGGCATTGGTATCTGCTTTAGCCATTGGTATGAGGGAATATAACGAGTCTGTTGTTAGTAGGTCTTCATTTCAAAATCGACTAGAGAACTGATAAAGTAAATTATGGCGAAAAAGAATACCACAGAACATAAAACAATTGTAAAACAAGATTATGACGACTTAATGAGTCCTTGAAATGAGAAAGAGAACACGTGAATAATTGATCTCGCCAGGTGAGTGTTTTAAACAAACGGTAAGAATAATTAGTCCCGGTATTATACGTTGGATTGGTGATAAAATGAATGGGATGAAAGATTAACCCAATGTACCCATCTTTTGAACTGCTCTTGAAGGAAAGATCTATGAATATTAATCAAGTGTAAGAATTAACATTTTGTTGTTGTCGTTTTGTTGTTCTAAAATTGTTCGTTTCCGTTTACCAGCTGACGAACGTCAACCCTCAGAAGTCGAAACTTGTGCGAGCAATGGATCAACGAGGCCTTACCTTTTAACGTGCGATTACCCAGCATGGTGGCCCGGCGAGGATTCGAACCCCGGCCTTCTGCTTGATAGGCAGATATGCTAACCACTACACTACCGAGACCACGTTGCTGTATACTTTTCTTTGAATTATTCCTTTCGCTCAGAAAATAATCAAGTTTTGCTTTTAACAAAATGATCAAAAATTTCGGATTTTGTTTTCTTCTGTATCATGTATCTTATATAACGTGTGGCCTTTTAAGGAGCAGAAGGATTATAGTTATGAATGCCGCTTGAGATAAAGATCTTTTCTCTAAAACTGAGTGCTTTTTGGTATTCTAGTAGGTTCTGAACGGATTTAGCGTGGTTCTTTCTGAAACCCCTCGTATATAGTTGAAAATCACAGATAGATTACCATGGCTATTGATGAAATTAGCTAGATAGAGATCCAGTTCTCTCACTGACACGTTTATATGATATGGATTCACGCACAGTCCGGGTTGTGAGCAGTCCGGGTTCTTCTCCAACCTCTCACCGTCCGTACTCTCTAGAGGAATTGCTTTAAATAATATCACCATAACGAGATCAAGCCGCCAGACCTTGTCGGCCTGGCGAAGACAGTCTATTCGGCGCATTTTGCCTTTTTGGTCCGGATTGGACAGGACACAAACAGCAGGACGTTTGCCTGTTATGCTCAGCACGAAGTCTTCCCTGCATTCTTGGGTGATGTCCTTGCGCAGTTTGCCCAATAAACGGGAAGCCCACTTTTGTTTGACTTCCGCCTTCTCGTTCTGAAACAAAACACAAAGGTTTTTTCCCACATATTATCAAAACCTCTATCCACGTATATATATATATATATATATATATATATATATATATAATTCGGGAGTATCTAGACTGAACTTGATAAGAAATGATATACTTCTTGGGGATGCAGTCAGGATCAGATGGCCACAATTAAAAGTAGGTCATTGGTAGGTCTTTGGTAGGTCTGAGCTCAGAATACTTTATTCCATTATCAAAGACATCTAAAAAGTTTTCATAGTGAAACATAAAATATTTAATAGAAAAATATTTCCATGTTTCACTTAGATCGTGAAATGGAGAAGTGAGATTTGCATCAACATAAAAACCAAGAAAATCTTGAGATGAATGAAAAAAGAACCCAAAAGGGAAATTGACAGCAAATCATTAGTTTGACATCAATCAATCACGTTTTAATTACTAGAGGGTGATTACTTTTTATTTTTTTTTTCAGTTCAGGAGTTTCAACTCTACACAAAAGATATCGAAAGATCTCATCGTTTATTAAATTGATCGTATGTTAACTCATTTCTTGCTTCTTCTCATAACCCTCTATGACACTTATGATACTAAAAAAAAAATAAAAAAGTAATCACCCTCTAGTAATTACAACGTGATTGATTGATGTCAAACTAGTAATTTGCTGTCAATTTTCCTTCTTGGTTCTTTTTTCATCTCAAGATTTTCTTGGTTTTTATGTTGATGCAAGTCTTATTTTTCTATCTCACGATGTAAGTAAAATATGGAAATATTTTTCTACTGAATATTTTTATGTTTCACTATGACAACTTTTTAGATGTCTTTAATAATGGAAGAAAGTATTCTGGAAGCTCAGACCTACCAAAGAGTACACTTTCAATTGTGGCCATATGATCCTGTTTGCATCCAACTTAGCAACATAACAACAACAGATTTTTTAAGAGTAGCTTATTCCGCCATTTTCCATAGCATAATGACATATGGACTGATAGTATGGGGTTCACAGTGCCATCTAGATATAATATTTAAATTACAAAAATAAGTCGGCAGAATTATGTCACAGGCTAGATATGACGACCATTGTAAACCTTTGTTCAAAAATCTCCGTATATCAACTCTGCGATCTTGCTTCATATATGAATTCCTGTGTTATGTCATAAAATTGAAAGGTAAAAATAAAGTGACTGAGCAGGAGGATATACACTACCATGATATCAGGACAAAAAAATTTAAGCCTTCCAAATATAGATTAGGTAAATAACAAAACTGTTATTTAGTTCCAGACTTTTGACGTAAGCATTAACACTCTCAAATCGAAAATCAAGAATATTTTTTTACAAAATGCCTATCACACATTTGAAAAATATTTCAATCATTTCAAGCTATTAACTAATTTGTTGCCTGTCTAATAATAGATATATTTTTGTTCAATAATATTTTACTGTTTTACGTCGGTCTTCGTCCTTTATGTAGCAAGAGTTGCTTATTGACTGTATTTTAACTATACATTGTATTTTGTTATTTAAATTTTTACTACTATGTATTACCATTGACATATGCAAACACTATTTATGTATTCAATTCTATGGATCCATATAACAATTTCACATTCCTAGTACATACTTAGCATATGGTTTTTCCAGAACGAACGATGGCTATGCAATGGGTTATTATCCTCGGAAACTGTTATACATATGTTGAAGAACACCATTCATAAGCCTCATATATGTGCTCAAGATGTGCATGAATACATCCATGGTATATAACTAGGAACAACTTTTCCTATATGATTGGGATTTGCTGAAAAAGTGACAATGATATATCAGCAGGATCTGAATGCAAATCTTTCGAGGCATCTGTCCAACGTCTCAGCAAATGAATATATTTTGTTATATGACTTTTTCACGAAGATAAGGTAATATCAATGTCGTCCAATGTATTGTTTTGAAGAATTGAACAATAGGAAATCTTCAAATATCTAATTCGAGTCTTGTGTGAAAGTTTTTCACTTGAAAGACATATAATAATTGTACTAAGATATGCTGATCAAGTCATTTTGTGAATATTCCACAAGATTTCTCGAATATCATTGTTTGAAACATGATTTGACCATATTTTTTTTTTCAATATTCAACGTATATACTGACCACGTGCATTGTTGAATATTCTAGCAAGGATATGTTTTGCTTAAGCTGGGGACATTCTGAAAAGAGTATATATCAGTATCCCCTATCGCATAATATGCATATCTGAGGGAACATTTCCAAAATCTTGAGGTGTCTTACTCCAATCCAAGAAATGTTTTTTCTGGCAATGAAACGAAAAAATCATAGTTATTTCCTCTGTCGACTCTCAACATTGCTCATGAGTCTTAACCTTGATAACTCTCAACCCTAGAATATTCTGACAGATTTATTCTCGGAAAATCGATCTCCTACCTGAAAGCTAATTATTCGATACCATATTGAAAATGACAGCTCCTACAACTTTCATCTTCAAAATCTTTAGGATTGTGAACTTTGTGGCTATAAGCATTTTAATCAGACATTCATGGACTACAACATATTGACTTAGCAGCCTTTTTGACGTCTGTATGAGATCCTATATATTGTGTACTTGGTCAAAATGCGAAGAAATGAATGAAATATTTTTTGACACTGAATGAAAACCAGGTTTCATTCAGAAGGGTGAAGAAGTTGTCTACAGAATGTAGTGCTGTTGCTATCCTTTTTGGAAACATCTGAAGGCGACAGTTCTCAGAATTTTCGTGAGTCTGAAGGTCATTGCGTCAATATTTGTGCCTGGAGAATTGTAGTATTTATACATCACTTTATGTACATTCAGATCTATAAAGGGTACATTATGATGCTATAGCAGTTCCAGTTGACATCCTTAAGTACCAAGAGAAGCCTAATTTGTTTCCTTCTAGGTACTGTTAACATTCGGTGTGAAAGCTGCTTTTTTAATTATTGAACCTTCAAATTTTGAAATATTCGTCATATTTCTGCCATCGGAGTCGGCATCACCAAAGTGAGATGTTCGTGTAATCGACTTGAGTGAAAAAAGTTCGATGAAATTGTTGACATTTTATTACCTGTAAGGCCTCTTTGCACTGTCTCTCCTCCTCCAGAGACATCCGTTTCTCGTGTTTTTTGTAATACTTCCTCTTAGCGGCTTGCAGGTTGAACCAAGTGTAGGAGAAGGACTTGACGAAGGGCAGCAGCGCCTCGATGAAAGGATGGAATTCGTCCTGGGGATCAAGAATAAAAACGCTAGTCGAGTGTTCTTCGTATTGTGGGGCACACCCAAGAAAGTTTGCAATATTCAATAATACATTAAATCTAGGACTATTTTAAGAAGCAGTGTAGGAATGATTCGAAAGTTCAACTCAAGCATTATGTGACGTGAATGATGATGTCTCCAACGAATTGTTGCGGGATCTCTGGGATATAATGGTTAGATGATTTCATTTATACTAGTTATAGAAAATTGCAGAATGTATAAAAGTTGCCGGTTATCATATCGATGAATAGTAGAATGGTTACATCATCAGAAGAAAAAAAGGAGTGTTGTCATGAATGCTCTAGACATGTGTGACGTAGAATGTACTTTTTAGATAGTAGTAAAACCATATCGATGATTCCGATTCACTAGATTGGTCCTTGGGAGAGCTTCAAATTCATAGTATTCGATCACATTTTACACACCTTTTTTGAATTTGGAACTCATAAGATTTGAACTTCCACGGCATTCGATAAATTCAATCAAATGACCCAATCTGGAAGCTGTTCATTTATGAACGGTAGTAAGACAGATTGATCTGATTGAAGATTGTCAAAATTGAACTCACCTGATTTACTTTCTGTATTGGAAAGCACAGCATTATCAAAAGATGATCTAGTGGGTACCTACCGATATCACCAAACATGATTAAAAATTGACTCTTTCTGATTACATTTACGATGAACTAGTAGACACACTGTCACAAAAGTTTGAGCAATATTTCCCATTCAATTTGCGGATATCACAGCAGTCAGATCTTAGTGTGAAATGTATGTATTGGTGTTGAACGCTGATGTATAGTGGAAAATATGTTCTGCCAGGTTTGTGGACTCATAGGAATTCTGACAATTCAGAAGAATCTCCTCTATCTTTCAAGATGACAATATGCATCCGAAGTAGCTTGATAGTGCCTTGAGGTCCTGTGTTTTTTAATACCATCAATTTCTTCTTTATAATCAGAAGATATATTGATTGTTAGATAAAATTGGTGACACTGATCTTTGCTACGTGCAACAGAATATGTTTGGGCCGAAGTGATGACTATAGAATTATACAGCTCAAATGAAAAATGAAACGATTGCAATCCACTTGGGTAGCAAAACAATTGAGCTCTCCAGTTGTCTGAGACTGCTCAGAAAAATAATAGAGAGTTTTTGCCATTTTGATAGACTCCTATCAATTCACGAACAGAAAAAATGGAAGACAAGCCACATAAAGAGGCTTTCTTAAGAAAAATTGGAGCCAACTCAGATACCACTCTGGAGTCTCATAGTGAAAAGTATCAGAAAACAAATCGTTTGATATAATCCGACATCTCTAGGTGCTAGGTGATTACAGCGGTAACTAATGAATTGCTAGATGTTTCCAGGTTTGAGGTTTTTGAAATATCTGCCACAGATGTAGACGAAACGTCAGCCTCAAAAACCTTAGACTACGGCTCAGAAACCCGGAAACAGCTCACAATTCAGATTCTTTATTGTTCAGGCAAAATCAAGAAAATCAGCAAAAAAATAGAATCGAAAGATCTAGAATCCTGTGCCTTGGGAAGCAATTTCCTAGGAAATGTGTACTATTTATAGCTGGGAAAATATGTTGGAGAACGAGCCTATAAAAAGTGAGGGTCCATATGGTTTCGGGCTGACAACAATATATTTTGATAGACTGTACTTGTTGGTCAATTTTGATGAAACTAGTGCTAGCTGAACCAATGACGGTTAGGCAACAGATACGAACAACAAATAAGGGATGCATCTTCAATGCTCGAGTATGACATTCATTTATATTAGGAACTTATGCATCTACGAATAGAAATTGCAACTTCTATGATAGAAGTAATATCGATTTTTTTCACAAATATATAGGCAGGGGAGTAACTGTTTTAGATGGACTATTTTTTCGTGAATCAAACATCTTTAAATGATATACACGTACCTATAAATGGAGAGTGTTTGAAAAAAAAATTGATTTCACTTCTTTAATAGAAGTTGTAATTTCTATTTTTCAATCCGGAGAGGAAGAAGGCCAAAACATTATTCATCAAAATTAATTTTTATTGTTGTGAAAGTATGATCAAGAAAATGATCGTCAATGCGTTTTTCCATTTATCAGTCATTGCATTGGCATTCGCATTGTGGAAGTCGATACCTCCCACCTGCAGATCTATTTCCAAACTGAAAAGCGCACGTGCCATTTGTGGACCGTAAAAAATGTCGAAGAGATCCTGTTACTTGATGATTTTTGAATTATTACTACCGGTACAGTTAATTGAAATTTTCATTGACACTTATTACTCCCGTTTGGATTCATTTGATTCATCAGGGCTTCGTGAACGTTATACTTCTGATTGAAAAAGCAACATGAAATGTAATGGAAACCACAGCAAAAAAACTCTACGTTTCCACAGGATACCATGACTCAAATGCAAAAATAGGGTTGTTTTTTCACGAGGCAGGAACTGATTCTGGAAACGAATTAACATCAAAACGGTAGGTATATCTCCCGGGGTATGTTCTGCCAACCATCTAATTATACTCAGGAGATGACTAAGAATATCGTCATCAGCGATTCATCGATAGTGAATTTTCTGGGTCAGGATATTTGCAACAATGAGGATCGTCGGTTGTATTGGATGTACACTGTACACTTCACACTTTCTGTTTTTAGAGCACAATCAGTTTTGAATCTATGAAATGAGGCTTCAAACTGATATTACTTGCACTTGACGCGCGTTATGCTCACAAGATTGGCCTATTCAGGAGAAAGAACTGAAACTCAATTAATTTTTTTTCCCTGAAGGTGCTTACCTTGTCAATGAAACGTGAGTTGAATGCAAGTTGCATCAGTTTGGTATTAGGGTGAATAATCTCCTGAAAAAGTCTCAACTTCTACATTGATGGCTTCAATGTCAACTGCTTTTTCTTGGTGTTTTTCATGATTGTTACACTGAAGATTCAAAGGTATCTTCGTGAAACATATCAGGTCAAATCACATTCAAATGGAGAATTTCTGTAATTTGTACATATATTGAGGAAAATCATCACATAATTCATCAGTTTGCCCATTGACTGGCTCAAGGAATTTTTTTTGAGTGATACAAGCTCGTCTGAGAATAAAATGTTATCCCGATAAAAAACTTTTCCAGCCAACTTCAATTCGTTCAGAAATATCCTAAAACTGAAGGGTATTGTCCTGATTCAAGTTGCGAGTGATTGGTCTACAAATTGAGCAAGAAAAACTGCCCGTTGCTCCATATAGCTAGGAAAATAGTTGATTTTTTTGTGAATGACTCGAACGTTTTTAGATGATTCACGCATATAGAAGGAGATTTTTAACTGAATACCTGATGTTACTTCTTCTATAGACGTTATGAATTGCTTTGGAGAAGAAAAAGCCAAAAATCACATTCTAGGTACACATACATTCACTCAAAATAAACAAATAGTCTTCGATAGTTTTCAATATATTTGACCATGACCACAAGGCCAACAAAGTTTCACGAACGGATTATCTTGAAACAGACCAGAATTTCGATGAGTACAAGTACAAATACCTTTCTGTACTCGGCCAGCATTTGTCACAAGTGAAGAATCTAAGTGTATGGAGACAATGTCATGGAAATCGGAAATGTGAATAACCGATGCAGACACGTTTCAAATTTGCATGCGTTCAACAATTGCAATGTACAAACTCACACAACAAACAATATCGAACGCCCGGGAATGTATCGATGTCTTCGAATCGTGAGGGTCATTCAAAACAGAACAAGAAGTTCGAACTTCGATGATTTTTTTGACTTCTGGCTAGTTGAAAGAGAAACATTCTTGACATGATTCTGAAGAACATCCCAATATATCTGATAAAAATGAAACGTACATAATCATCAGAGAAAAACTTCAATAATTCTAGTTTACCATTAGAGTTTTCCACTATTCATCATCAGGTACCTCGACCACGACATTCGTTTCCTATTGTCATTAATTTTTTGTAAAGAATGCTTTGGGTTATTATGTGACTCGATTAATATCTCCATACAGCATTTATTTAATTTCATTTTCCAAGAACATGGTAACACCTTTTCCAAATAGCACTTCTGACCATAACTCCTTGATGATCTGTGCAAATGTTTTGATTGGGGACTAGTGGGACTAATTATCAAATCCATCATTAAAAAATGCTCAGTACTCCACTGAGCATTTTGTGTTGATCAGATATCATTGTGATTGCTCACAAATGATGATGTGGCCATATGAAGCTTTCTTCATTGAAATGAAACCAAGTTTTCTTTGATTACCTGAGAGCTGATGAATTTTTGGGTTTTTCTGTTAGCAAATTTCGTCTCCTCACGAACAACAACAATTAGGAAACATGGATAATTTGATCTATAGACCAATAGAATATGCTGAAAAATATTATAGGGAATGCTGTTCCTATTAAGCCAATATCTCGACTTCTGCTCGCTAGTTACAAAATGGAATGTTTATAGGAAGGGAACACAACTCGCGAATAATCATTATAACAAAGTTATAGAGTATGACATCCACTACGAAAATACGTCGTTTGAAATTGTAAAAATCAATTTCATGGCTGCAGAGCTTGAAATACAACCAAAAATCGGTGAAAATCAGCACACCAAATCCCAATTGAGATTCACACTATTGGTATTTTCATTTTATTCTCTGGTGAACACTCTTAGGAGTACGTACACCTGGCACAGCCTTGTGTAGGCAAGGGGTACTGATTTCAACGAACCAAATTTACTGTTTCAACTGTGGGGAAACCCAGGAAAACCTACAGTGCTACGGTCATTTGATGTCTCCGATCAAGACATTCCATCTACCAGGATTGATGTCTAGGCAACCAAATTGCCTGTCGCACCAAGACAGTCAGAAAAATTCTTCCTCGACCATGAATTGAACTAGCAGTGAGGAAGCCAAATTTACCACCGAACTTTGGTGATTACCCTTCGAATTATTTGATGTTTCACTAATGCAAAAACCCGAAGTCACTTTCTCCTTTTGTTATTGTACAATCGCAATTATTCATCCAGAGATATATCGATGACAACACCAATATTAATATACCAAATTGATTTTCAATTCGGTATATTTGTATGTCAATCACTTTTTCCAAAGAACTGACAGGTAAATGAAAAAATTATTATAACTTTCGTTGAAAATGAATTCAGTTGAACAAATTCGAAACATTGACATTCAATCCATTGCATGTTGACTTTTGAACCCTTTTCATATGTGTAGAAGGATCTACATGAGTATGTAGAAATTTCTTCTGGACTCGACACTGTCAAAAACCGTCTCAATCAACAGTAGCAGCTTTGGGAATGGAGACTTGTAATTTTCAAAGACAGTTTCATCTAGAAGACTTCATGCCCTATAGCTAGGCTTTTACATATCACTACAGAAAGACGAATGTTTCGTGAGGAATTTAAAATGAAGTCATTGAAAAGAGGTCGATTTTCTTATTTCCTGTGAACATTCAATTTTGAACTAGCGGGAAATATGTCAAAACACCAACAGAGTAAACCAGAGCACGATTATTTTTTCTTGATGTCAAACATGATCGATTCCTGCAGAGATATCGAGTACCAAGACCAAAATTTACTCGTTTTTCTCAATGGAAAAGTTCTTTGAATGCCGAACATCAGTAATCACTGACTGAGGTGAGGTAATTGAAACCATCCCATCGAATGTAAATTATGATTCTTCTACTCAGAAGCAACATAGTAGACCCATCGGTGCAAGGTGTTGTTCTCTTTCTTATTCAGGAACTTGCTGAACCCTGACTGTTTTACGTATGATAGGAAACACCTTCAAGTTATGGAAGATGTATCTTGAAGTACTGATGTCAGTTTGATGCATATGTCTTGAGAATATCGCTGGAATACAAGTATAAGTGCGATCACTACCGATTAAAATTCGGGGTGATAAATTCTTGTGAGACGTTTGTGATTACTTTAAAATGAAGTATAACGATACCGTTATTCAGACTTGGTAAACGACTCTCATCTGATATGGCTACAGGAAGACATGAACCTCTTCTGATGATTCTGGAAGAATGTCATATCTATTCCCAGTCCTCAATTCTAACAATGTGCAACGTCAAAGGTGTCAGCAAATATCTTCTCCTGTGTAAAACGCCCGCTGTGAAGTAGATTAGATAGAACTATTTATACCGCCGGTATTTTTAGCCGCTAGAGCAAAGAGAGACAACAGATGAAAAGGCACGTGTCGAAAATGCTCATCCACCACTACGAAATGTTGGTGTTGTTTCCGCGTACTAACAACTCGATGGACATGCCTGAGGTGTTTGAAACAATGGCCAGCTTATGGAAAATGTCTATTTGCGTGGATGGCTGGATACTTCATGTGTGTCAGATGGAATATTCGGGTGCTAGTTATTCTCTGACTATGAAGTTGCGTCGATGTATTTCACAATGCAAGTCGCAATATTCGATCATTCTTCCAGGAGCTCAGAGAATATAATTAGATATTCAATTCAACTAAGTCAACGATGCTGTTGAGGGATAGTTTCCCATACCCATCAAATGGGAAGTATTTTTTTTAGAAACGAGATATCTCTGATAATTCCATGAAATTCAATCACTCGACAATTAGTTTCTCAATGTGTTTCATGTCTAGGTTCGCACGTATTGAAGAAATTGTGTTCGTTTGATTCTGGTTGCTAATGTTCCCTGTTGACCATTGTCTATTTTTAATTCATTCGGAATCTATTATGAAAAATTGAAGAGTTTGAAACAAACGGAATATTGGAGATATTGAAATGAACTGATTATGTGAATATATGAAATGGTAAAATTGAAAGAAATATAAAAAATGAACTTATGAGTATAGGGCAGTGATTACAAGGAATGAGTGAACAAAAAAAACCGTGAAGTCTAGAAAAATGAAAAGCTTCTGGGGTTTTGCTCTTTTTGATTCCTTTCTATCTTCAGCCATTGTTTCGAGCTTGTCAACTCTCTTAATTCTCTCTCTCTATCATTTCCTTCACATTTTCTTATATATTTGATTAATTTTTGTTCACAATTTCAATCAGCTCAATTTCGTTTGATAGCTTCATTTATCGTATGTGAATTCAGTGTTTCAGTGTACTTTTCACAGAATATTGAGAAAAACAAGGTAACAAAATGGAACTTGATATTTGTCATGAAGTGTTAGAGGTTTTAACCTTAGATAACACTCCTTCAAGTTGACTAGCCCCAAAAAGAAGACTTTCTATAGCTCTTCAGAGAGAGAAAAAAAACTGAAAAAACTGTAGTCTGATTTCGAAATACTTAACTATCAGAAGTGGAACAAATAAGTGAATTTCAGTTCGGTAACAACCATGAAAATATATATGGAAAAAATGTCATAATAGGGTTGTTTTGATAATTCAGAAAAAAAAATAGTGTCTGTAGATTGTTTCGATGGATGAATAATGAGCGTTGAAAGCATTTCAATGAAGGAGTGGATTGATACTGTATTCAATTTCACTTCGATGATCTAATTCTACAATATTGATTTATTGGTTATTCTAAGTCGATCTTGGGCAGAAATAAAAAAAATCACTTTTGTGCCAAAACAATTCCAATCTTCCAAATTATAACGTTATGGAATGGAAGAGCTTTCCAAAGTTTTCGACAGGAACTTTTTCAGCAGAAGATTGCTATATATATGTATGTATACGTAAATATCGAAGGGTAGGCATATCTCCACAGAACTCACATCTCTCAGACCCAGCTAAGTCAGTTACTCTCACGTTAAATATGGTAACTACCAAGGTCTATCTGGACTCAACAATTACTGCTTTGGGTTAGCCCAATGTCTCTTCTGGGAGCTTTTTGGAGTTGCGATATGAAAACTTCTTGATAAGCAACATATTTTTCTATTACGCTATGAGGTAGACACGATAAAAATTCCACAAAATTTATTGTCTTCGCGACATGTTTCGATACACTGTATCTTTATCAAGCGAATGTTAATTATTCTTTGTAAAAGTAGCTTCATTTTTGCATAAACGAAATTTAAAAGTAGCATATAGAACAGATAACACGTTGGGAAGGTTCATCGAGAATAACAAAGATAAAACAATAAAAGATGAAAAATCGGGAGTTTATAAATTGAATTGTGGATCTTGCTCCAAAGTCTACCAGACAGGTAGACCATTCAAAAGCCGCATACGTGAACATCGTATGAATTATGAAAAGAAAACATTTCATTCATCATATGCCAATCACATTTTGGAGGAAGGCCATGACTTCGATAAAAATTTCGAAATTCTGCATGTTGAAAATAAAGGCATTAGACTCAATTATTTAGAATTTTTGGAAATCAATAAATTAAAAAATTCAAATTGTTTGCTAAATGATCAATTGGATCTCAATAGTTCCCCTTTGTTGAACTTATTCAATTAATAAGTAACTATGGTCCGATATCATAATCATTATCAGTGTAATTCTAGGAATCAGTATCAGTTATTAGCATCAGGTAATGAGTTTGGGAATCATCATCAGTCAAAATGTATTATTCTTGGAATCAGAGATAATTAGAGTAGACCCTGGTGTATTTAAGGAGCTTTTAACAAAGAATAATTTAGTGTTCAGAAACATTCGCTTGATAAAGATACAGTGTATCGAAACATGTCGCGAAGACAATAAATTTTGTGGAAATTTAATCGTGTCTACCTTATAGCGTAATAACTATGGATTTCCATCAAGTAAAGGCCACCTCAATCCAAAATATTTTTCTATGCTTTCATGTAGATAAAAGAATCGGGTCCCTAGGGGTTCTAGACTGGCAGCCTTTATATTCAGACAGCAGACGATGCAAATGTCTTCACATATGGCAAGTCCTTCATTGAGTTATACTAGCTTGATTTGATAATGTTGGAAAGATTTCCAAAAGCTCATATTCATTTAACATCTGGGTTCACTCGTTCGATGATATGGAATACCATGAGCCTCCAAACAACAAATTATAGAAAAATTTCGAAAGAACAGTGTCGAACGTACAGAATTAGTCGCTATTCTTCCTATTAGAGGTTGTTCGTACCTCCGAGACTTGAACTGATGTTTTGCAATACCCAGCGATTGAGAAGCAAGCAGTTTCACTGGGGTTCACTTGATCTCAGAGGCTAGATAGAGTAACTGTAATGAAAGCAATGCTTATTGTGGAATGCCATAAGAAGCAATCAAGTGGATCGATTGAATCTCCAGATACTATTTATCGAGGGTATAAAAAGTTCTTTTATCGGAAGTAGTACCAAAATACTTCAACATTTCACCGATGAATTTTCATTTTTTTTTACAAAAGCTGTGTTATTTAGCAGTACCAAGAGAGCAACCAGCATGATGAAACCACAAGTATATAGGACATGTTTTTTCATTTATAGCTGGTTGCTTGATTGGTGCTCATCGGTGTTCTTTAAACATTACAGGGCTTCCCTTTTGTGTAAATCTGCATATAGAAAAAATCAAAGATATAGGAATTGGAGTTTTGAAAAATGGATATCCATCTGAAAGAATTTTAAGGTAGAGTGGTATTCGTAAAGATATTTTTCTACAATATTTTCAGCTGAATGAATCTCCAGATACTATTTATCGAGGGTTTACACAAGAGTTTTTTCACTTCAACATTCCATCAATGAATTTTCATTTTTTAACAGAAACTTTGTTATCAAGCAGTACCAAGAAAGCTACCAGCATGATGAAACCACAAGTATATAGGACATGTTTTTTCATCTATTGCTGGTTGCTTGATTGGTACTAATCGGTGTTCTTTGAACATTACAGGGCTTCCTTTCGTGTGAATCTGCATATAAAAAAGATCAAAGATGAAGGAATTGGAGTTTTGAAAAATGGATATCCATCTGAAAGAATTTTTAGGTAGAGTGGTATTCGTAAAGATATTTTTCTACAATATTTTCAGCTGAATGAATCTCCAGGTACTATTTATCGAGGGTTTACACATAAGAGTTTTTTTACTTCAACATTCCATCGATGAATTTTCATTTTTTAACAGAAACTTTGTTATTAAGCAGTACCAAGAAAGCTACCAGCATGATGGAACCAAAAGTATATAGGACATGTTTTTTCATCTATTGCTGGTTGCTTGATTGGTACTAATTGGTGTTCTTTGAACATTACAGGGCTTCCCTTTCGTGTGAATCTGCATATAAAAAAAATCAAAGATGAAGGAATTGGAGTTTTGAAAAATGGATATCCATCTGAAAGAATTTTTAGGTAGAGTGGTATTCGTAAAGATACTTTTCTACAATATTTTCAGCTGAATGAATCTCCAGGTACTATTTATCGAGGGTTTACACATAAGAGTTTTTTTACTTCAACATTCCATCGATGAATTTTCATTTTTTTAAAGAAACTTTGTTATTAAGCAGTACCAAGAAAGCTACCAGCATGATGGAACCAAAAGTATATAGGACATATTTTTTCATCTATTGCTGGTTGCTCAATTGGTACTAATCGGTGTTCTTTGAACATTACAGGGCTTCCCTTTTGTGTAAATCTGCATATAGAAAAAATCAAAGATATAGGAATTGGATTGGATATTTTCAGCTGAATGAATCTCCAGATACTATTTATTGAGGGTTTACACATAAGAGTTTTTTTACTTCAACATTCCATCGATGAATTTTCATTTTTTAACAGAAACTTTGTTATTAAGCAGTACCAAGAAAGCTACCAGCATGATGGAACCAAAAGTATATAGGACATGTTTTTTCATCTATTGCTGGTTGCTTGATTGGTACTAATTGGTGTTCTTTGAACATTATAGGGCTTCCCTTTCGTGTGAATCTGCATATAACAAAAAATCAAAGGTACTGGAATTCGAGTTTTGAAAAATGGATATCCACCTGAAAGAATTTTTTGGTAGAGTGGTATTCGTAAAAATATTTTCCTGAAATATTTTCAGCTGAATGAATCTCCAGATACTATTTATCGAGTTTATACATATAAGAGTTTTTTTACTTCAACATATCATCGATGAATTTTCATTTTTAACAAAAAATTTGTTATTAAGCAGTACCAAGAGAGCTACCAGCATGATGAAACCACAAGTATATAGGACATGTTTTTTCATCTATTGCTGTTTGCTTGATTGGTACTAATCGGTGTTCTTTAAACATTACAGGGCTTCCCTTTTGTGTAAATCTGCATATAGAAAAAATCAAACATATAGGAATTGGAGTTTTGAAAAATGGATATCCATCTGAAAGAATTTTTAGGTAGAGTGGTATTCGTAAAGATATTTTCCTGAAATATTTTCAGCTGAATCCATCGAACTGAGAACAAGATATAATTCTCAAATGAAAACGATTTCAAAGTATAAAATTATTTACAATTATACACAAACAATATCAAATTTCTCAAATAACAATTCCATGGAATTTCAATCAATAAACTCTTTTTAGTACCGAGTCAAAATGATAATTAAGGATTAGTTTGATAATTCAATGGCAGAGAGCTGTCAGTTGCCAAAGTCAAAATCATCACTGCTAGAATGAAGCCAATTATCGCTGGTTGCCTAGACTTCAGCTTTTTCATCAGTTTTTCGTTTTGAAGGAAATGATCAGATTGAGAGATTTTCAACATAAAATATTTTTCCAGTGATTTTTTATTTATCCCAATTCGAGAATTGATCACCGCAATATGAATACTGAATGGAGTTGAAAATGTATATCTGATCAGATAATGATGTCAAATTCATTTTTAGGAACACAACAGATCACGCATGTGATTACATAACCAATGAATGAAGTTGATTTGTGTGAAGCTCATTTGAAAAATATAGACTGCCTTTGGAACGTCAATCTCATTGAAAGGTTCTTACCGAATAATAAAAGATATTTTGTACATTGAGAGTATGGGTATTCAATAGTTCTCCCATGTTTTAATCTGATTCCATGGAGCTCAACATTACGGAAACAATTTTCGTGATATCTCGTTTGATTTTCAATTCTTTGGTTGATGTCTAGGTTTGAGGATCTTGATTCACTATTCGGTCTCATTATTTATTATTTTCGACTGATTTTTTTCGTTATTATCATTGAAATTTATAATGAAGCATAAACATGTCATTGACAACATTCAATGTGAATATTCGTAACATCCTCGAGCAAGGTGCAAATTTATCTTTTGTTGGGAAAGAAAGCTAGCTTTCTGCTCATTGGGAATTCCGAGGTAATGGCTGATTATTTGAAGTCGCAAAATTTGAAAAAAAAATTGGAAACGGCTCATATTTCTCATTCCAAAAACATGTTACTCAACATGATATTCATTTCACAGGGGATGATAATTCGTATCAATACTTTGTCACCAGGATAATATATATTCGTGCACTATGGCATGTTATGGAATAAATGGATAAGTGGAAGAAATGACTTGTATTCGAGGTAGTTCGCAGGCATTATTCTGAAGGCTTCAGTGCTTGAACGGATATGCATTCTGCCTCTTGATCTGTATATTTTATGCAATCGTACGATATATACTGTAGCCTACAGTTTTCATGCTTGATACCAATTTGTCTGAATCACGAGTAGAAATACCAAACAGAATATTTGAAACACTCTGATCTCTCAACGTATGAAACTTCAATGGAAACGAGCATGATATCAGTAGCGTATTTTGGTTAGAGCCTGACCAATATTGGGAGTCTATCGATAATTATAGAAAGAACTATTAGAATTTATCGAAATGCTAGTGTAACTCAGGGGCATAATAAGTTTTCATTATCACAGCTCCTTTCAAGAATAATATATGATAACATCCAGTAGATTTATGTTGGTGGAGTAGAGAAAAATTATGTGTATCAGAAGATCATCTGAATGGATGATATACACGTACCAACAGATAGTGTCTTCTGGTTTTCTGATGTTTCTTCCTTCAGAGAAATTTTCTGATCTTTTTTCATCGATATACAGGAGAAAAAGTCGATAATCAGTTCCTTTAAGCCTAATTATCTTCACAAAAATGATAAGAATTTGCTCGACTATATCAAATCCGTTAACGTGTTTTTTTTTATTTCCTCTTATAACACATATTTCCTTCAGTAATTAATTTCGAAGCGATATAGATCTTATATAAGGAATTTTTATTCAAAAGTTCCTGTGAGACGGACTCCCAAATTTGGTGATACTTCGGCTCTTAATACGCCACTGTGTGATATCAGGAAAAGAAACGACTGAGCAGATAGCATACACTGGTTATGACAACAATAAGAAGTATGACGGTGCATAAAAGTAGACAAGAGACATCAACAAAACAGTTCATTCAACAGTAATAACAACCAGTAAAACATCAAAATAACCATGTCAACATCAAAAGCCGCGGTCAGGCTAGGTTTGGGTGCCAAGTTGTCATAATGCCAGGACGGGAACCCATGTCAAATGCTTGTCAAAAAAATTTTACGAATGGGTATTTGGGGTTCTTTTCTTTGGCAATATTCATGGACGACTACACTTGACAATGGTTGGCCTCTTCTCAGATTGAATGGGGAAGAACAGGCATATCAGGCCCATAACACAATCCTCAAATATCTTCCAAACCTTGGACCTTGAGATTCCAGGTGGAGTTGGTGAGTTTCTTGGGGTAACAGTTTCACCTCTATGGAATCCAGTCTCTTGCAAAACAGCTTGTCACTCGAAGGAAATATATTCCTTATATTATTTTTACAGACAGTGTCAGGTGATCTTGTTTGAAGAGTTTTTCAGTGCTATGACACATTGAGCTTTCTCTGAACAAAAGAAGATGAACCTTGGAACTAGTCTCTGGTCTATATCCCAGCTTAGAGATTTTTTTCCGAAGTGGCTTCTTGAGAGCCGAGGAGAGGAAGTATTGACTACCTTCTCTGCCAAGACAATGGTCTCTTCATCACCTTCGATTTCCATGTGAACCTGGCTCCTACGTCATACCTGTGGTACAAGGAAGTGTTTGCAGACCTAAGTTTGCTGAGACTCAAAAGGTGTGGTGGAGTGTTTGGAGCCTGAATCTCTGTAGCACCCATTTGAAAACTGATCGGTAGCTTCAATGTACAATTTTTTCAAGTTGATGGCCAGGTCAACTGTTCATTTCAGTTTTTTGTGTGGATCGAGAATTCGGTTGATGCCAGTGAAGGGAATTTGTCTGACATTGTTGAATCCTATCGATTATACCTTGCACAACTCAAGAAACTCAACTTCTGTCAGATTTGTCCTTCATAACTTCAACCGGACCAATAGTAGCTTTAAGCCTATTTCTGAAACACATTAAGCTCTCACTTCTCTTAGACATTGGTAAATAGAGAAGTTTTTTGGCGTATACTTCCAAATGGAAAAAGTGGTATATTTTCTTTCCTGTATACTCAGGAGAACATCCTTCGTTTATGACTTCAAGTCTTTTTGTGCCTTTTTCTGAACTACAGTTAGCTTGTATTATTCTCAGACTTTGGTGAAAAGAGTAATTTAATTAGCGTGAAAGGATTCGAAATGTAAGAGGCGTAGATTTCCAGCTGAAAAATTTTGATATATTTATATTCCTGTCAGATTTAGGAAGAATAGTCTTCGGGATTGCCTTCAGCCAGACCAAAAATCCATATATGCCTATTTCTGAAAAGCAGTTTGCTACCAAATTTTCAGATATTCAATAGAATTATTTTCCACGTGAATATTATCTGAATTGTAACAGGAGTAAATTTTCAAGTGGAAAAAGATGGTACATCTTTTTCCCTATGTAATTCAGGAGAAATATAATCATTTATGACTTCAATCTGAGTTCTGAGAAAGAGATAGCTTTCGATTTCTTCAGACATTGATGAATGTAATAGTTATATTGGCGTGTATCTAGTTTCAAATAAAACAGAAGTAGAGTTTCATCAGGAAAGAAGTATATCCATATTTTTGTCAAATTGAGGGGAGATGTCTATAATTTATGAGTACAGCCAGACCAAGAGTCTCTATATATTCATTTCTGATCTCTAGCTAGCTTTTAATTCTTTCGAACATTGATGAATGGAATATTTTTTTGACATGAATGTGAATGTAACAGAGGTAAATTCTCAAGAAGAGATTGTTATATCAATTTTTCTGTCGAATATAGTAATAATATCATTCATTTACGACTTGAAATGGACGTTTTTCAAAATGCCTATTCCTGGAGTTCAATTAGCGCTGGATATTTTCGATTCAATAGTAAATTAGGCAGGTTATTCTGACTTCTTCAAAAGAATTCGTCTGGAAAATTTTCAACTGAGTAATCTACCGCCCGACCCGAAAATCGGGGGAACTTCGTAGCAAGCATTTGACAGGGAATGAGGGCACACACAACTTGGCACCAGACAAGCCGATGGACTACAAGGGTGTATTATCCCGAGACCAACCACCCGGCCGCGGGCCCGGACAGCGAGCAGTACATAATAACACTCATGTTAATCATGTTAATTACATATCACGCATGACGGCGTGGGGGGAGAGGGAAGGATAGCAGCGGGTAGGCACCTGTCCCGTGGACGGGGTCTGCAGGTATGACGACACATCGGGTTCCACCATGCAGCTGCGCAGCGTGTCTGGGATGAACATTCCTCAGAATTGCGTCACCGTCACCGGCTGGCGGTGGCCTCTGAACGGCGTCCCATCACCGTGAGCCGCAGGCGGGCACTCTCCACTCTCGCACTAAATCACCAGGAGTTCGCAGGAACGGGCGCGCGACTACACTGGGGCTGCCTACACGCTGGGCCACTATTAATAAAAGCGTCGCGGCACGTTATTTTTACATCGGTCTTCGCTGAGATCTGGCCGCCTGCGATGGTGGTGCACACTCGGCGGCGGAGTCATGTTGTTGTGTACCTTGCTGCCATGTGTTCGTTTCCTCCTTTGCGAGTGTCTGTGCGGCGGCGGTGTGCGCATGCGCCGCCGCGAATTTTCAGCGCCTAGACGATTTTCCTAACGATCGCCACGTCGCAAGCCCCACACCCCCTCCCAACACCCCTGACGCTGCAATTGCACCACCACAGATTTACGGCGACTGCCTTTCGGCAGCGTTGCCTATGTGGGAAAGGGTTCTTGGCAGTGCTTCATGGAGTTTTTCATCGCGATCCTTTGGAGAGGGGCCGCTATACTTATCTCGGATTTTCTGTTCGCATGAAAAAAATTATGAAATGTTCAGAGAACATGCTAATCTCACTGGAATATGGAAAGTTGAAGGTGAAACTCAGCTCCTGATGATCTAATATGCACATGGGTGGTTTCATATCATAAAAGAATACTTTTTCCATAGTCTTTTGGAATATCATCGATCGTTTTGGCAGTTGCAGATCCATCGCTCTTCATCCGAGGAATGCAACCCTTTTGTTGAAGCTTTTGGGCTTATCGAATAATTGAACATTATCGAAAGTTTTCGGGTTGGGTGAACATTTTCTTCATCATTAAATTTATCTGAAATTTGACTTCGCTGATGAATTTTCCTCAATAATGAGTTCAAAAGAGCCCCACTTCAGTTGACAGTATTATCCTGGGCTTGTCGAAATTGTTATTGAAACTTATTTGAGAAATCGGGTTTCTACTGGAAATTTCAAAAAATGACACGTGTGTGTTTTCACTGTTTTCTATTTTATACCCTTGTACCAATTTTCGATCTTCTGATGTCACTTCAAGCTCCATCTTGTTTTTCGTGACTTTCGTTCCATCAAATCAATCAAATCAAACTCCGTAATTCTATGAATATAGGCCCTGCATGTAATATCTGATTCAGAAAATACGTTTGTTGTCCCATGGCATGGAACATTACCATCAGAAAATGCCCATAGGTAATGAATTTCACTTGATAATTTGAATCTGAGCCAGTTTCAAGCGATTTGGAAAAATGGGAAGACATTTGAAGAAGACAAATTTTTGGGTACTTTTTCTCAGTACTCAGATCAATGAGAATATTTCCTGATCTGAATTCAGAATGTAGGTCTCGTTTGTATCGGAATAATGAAGTTTGACTCATGTTTTTATCAAAACGATACGAAGAAGACCCGATTGATTTTTTGTTTCGATACCAAATCCAGGTTCAGAATAACAAGTTACATCTAAAACTTTTTGTAGAGATCAATTACCCTAACACCAAACTGATATTATTTGCACTCGATGTGCGTTTCACTAACAAGGTGAGCATCTTCAGGAGAAGGAAATCGATACTGATTCCAAAGACTTAGGTTAGCTATTCAAACACTTCACAATTTTCAGTAAGTGTAGCCACTTCCTGCAAAGTTTTTGGTCCGATGTGGACTTCGTCTGTTACTACTAATTATTATGATCAATTTCTCAGCAATAAACTCAAAACTGGACTGAGAGGGATGGGCCCATTGTCACCATTCATACCATTTGAACATTTTTTTTTAGACTCGAATTGTGTTATGCACAGCCTCAAATTGCTTTCACAAATTTTGTAATCACTGTAAAATGCATTTTGGCCGACACTGGACTTTTCAACCCGTCCGTATCTCATGTGTGCATAATGCTCTTTGAAACGGAATTTTATAGCTCGTTGGCTCTGTCCGATGTATTTATTGTTGCAATCTTGACAACTGATCCCGTAAATTTCCATTTTTTGTGTTTTCCAGTTTATCTTTTGTATTACCAAGGGGCTGTTGTAATTCACAAGGAGTTTTATATGCAACTTTCATATTTAATTCATCGAATATCTTTTCAAGTCCTCTAGTGCACTGGGGTTCATAAGGGATTACTATAAACTTTCCACTACTCTCATCTTTTCGAAAAGGCGATGATTTGAGAAGTGTTCCCCTGAATTTACATTTTCCAATTATCTTATTGACTACCTCTGGGTTAAAACCGTTCATTGCAGCTGAAACTGATTGGGATGTGAATGACACAAAGATACTCGATGCATTCGAGAGCCTAGAATACCAAAATGTTAAAAAAGTATGGATGGTGGTAAAGGTGGATGGCCAACCCTTGTCTTTTGATTCAGTATCAACTTTCTTTTCCTAAAGATGCTAAACTTGTCAGTTTGGTGTAAGAGGTAATTGATCTCAACACAAAGTTTCAACTTTTACACCAATGTCCAATTTCATCGTTTATACTTGACAACCAAGGTGAAGTTCTAATGTATTCACTTTTCAAGCAGAACTGACTGCAATGTCAAATTCAATGTCCATTAATGAATAATACTCATGGTGTAGACTTCATGTGTGTATCTGTCACTGAATACAAAAAAACTGAGTATAATCAACTTTCCTATAGTGAAGTGATAGAGAATTGTGTCTTATGAATTGTTATGAAGGTGACGAGATGAGAAGTATTCATGATCAAAAAATGTACAGCCAAGTTTTTCAGTCACTCATATCAAATAATTCCACATGGTTCTGAGAGAATATGACTGATCGTGATCCTGAAAATCGAGAAAACCTCATAGGTGAAGTCACTCCAAAAATTTTGAATATCTTTTTTATAGAAGGAAAACAATCGGTATTGGTGAAAAATGGCATCCTACAAGTTATCAGAATCCCCCCAATTAGTATTGGTTTGTCATATATGAAGTTGAAAACTTCACTAGCAGCCTCGTATCATGCACATCCTTGCTTTCACCAATTCCATGATCGTTGGCCAGAGCATGCTGGGGGACCTGAACTGTTCTACCCTTCCCTATCAGTTGAGTGAATTATGTTCCTTAAGGCGTATTTTTATATCTTGTCGATTCTGCCCAATGTTCTCGTTGCAATCTTGACAACTGATTTCATTTATCTCCGACACGAAATAGACGGGGATATACGGAATCTGTACAGGAAGTCAAGACAAATTTAAACATCGTTCACAACTTATTTGATTCTCGACAGTTTCCAAGTACGCTATCCAACTGAGCAGCTCGTGAAGTCTTGATATGAAGTAAAAGAAAAGTAGGTATAGGAGTAGATTCCTGCCGGAGACAAGTATATTCTGCCCAAGTATAGAGAAAGGCACTACCTACAGAACTGGGAACTAGTGAATATCATGCTGGAACTTTTCGATACCACACCATCAGTTTTTGAATTGACGATTTAATTTCCATTGCCACTTGATGAAAAGGGAATCGTTGAAAATACATTCATTCCAGAAATTCACGAAGAAAATTTCATCAACATAAAACAACACAGAGACTACAGTTTTTTGTTCATATTTTGTTGTTTGCGCAGTCAAAAACAGCAGTAAGTGACATTTACTGCTTTTTTGTGATGGAGTATCTATATTCAAACTGGCAGCTAGGTTCTTTCCACATTGAGATTTATAGGTACCACTTCCTTCTGTTACATCTGTATGCTGACGGTCTTATGAACGAACTATCTTCAACAGATATACACAGTTTTGGACTGAGGTGGCCTTTACTTGATGGAAATCCATAGTTATTACGCTATAAGGTAGACACGATTAAATTTCCACAAAATTTATTGTCTTCGCGACATGTTTCGGTACACTGTACCTTTATCAAGCGAATGTATTTAAACACTAAATTATTCTTCTCTAAAAGTTCCTTAAATATATCAGGGCCTACTCTAATTATCTATGATTTCTAGAATAATACCAGTGACAATGATGATGATTCCTAACTGATGCTGATAACTGATACTGATTCCTAATAATAATTATGATATCGGACCGTAGTTACTACTTATTGATTGAATAAGTTCAACAAAGGGGAACTATTAAGATCCAATTGATCATTTAGCAAACAATTTGAATTTTTTTTAATTTATTTATTTTCAAAAATTCTAAATAATTGAGTCTAATGCCCTTATTTTCAACATGCAGAATTTCGAAATTTTTATCGAAGTCATGGCCTTCCTCCAAAATATGATTGGCATATGATGAATGAGTTGTTTTCTTTTCATAATTCATACGATGTTCACGTATGCGGTTTTTGAATGGTCTACCTGTCTGGCCAATATATGCTTTGGAGCAAGATCCACAATTCAATTTATAAACTCCTGATTTTTCATCTTTTATTGTTTTATCTTTGTTATTCTTGATAAACCTTCCCAACGTGTTATCTGTTCTATATGCTACTTTCAAATTTTGTTTATGCAAGTCAAATTAATAGAAAATATTCTTGCTAAAAAACTACATAGAAAAGCTATCCAAGAAGTGTACCCCACTTTGAGGACCCATGACAATAATTATAGAATCTTAACTTATTCAGGACCTGCTACGGAAAAAGTAGCTTCATTTTTGCATAAACAAAATTTAAAAGTAGCATATAGAACAGATAACACGTTGGGAAGGTTTATCAAGAATAACAAAGATAAAACAATAAAAGATGAAAAATCAGGAGTTTATAAATTGAATTGTGGATCTTGCTCCAAAGTATATATTGGCCAGACAGGTAGACCATTCAAAAACCGCATACGTGAACATCGTATGAATTATGAAAAGAAAACAACTCATTCATCATATGCCAATCATATTTTGGAGGAAGGCCATGACTTCGATAAAAATTTCGAAATTCTGCATGTTGAAAATAAGGGCATTAGACTCAATTATTTAGAATTTTTGGAAATCAATAAATTAAAAAATTCAAATTGTTTGCTAAATGATCAATTGGATCTCAATAGTTCCCCTTTGTTGAACTTATTCAATCAATAAGTAGTAACTACGGTCCGATATCATAATTATTATTAGGAATCAGTATCAGTTATCAGCATCAGTTAGGAATAATCATCATTGTCAGTGGTATTATTCTAGGAATCATAGATAATTAGAGTAGGCCCTGATATATTTAAGGAACTTTTAGCGAAGAATAATTTAGTGTTTAAATACATTCGCTTGATAAAGGTACAGTGTACCGAAACATGTCGCGAAGACAATAAATTTTGTGGAAATTTAATCGTGTCTACCTTATAGCGTAATAGATATACACAGTAAATGCTTTCATGGCGTGTTTCATATTTTTTTTTCGTAGGCAGTAAGAGAATGTTGCATTGTGTCACTCGCCCAACTATAGAGGAAGACAGAAGGCAGTACCTACAAAAATGGGAATTAGTGAAAATCAGGCTGAAACTTTTCGATACCACACCATCAGTTCTGAAATTATTTATTTAATTTGTATCCATCTATATAATATCGTAATGTCTTAAGACGTTTAAAAGATAACCCAAAGGTATCTTGATTATCTCATTTTTGAGATATTTTGAAAATATACTTCATCAGACCCAATCTTCAACACAGGATAACTGATGAATGTTTTCAAGTGGAATGTACAAATCTCAACGCCCTCGATTCGACACTGTTCTTGTGAATATGATGTATATTAAAAAAAATGAAAAAAATATATATTGATGTCATAGTTTTTGAAAAATTTATCAATTTGAACCGGCGTCACTTATTTCAAGGCTAGCTTTCGTGCTCAATGCGCCGCCGCTGATTCTCAATCAGAAATTCATAACCTCAAACCTAAGCATCGTGTCCATCGTTCTGCCGTGGGTGCTGTTTATTAATTTCATTATAGTATTCTGAGAAGTGTAGTTCTTTTGTGACTATGAAGTTGAAAATGAGGAGAAGTTGAATATGTATGTATGTTACAAAATACTACCTTTTGAAGATATCTCTCCATAACATCTGAAATGTATTATTGAATCATCTTTTTGATCGAATTACATAAAAAAATTGAATGAATTATTAATAATAATAATAATTCATTCAATTTTTTATGTTATTCGACCAAAAAGATGATTTAATAATAAATTTCAGATGTTATGGAGAGATATCTTTAGAATGTTAAGAAAAGATATCTTCAAGATGTTCTAAGAAGATATCTCCAAAAAGTCGTATTTCGTAACATACTTACATATTCAAGACGTTTCAAAGATATGTAAAAGATATATATGAACATCTTGAGATAACTTCAAGATTTCCTCAAGATGTCTTGTGCTATCTGAGTATATATGATAGGTTGATGCTTTCCTGATGTGTTCTATGTTTATTTGAAGGCAATAAGAGTGTATTGCATCTTTGGCACACTTTAATTTGAAAATGGTGCCCTTCACCATTGGGGATATGTGTGAAACATATCAAAGAATTAAAATACAGCAAAACATCATTTTCGATTTTTTTTGTACTTACTGTCTCCATAGTATCGGCCTGAATTATTTAGTGAACACTTCTCCGACGCCATCGAATTTTCGTTCACTTGGCAACACAGCTTCTATTTTCTGCGACGACTGCGGCGACTAGCGTAACATAACTGCATCATACAGATTTGATTGTTCTCTTTGCTTCAATGACTTCTTAAAATTTCCCAGAGAATAGGGATGTATTCTTGGGATGAAAACATACGGCAATTTGGGAATGGGGTATTGAATTTCCATTGGAAAATCAAGGGATGAGAATATTCAATGATTTCTCTACCTCATACATACATCGAAATTAACGAAAGTTGATTATGAAAGATGAGTACAGCTGAAGAAACATTCGCACCAAAATACTAGCATCTTCGAGAAAAAGAAAAATGACAATTAAATTTTCTTGTGACGATGCTAGCATTGTTAGCAGAACAAGCGTCGAGTGCGAAAAATATGAGTTTGCTGTTAGTATAATTGACCTCTACTGAAATTTCAACTTTTATACCATATGTTCCAATATCAGTGTTAACTGTAACGAGAGATCCCAAATTTGGGTAGATATTTCTGAGGATCACTTCTATTACAGAATAGTGTATCAGATCAGATTTTTAATCTTCTGGGAAAAATAAAATTTCTCGAAAACCGTGGGAGATACGAAAAAAAGGCGTTCGATTCTGTGGTCTGCATGCACCTCTGTACGTATTTTCATAGGAAACTTTTTCTGATTTCAGACTCGAGAAAATGCAAAGGAGTTAACCTCTCTTCTTTTTTCGACCAAAAAGTCAACTTGTCCCTAGCGCTGCAAAATTTTGTGTGCAGCTTTCTGAGGGCCTTCTCTATTGCCAAATAGTCTCAGTTCAGATTTTTATTTTTTCGGGAAAACTCAAATTTCTCGAAAACCGTGACAGATGCGGAGAAAGCGCTTTGATTTCTGTAATTTGCACGCTGACATGCACCTCTGTACCTATTATCAGAGAAATCATTTTCTCATTTCAGACTCGAAAAATAAAAAGGGGTAAACCTCTCTTCTTTTTCTGATAAAAAGTCAACTTGTTCCTAGAACTCCCAAATCTTGTGTGCAGCTTTCTGAGGGCCTCCTCTATTGCGAAATAGTCTCAGTTCAGATGTTTATTTTTTTGGGAAAAATCAAATTTCTCGAAAACCGTGCCAGATACAAAACACAGCGTTCAGTTCTGTAATCTGCACGCTGACATGCACCTCTGTACGTATTTTCATAGGAAACTTTTTCTGATTTCAGACTCGAGAAAATGCAAAGGAGTTAACCTCTCTTCTTTTTCCGACCAAAAAGTCAACTTGTCCCTAGCGCTGCAAAATTTTGTGTGCAGCTTTCTGAGGGCCTTCTCTATTGCCAAATAGTGTCAGTTCAGATTTTTATTTTTTTGGGAAAACTCAAATTTCTCGAAAACCGTGACAGATGCGGAGAAAGCGCTTTGATTTCTGTAATTTGCACGTTGACGTGCACCTCTGTACATATTATCAGAGAAATCTTTTTCTCATTTCAGACTCGAAAAATAAAAAGGGGTTAACCTCTCTTCTTTTTCTGATAAAAAGTCAACTTGTTCCTAGAACTCCCAAATCTTGTGTGCAGCTTTCTGAGGGCCTCCTCTATTGCGAAATAGTCTCAGTTCAGATGTTTATTTTTTTGGGAAAAATCAAATTTCTCGAAAACCGTGCGAGATACAAAACACAGCGTTCAGTTCTGTAATCTGCACGCTGACATGCACCTCTGTATGTATTTTCAGAGGAATCTTTTTCTCATTTCAGACTCGATGAAATGCAAAGGGGTTAACCTCTCTTCTTTTTCCGACCAAAAGGTCAACTTATTCCTGAAGATCTCAAATGTTGTATGTAGCTTTCTGAGGGCCTTTTCTATTGCGGAACAGTCTCAGTTCAGATTTTCATTTTATTTAAAAAATCAAATTTCTCGAAAACAGTGAGAGATACGAAGAAACCGCATTCAGTTTCGTAATCTGCACGCTGTAATGTACCTCTGCACGTATTTTCAGAAAAATCTTTTTCTCATTTCAGACTCGGAAAAATGCAAAGGGGTTAACCTCTATTCTTTTTTCGACCATAAAGTCAACTTGTCCCTAGAGCTTCCAAATTTTGTGTGCAGCTTCCTGAGGGCCTTATCTATTGCGGAATAGTCTAAGGTCAGAGTTTTATTTTTTTTGGAAAAAATCAAATTTCTCGAAAACCGTGGGAGATACAAAGAAACCACTCTCAGTTCTGTAATCTGCACGCTGTAATGCACCCTGTGCACGTATTTTCATAGAAATCTTTCTCTCATTTCAGACTCGAAAAAATGCAAAGGGGTTAACCTCTATTCTTTTTTCGACCATAAAGTCAACTTGTCCCTAGAGCTCCCAAATTTTGTGTGCAGCTTTCTGAGGGGCTTCTCTATTGCGGAATAGTCTCAGTTCAGAGTTTTATTTTTTTGGAAAAAATCAAATTTCTCGAAAACCGTGGGAGATACAAAGAAACCGCATTCAGTTCTGTAATCTGCACGCTGATATGCACCTCTGCACGTATTTTCATAGAAATCTTTCTCTCATTTCAGACTCGGAAAAATGCAAAGGGGTTAACCTCTATTCTTTTTCGGACCAAGAAGTCAATTTGTCCCTAATGCTCCCAAATTTTGTGTGAAGCTTTCTAAGGGGCTCCTCTATTGCGGAGTAGTCTCCGTTCAGAGTTTTATTTTTTTGGAAAAAATCAAATTTCTCGAAAACCGTGCGAGATACAAAACACAGCGTTCAGTTCTGTAATCTGCACGCTGACATGCACCTCTGCACGTATTTTCAGAAAAATCTTTTTCTCATTTCATACTCGAAAAAATGCAAAGGGGTTAACCTCTATTCTTTTTTCGACCATGAAGTCAACTTGTCCCTAGAGCTTCCAAATTTTGTGTGCAGCTTCCTGAGGGCCTTATCTATTGCGGAATAGTCTAAGGTCAGAGTTTTATTTTTTTTGGAAAAAATCAAATTTCTCGAAAACCGTGGGAGATACAAAGAAACCACTCTCAGTTCTGTAATCTGCACGCTGTAATGCACCCTGTGCACGTATTTTCATAGAAATCTTTTTCTCATTTCAGACTCGAAAAAATGCAAAGGGGTTAACCTCTATTCTTTTTCGACCATAAAGTCAACTTGTCCCTAGAGCTCCCAAATTTTGTGTGCAGCTTTCTGGGGGGCTTCTCTATTGCGGAATAATCTCAGTTCAGATTTTTATTTTTTTGTAAAAAATCAAAATTCTCGAAAACCGTGGGAGATACAAAGAAACCGCATTCAGTTCTGTAATCTGCACGCTGATATGCACCTCTGCACGTATTTTCATATAAATCTTTTTCTCATTTCAGACTCGAAAAAATGCAAAGGGGTTAAACCTCCATTCTTTTTTCGACCATGAAGTCAACTTGTCCCTAGAGCTCCCAAATTTTGTGTGCAGCTTTCTGAGGGGCTTCTCTATTGCGGAATAGTCTCAGTTCAGAGTTTTATTATTTTGGATAAAATCAAATTTCTCGAAAACCGTGGGAGATACAAAGAAACCGCATTCAGTTCTGTAATCTGCTCGCTGTGATGCACCTCTGCACGTATTTTCAGAAAAATCTTTTTCTCATTTCAGACTCGAAAAAATGCAAAGGGGTTAACCTCTATTCTTTTTTCGACCATAAAGTCAACTTGTCCCTAGAGCTTCCAAATTTTGTGTGCAGCTTCCTGAGGGCCTCATCTATTGCGGAATAGTCTAAGGTCAGAGTTTTATTTTTTTTGGAAAAAATCAAATTTCTCGAAAACCGTGGGAGATACAAAGAAACCACTCTCAGTTCTGTAATCTGCACGCTGTAATGCACCCTGTGCACGTATTTTCATAGAAATCTTTCTCTCATTTCAGACTCGAAAAAATGCAAAGGGGTTAACCTCTATTCTTTTTTCGACCAAAAAGTCAACTTGTCCCTAGAGCTCCCAAATTTTGTGTGCAGCTTTCTGAGGGTCTCATCTATTGCGGAATAGTCTCAGTTCAGAGTTTGATTTTTTTGGAAAAAATCAAATTTCTCGAAAACCGTGGGAGATACAAAGAAACCGCAGTCTGTTCTGTAATCTGCACGCTGTAAAGCACCTCTGCGCGTATTTTCATAGAAATCTTTTTCTCATTTCAGCCTCGAAAAAATGCAAAGGGGTTAACCTCTGTTCTTTTTCGGACCAAGAAGTCAATTTGTTCCTAAAGCTCCCAAATTTTGTGTGGAGCTTTCTGAGGGGCTTCTCTATTGCGGAGTAGTCTCAGTTCAGAGTTTTATTTTTTTGAAAAAAATCAGATTTCTCGAAAACCGTGGGAGATACAAAGAAACCGCATTCAGTTCTGTAATCTGCACGCTGATATGCACCTCTGCACGTATTTTCATAGAAATCTTTCTCTCATTTCAGACTCGGAAAAATGCAAAGGGGTTAACCTCTATTCTTTTTTCGACCGAAAAGTCAACTTGTTCCTTGAGCTCCCAAATTTTGTGTGCAGCTTTCTGAGGGCCTCATCTATTGCGGAATAGTCTCAGTTCAGAGTTTTATTTTTTTGGAAAAAATCGAATTTCTCTAAAACCGTGAGAGATACGATAAAACCGCGTTCAGTTCTGGTATTTGCACGCTGATACACCTCTGCACGTATTTTCAAGAAAATCTTTTTCTCATTTCAGACTCGAAACAATGCAAAGGGGTTAACCTCTATTCTTTTTTCGATCAAAAAGTCAACTTGTCCCCAGAGCTCCCAAATTTTGTGTGCAGCTTTCTGAGGGCCTCATCTACTGCGGAGTAGTCTCAGTTCAGAGTTTTATTTTTTTGGAAAAAATCAAATTTCTCGAAAACCGTGGGAGATACAAAGAAACCGCATTCAGTTCTGTAATCTGCACGCTGATATGCACCTCTGCACGTATTTTCATAGAAATCTTTCTCTCATTTCAGACTCGAAAAAATGCAAAGGGGTTAACCTCTATTCTTTTTTCGACCAAAAAGTCAACTTGTCCCTAGAGCTCCCAAATTTTGTGTGCAGCTTTCTGAGGGCCTCATCCACTGCGGAGTAGTCTCAGTTCAGAGTTTCATTTTTTTGGAAAAAATCAAATTTCTCGAAAACCGTGGGAGATACAAAGAAACCGCATTCAGTTCTGTAATCTGCACGCTGATATGCACCTCTGCACGTATTTTCAGAAAAATCTTTTTCTCATTTCAGACTCGGAAAAATGCAAAGGGGTTAACCTCTATTCTTTTTTGGACCAAGAAGTCAATTTGTTCCTAGAGCTCCCAAATTTTGTGTGCAGCTTTCTGAGGGTCTCATCTATTGCGGAATAGTCTCAGTTCAGAGTTTTATTTTTTTGGAAAAAGTCGAATTTCTCTAAAACCGTGGGAGATACGATAAAACCGCGTTCAGTTCTGGTATTTGCACGCTGATACACCTCTGCTCGTATTTTCAGGAAAGTCTTTTTCTCATTTCAGACTCAAAAAAATGCAAAGGGGTTAACCTCTATTCTTTTTTCGACCGAAAAGTCAACTTGTCCCTTGAGCTCCCAAATTTTGTGTGCAGCTTTCTGAGGGCCTCATCTATTGCGGAATAGTCTCAGTTCAGAGTTTTATTTTTTTGGAAAAAATCGAATTTCTCTAAAACCGTGAGAGATACGATAAAACCGCGTTCAGTTCTGGTATTTGCACGCTGATACAACTCTGCACGTATTTTCAGGAAAATCTTTCTCTCATTTCAGACTCGAAAAAATGCAAAGGGGTTAACCTCTATTCTCTTTTCGATCAAAAAGTCAACTTGTCCCCAGAGCTCCCAAATTTTGTGTGCAGCTTTCTGAGGGCCTCATCTACTGCGGAGTAGTCTCCGTTCAGAGTTTTATTTTTTTGGAAAAAAATCAAATTTCTCGAAAACCGTGGGAGATACAAAGAAACCGCATTCAGTTCTGTAATCTGCACGCTGATATGCACCTCTGCACGTATTTTCATAGAAATCTTTTTCTCATTTCAGACTCGAAAAAATGCAAAGGGGTTAACCTCTATTCTTTTTTCGACCAAAAAGTCAACTTGTCCCTAGAGCTCCCAAATTTTGTGTGCAGCTTTCTGAGGGCCTCATCTACTGCGGAGTAGTCTCAGTTCAGAGTTTTATTGTTTTGGAAAAAATCAAATTTCTCGAAAACCGTGGGAGATACAAAGAAACCACTTTCAGTTCTGTAATCTGCAAGCTGATATGCACCTCTGCACGTATTTTCATAGAAATCTTTTTCTCATTTCAGAATCGAAAAAATGCAAAGGGGTTAACCTCTATTCTTTTTTCGACCAAAAAGTCAACTTGTCCCTAGAGCTCCCAAATTTTGTGTGCAGCTTTCTGAGGGTCTCATCTACTGCGGAGTAGTCTCAGTTCAGAGTTTTATTGTTTTGGAAAAAATCAAATTTCTCGAAAACCGTGGGAGATACAAAGAAACCGCATTCAGTTCTGTAATCTGCACGCTGATATGCACCTCTGCACGTATTTTCATAGAAATCTTTTTCTCATTTCAGACTCGAAAAAATGCAAAGGGGTTAACCTCTATTCTTTTTTCGACCAAAAAGTCAACTTGTCCCTAGAGCTCCCAAATTTTGTGTGCAGCTTTCTGAGGGCCTCATCTACTGCGGAGTAGTCTCAGTTCAGAGTTTTATTGTTTTGGAAAAAATCAAATTTCTCGAAAACCGTGGGAGATACAAAGAAACCACTTTCAGTTCTGTAATCTGCAAGCTGATATGCACCTCTGCACGTATTTTCATAGAAATCTTTTTCTCATTTCAGACTCGAAAAAATGCAAAGGGGTTAACCTCTATTCTTTTTTCGACCAAAAAGTCAACTTGTCCCTAGAGCTCCCAAATTTTGTGTGCAGCTTTCTGAGGGTCTCATCTACTGCGGAGTAGTCTCAGTTCAGAGTTTTATTGTTTTGGAAAAAATCAAATTTCTCGAAAACCGTGGGAGATACAAAGAAACCGCATTCAGTTCTGTAATCTGCACGCTGATATGCACCTCTGCACGTATTTTCATAGAAATCTTTTTCTCATTTCAGACTCGAAAAAATGCAAAGGGGTTAACCTCTATTCTTTTTTCGACCAAAAAGTCAACTTGTCCCTAGAGCTCCCAAATTTTGTGTGCAGCTTTCTGAGGGTCTCATCTACTGCGGAGTAGTCTCAGTTCAGAGTTTTATTGTTTTGGAAAAAATCAAATTTCTCGAAAACCGTGGGAGATACAAAGAAACCGCATTCAGTTCTGTAATCTGCACGCTGATATGCACCTCTGCACGTATTTTCAGAAAAATCTTTTTCTCATTTCAGACTCGGAAAAATGCAAAGGGGTTAACCTCTATTCTTTTTTCGATCAAAAAGTCAACTTGTCCCCAGAGCTCCCAAATTTTGTGTGCAGCTTTCTGAGGGCCTCATCTACTGCGGAGTAGTCTCAGTTCAGAGTTTTATTTTTTTGGAAAAAATCAAATTTCTCGAAAACCGTGGGAGATACAAAGAAACCGCATTCAGTTCTGTAATCTGCACGCTGATATGCACCTCTGCACGTATTTTCATAGAAATCTTTTTCTCATTTCAGACTCGGAAAAATGCAAAGGGGTTAACCTCTATTCTTTTTTCGATCAAAAAGTCAACTTGTCCCCAGAGCTCCCAAATTTTGTGTGCAGCTTTCTGAGGGCCTCATCTACTGCGGAGTAGTCTCAGTTCAGAGTTTTATTTTTTTGGAAAAAATCAAATTTCTCGAAAACCGTGGGAGATACAAAGAAACCGCATTCAGTTCTGTAATCTGCACGCTGATATGCACCTCTGCACGTATTTTCATAGAAATCTTTTTCTCATTTCAGACTCGAAAAAATGCAAAGGGGTTAACCTCTATTCTTTTTTGGACCAAGAAGTCAATTTGTTCCTAGAGCTCCCAAATTTTGTGTGCAGCTTTCTGAGGGTCTCATCTATTGCGGAATAGTCTCAGTTCAGAAATTTATTTTTTTGGAAAAAATCGAATTTCTCTAAAACCGTGGGAGATACGATAAAACCGCGTTCAGTTCTGATATTTGCGCGCTGATACACCTCTGCACGTATTTTCAGGAAAATCTTTTTCTCATTTCAGACTCAAAAAAATGCAAAGGGGTTAACCTCTATTCTTTTTTCGACCGAAAAGTCAACTTGTCCCTTGAGCTCCCAAATTTTGTGTGCAGCTTTCTGAGGGCCTCATCTATTGCGGAATAGTCTCAGTTCAGAGTTTTATTTTTTTGGAAAAAATCGAATTTCTCTAAAACCGTGAGAGATACGATAAAACCGCGTTCAGTTCTGGTATTTGCACGCTGATACACCTCTGCACGTATTTTCAGGAAAATCTTTTTCTCATTTCAGACTCGAAAAAATGCAAAGGGGTTAACCTCTATTCTCTTTTCGATCAAAAAGTCAACTTGTCCCCAGAGCTCCCAAATTTTGTGTGCAGCTTTCTGAGGGCCTCATCTACTGCGGAGTAGTCTCCGTTCAGAGTTTTATTTTTTTGGAAAAAAATCAAATTTCTCGAAAACCGTGGGAAATACAAAGAAACCGCATTCAGTTCTGTTATCTGCACGCTGATATGCACCTCTGCACGTATTTTCATAAAAATCTTTTTCTCATTTCAGACTCAAAAAAATGCAAAGGGGTTAACCTCTATTCTTTTTTCG
Organism: Zygogramma bicolorata; assembly: GCA_032362365.1. Lineage (NCBI taxonomy): Eukaryota > Metazoa > Arthropoda > Insecta > Coleoptera > Chrysomelidae > Zygogramma > Zygogramma bicolorata. The sequence continues at coordinate 409,866 of JAVJAQ010003801.1, read as the reverse complement.
ACCAAAAAGTCAACTTGTCCCTAGAGCTCCCAAATTTTGTGTGCAGCTTTCTGAGGGCCTCATCTACTGCGGAGTAGTCTCAGTTCAGAGTTTTATTTTTTTGGAAAAAATCAAATTTCTCGAAAACCGTGGGAGATACAAAGAAACCGCATTCAGTTCTGTAATCTGCACGCTGATATGCACCTCTGCACGTATTTTCATAGAAATCTTTTTCTCATTTCAGACTCGAAAAAATGCAAAGGGGTTAACCTCTATTCTTTTTTCGACCAAAAAGTCAACTTGTCCCTAGAGCTCCCAAATTTTGTGTGCAGCTTTCTGAGGGCCTCATCTACTGCGGAGTAGTCTCAGTTCAGAGTTTTATTGTTTTGGAAAAAATCAAATTTCTCGAAAACCGTGGGAGATACAAAGAAACCGCATTCAGTTCTGTAATCTGCTCGCTGTGATGCACCTCTGCACGTATTTTCAGAAAAATCTTTCTCTCATTTCAGACTCGAAAAAATGCAAAGGGGTTAACCTCTATTCTTTTTCGGACCAAGAAGTCAATTTGTCCCTAAAGCTCCCAAATTTTGTGTGAAGCTTTCTGAGGGGCTTCTCTATTGCGGAATAGTCTCAGTTCAGAGTTTTATTTTTTTGGAAAAAATCAAATTTCTCGAAAACCGTGGGAGATACAAAGAAACCGCATTCAGTTCTGTAATCTGCTCGCTGTGATGCACCTCTGCACGTATTTTCAGAAAAATCTTTTTCTCATTTCAGACTCGAAAAAATGCAAAGGGGTTAACCTCTATTCTTTTTTCGACCATAAAGTCAACTTGTCCCTAGAGCTTCCAAATTTTGTGTGCAGCTTCCTGAGGGCCTTATCTATTGCGGAATAGTCTAAGGTCAGAGTTTTATTTTTTTTGGAAAAAATCAAATTTCTCGAAAACCGTGGGAGATACAAAGAAACCACTCTCAGTTCTGTAATCTGCACGCTGTAATGCACCCTGTGCACGTATTTTCATAGAAATCTTTCTCTCATTTCAGACTCGAAAAAATGCAAAGGGGTTAACCTCTATTCTTTTTTCGACCATAAAGTCAACTTGTCCCTAGAGCTCCCAAATTTTGTGTGCAGCTTTCTGAGGGGCTTCTCTATTGCGGAATAGTCTCAGTTCAGAGTTTTATTTTTTTGGAAAAAATCAAATTTCTCGAAAACCGTGGGAGATACAAAGAAACCGCATTCAGTTCTGTAATCTGCACGCTGATATGCACCTCTGCACGTATTTTCAGAAAAATCTTTTTCTCATTTCAGACTCGGAAAAATGCAAAGGGGTTAACCTCTATTCTTTTTTGGACCAAGAAGTCAATTTGTTCCTAGAGCTCCCAAATTTTGTGTGGAGCTTTCTGAGGGGCTTCTCTATTGCGGAGTAGTCTCAGTTCAGAGTTTTATTTTTTTGGAAAAAATCAAATTTCTCGAAAACCGTGGGAGATACAAAGAATTCGCATTCAGTTCTGTAATCTGCTCGCTGTAATGCACCTCTGCACGTATTTTCAGAAAAATCTTTTTCTCATTTCAGACTCGGAAAAATGCAAAGGGGTTAACCTCTATTCTTTTTTGGACCAAGAAGTCAATTTGTTCCTAGAGCTCCCAAATTTTGTGTGGAGCTTTCTGAGGGGCTTCTCTATTGCGGAGTAGTCTCAGTTCAGAGTTTTATTTTTTTGGAAAAAATCAAATTTCTCGAAAACCGTGGGAGATACAAAGAAACCGCATTCAGTTCTGTAATCTGCTCGCTGTGATGCACCTCTGCACGTATTTTCAGAAAAATCTTTTTCTCATTTCAGACTCGAAAAAATGCAAAGGGGTTAACCTCTATTCTTTCTTCGACCAAAAAGTCAACTTGTCCCTTGAGCTCCCAAATTTTGTGTGCAGCTTTCTGAGGGCCTCATCTACTGCGGAATAGTCTCAGTTCAGAGTTTTATTTTTTTGGAAAAAATAAAATTTCTCGAAAACCGTGGGAGATACAAAGAAACCGCATTCAGTTCTGTAATCTGCACGCTGATATGCACCTCTGCACGTATTTTCAGAAATATCTTTTTCTCATTTCAGACTCGGAAAAATGCAAAGGGGTTAACCTCTTTTCTTTTTTCGACCAAAAAGTCAACTTGTCCCTTGAGCTCCCAAATTTTGTGTGAAGCTTTCTGAGGGGCTTCTCTATTGCGGAATAGTCTCAGTTCAGAGTTTAATTTCTTTGGAAAAAATCAAATTTCTCGAAAACCGTGGGAGATACAAAGAAACCGCATTCAGTTCTGTAATCTGCAAGCTGATATGCACCTCTACACGTATTTTCATAGAAATTTTTTTCTCATTTCGGACTCGAGAAAATGCAAAGGGGTTAACCTCTATTCTTTTTTCGACCAAAAAGTCAACTTGTCCCTAGAGCTCCCAAATTTTGTGTGCAGCTTTCTGAGGGCCTCATCTATTGCGGAATAGTCTCAGTTCAGACTTTTATTTTTTTGGAAAAAATCAAATTTCTTTCTCGAAAACCGTGGGAGATACAAAGAAACCACTTTCAGTTCTGTAATCTGCACGCTGATATGCACCTCTGCACGTATTTTCATAGAAATCTTCTTCTCATTTCAGACTCGAAAAAATGGAAAGGGGTTAACCTCTATTCTTTTTCGGACCAAGAAGTCAATTTGTCCCTAAAGCTCCCAAATTTTGTGTGAAGCTTTCTGAGGGGCTTCTCTATTGCGGAATAGTCTCAGTTCAGAGTTTTATTTTTTTGGAAAAAATCAAATTTCTCGAAAACCGTGGGAGATACAAAGAAACCGCATCCAGTTCTGTAATCTGCTCGCTGATATGCACCTCTGCACGTATTTTCAGAGAAATTTTTTTCTCATTTCAGACTCGGAAAAATGCAAAGGGGTTAACCTCTATTCTTTCTTCGACCAAAAAGTCAACTTGTCCCTTGAGCTCCCAAATTTTGTGTGCAGCTTTCTGAGGGCCTCATCTACTGAATAGAATAGAATAGAATTTAGTTGACCAAGTTACACTTATGTTCTTGGCAAGTCAATCGGGTACAAAAGTTATTAAAATTACATTCACAACATACAAATACTGCGGAGTAGTCTCAGTTCAGAGTTTTATTTTTTTGGAAAAAATCGAATTTCTCGAAAACCGTGGGAGATACAAAGAAACCGCATTCAGTTCAGTAATCTGCACGCTGATATGCACCTCTGCACGTATTTTCAAAAAAATCTTTTTCTCATTTCATACTCGAAAAAATGCAAAGGGGTTAACCTCTATTCTTTTTTCGATCAAAAAGTCAACTTGTCCCTAGAGCTCCCAAATTTTGTGTGCAGCTTTCTGAGGGGCTTCTCTATTGCGGAGTAGTCTCAGTTCAGAGTTTTATTTTTTTGGAAAAAATAAAATTTCTCGAAAACCGTGGGAGATACAAAGAAACCGCATTCAGTTCTGTAATCTGCACGCTGTAAAGCACCTCTGCACGTATTTTCATAGAAATCTTTCTCTCATTTCAGACTCGGAAAAATGCAAAGGGGTTAACCTCTATTCTTTTTCGGACCAAGAAGTCAATTTGTCCCTAAAGCTCCCAAATTTTGTGTGATGCTTTCTGAGGGGCTTCTCTATTGCGGAGTAGTCTCAGTTCAGAGTTTTATTTTTTTGGAAAAAATCAAATTTCTCGAAAACCGTGGGAGATACAAAGAAACCGCATTCAGTTCTGTAATCTGCACGCTGTTAAGCACCTCTGCACGTATTTTCATAGAAATCTTTCTCTCATTTCAGACTCGGAAAAATGCAAAGGGGTTAACCTCTATTCTTTTTCGGACCAAGAAGTCAATTTGTCCCTAAAGCTCCCAAATTTTGTGTGAAGCTTTCTGAGGGGCTTCTCTATTGCGGAATAGTCTCAGTTCAGAGTTTTATTTTTTTGGAAAAAATCAAATTTCTCGAAAACCGTGGGAGATACAAAGAAACCGCATTCAGTTCTGTAATCTGCACGCTGTTAAGCACCTCTGCACGTATTTTCATAGAAATCTTTTTCTCATTTCAGACTCGGAAAAATGCAAAGGGGTTAACCTCTATTCTTTTTCGGACCAAGAAGTCAATTTGTCCCTAAAGCTCCCAAATTTTGTGTGAAGCTTTCTGAGGGGCTTCTCTATTGCGGAATAGTCTCAGTTCAGAGTTTTATTTTTTTGGAAAAAATCAAATTTCTCGAAAACCGTGGGAGATACAAAGAAACCGCATCCAGTTCTGTAATCTGCTCGCTGTAGTGCACCTCTGCACGTATTTTCAGAAAAATCTTTTTCTCATTTCAGACTCGAAAAAATGCAAAGGGGTTAACCTCTATTCTTTCTTCGACCAAAAAGTCAACTTGTCCTTTGAGCTCCCAAATTTTGTGTGCAGCTTTCTGAGGGCCTCATCTACTGCGGAATAGTCTCAGTTCAGAGATTTATTTTTTTTGGAAAAAATCAAATTTCTCGAAAACCGTGGGAGATACAAAGAAACCGCATTCAGTTCTGTAATCTGCATGCTGATATGCACCTCTGCACGTATTTTCATAGAAATCTTTTTCTCATTTCAGACTCGAAAAAATGCAAAGGGGTTAACCTCTATTCTTTTTTCGACCAAAAAGTCAACTTGTCCCTTGAGCTCCCAAATTTTGTGTGAAGCTTTCTGAGGGGCTTCTCTATTGCGGAATAGTCTCAGTTCAGAGTTTAATTTCTTTGGAAAAAATCAAATTTCTCGAAAACCGTGGGAGATACAAAGAAACCGCATTCAGTTCTGTAATCTGCACGCTGATATGCACCTCTGCACGTATTTTCATAGAAATTTTTTTCTCATTTCGGACTCGAGAAAATGCAAAGGGGTTAACCTCTATTCTTTTTTCGACCAAAAAGTCAACTTGTCCCTAGAGCTCCCAAATTTTGTGTGCAGCTTTCTGATGGCCTCATCTATTGCGGAATAGTCTCAGTTCAGAGTTTTATTTTTTTGGAAAAAGTCAAATTTCTCGAAAACCGTGGGAGATACAAAGAAACCACTTTCAGTTCTGTTATCTGCACGCCGATATGCACCTCTGCACGTATTTTCATAGAAATCTTTTTCTCATTTCAGACTCGAAAAAATGCAAAGGGGTTAACCTCTATTCTTTTTCGGACCAAGAAGTCAATTTGTCCCTAAAGCTCCCAAATTTTGTGTGGAGCTTTCTGAAGGGCTTCTCTATTGCGGAATAGTCTCAGTTCAGAGTTTTATTTTTTTGGAAAAAGTCAAATTTCTCGAAAACCGTGGGAGATACAAAGAAACCACTTTCAGTTCTGTAATCTGCACGCTGATATGCACCTCTGCACGTATTTTCATAGAAATTTTTTTCTCATTTCGGACTCGAGAAAATGCAAAGGGGTTAACCTCTATTCTTTTTTCGACCAAAAAGTCAACTTGTCCCTAGAGCTCCCAAATTTTGTGTGCAGCTTTCTGAGGGCCTCATCTATTGCGGAATAGTCTCAGTTCAGAGTTTTATTTTTTTGGAAAAAGTCAAATTTCTCGAAAACCGTGGGAGATACAAAGAAACCACTTTCAGTTCTGTTATCTGCACGCCGATATGCACCTCTGCACGTATTTTCATAGAAATTTTTTTCTCATTTCGGACTCGAGAAAATGCAAAGGGGTTAACCTCTATTCTTTTTTCGACCAAAAAGTCAACTTGTCCCTAGAGCTCCCAAATTTTGTGTGCAGCTTTCTGAGGGCCTCATCTACTGCGGAATAGTCTCAGTTCAGAGATTTATTTTTTTTGGAAAAAATTAAATTTCTCGAAAACCGTGGGAGATACAAAGAAACCGCATTCAGTTCTGTAATCTGCATGCTGATATGCACCTCTGCACGTATTTTCATAGAAATCTTTTTCTCATTTCAGACTCGAAAAAATGCAAAGGGGTTAACCTCTATTCTTTTTTCGACCAAAAAGTCAACTTGTCCCTTGAGCTCCCAAATTTTGTGTGAAGCTTTCTGAGGGGCTTCTCTATTGCGGAATAGTCTCAGTTCAGAGTTTAATTTCTTTGGAAAAAATCAAATTTCTCGAAAACCGTGGGAGATACAAAGAAACCGCATTCAGTTCTGTAATCTGCACGCTGATATGCACCTCTGCACGTATTTTCATAGAAATTTTTTTCTCATTTCGGACTCGAGAAAATGCAAAGGGGTTAACCTCTATTCTTTTTTCGACCAAAAAGTCAACTTGTCCCTAGAGCTCCCAAATTTTGTGTGCAGCTTTCTGAGGGCCTCATCTATTGCGGAATAGTCTCAGTTCAGAGTTTTATTTTTTTGGAAAAAGTCAAATTTCTCGAAAACCGTGGGAGATACAAAGAAACCACTTTCAGTTCTGTTATCTGCACGCCGATATGCACCTCTGCACGTATTTTCATAGAAATCTTTTTCTCATTTCAGACTCGAAAAAATGCAAAGGGGTTAACCTCTATTCTTTTTCGGACCAAGAAGTCAATTTGTCCCTGAAGCTCCCAAATTTTGTGTGGAGCTTTCTGAAGGGCTTCTCTATTGCGGAATAGTCTCAGTTCAGAGTTTTATTTTTTTGGAAAAAGTCAAATTTCTCGAAAACCGTGGGAGATACAAAGAAACCACTTTCAGTTCTGTTATCTGCACGCCGATATGCACCTCTGCACGTATTTTCATAGAAATATTTTTCTCATTTCAGACTCGAAAAAATGCAAAGGGGTTAACCTCTATTCTTTTTCGGACCAAGAAGTCAATTTGTCCCTAAAGCTCCCAAATTTTGTGTGGAGCTTTCTGAGGGGCTTCTCTATTGCGGAATAGTCTCAGTTCAGAGTTTTATTTTTTTGGAAAAAGTCAAATTTCTCGAAAACCGTGGGAGATACAAAGAAACCACTCTCAGTTCTGTTATCTGCACGCCGATATGCACCACTGCACGTATTTTCATAGAAATCTTTTTCTCATTTCAGACTCGAAAAAATGCAAAGGGGTTAACCTCTATTCTTTTTTCGACCAAAAAGTCAACTTGTCCCTAGAGCTCCCAAATTTTGTGTGCAGCTTTCTGAGGGCCTCATCTATTGCGGAAATGTCTCAGTTCAGAGTTTTATTTTTTTGGAAAAAGTCAAATTTCTCGAAAACCGTGGGAGATACAAAGAAACCACTCTCAGTTCTGTTATCTGCACGCCGATATGCACCACTGCACGTATTTTCATAGAAATCTTTTTCTCATTTCAGACTCGAAAAAATGCAAAGGGGTTAACCTCTATTCTTTTTTCGACCAAAAAGTCAACTTGTCCCTAGAGCTCCCAAATTTTGTGTGCAGCTTTCTGAGGGCCTCATCTATTGCGGAATAGTCTCAGTTCAGAGTTTTATTTTTTTGGAAAAAGTCAAATTTCTCGAAAACCGTGGGAGATACAAAGAAACCACTTTCAGTTCTGTTATCTGCACGCCGATATGCACCTCTGCACGTATTTTCATAGAAATCTTTTTCTCATTTCAGACTCGAAAAAATGCAAAGGGGTTAACCTCTATTCTTTTTCGGACCAAGAAGTCAATTTGTCCCTAAAGCTCCCAAATTTTGTGTGGAGCTTTCTGAGGGGCTTCTCTATTGCGGAATAGTCTCAGTTCAGAGTTTTATTTTTTTGGAAAAAGTCAAATTTCTCGAAAACCGTGGGAGATACAAAGAAACCACTTTCAGTTCTGTTATCTGCACGCCGATATGCACCTCTGCACGTATTTTCATAGAAATCTTTTTCTCATTTCAGACTCGAAAAAATGCAAAGGGGTTAACCTCTATTCTTTTTCGGACCAAGAAGTCAATTTGTCCCTAAAGCTCCCAAATTTTGTGTGGAGCTTTCTGAAGGGCTTCTCTATTGCGGAATAGTCTCAGTTCAGAGTTTTATTTTTTTGGAAAAAGTCAAATTTCTCGAAAACCGTGAGAGATACAAAGAAACCACTTTCAGTTCTGTAATCTGCAAGCTGATATGCACCTCTGCACGTATTTTCATAGAAATTTTTTTCTCATTTCGGACTCGAGAAAATGCAAAGGGGTTAACCTCTATTCTTTTTTCGACCAAAAAGTCAACTTGTCCCTAGAGCTCCCAAATTTTGTGTGCAGCTTTCTGAGGGCCTCATCTATTGCGGAATAGTCTCAGTTCAGAGTTTTATTTTTTTGGAAAAAGTCAAATTTCTCGAAAACCGTGGGAGATACAAAGAAACCACTTTCAGTTCTGTTATCTGCACGCCGATATGCACCTCTGCACGTATTTTCATAGAAATTTTTTTCTCATTTCGGACTCGAGAAAATGCAAAGGGGTTAACCTCTATTCTTTTTTCGACCAAAAAGTCAACTTGTCCCTAGAGCTCCCAAATTTTGTGTGCAGCTTTCTGAGGGCCTCATCTACTGCGGAATAGTCTCAGTTCAGAGATTTATTTTTTTTGGAAAAAATTGAATTTCTCGAAAACCGTGGGAGATACAAAGAAACCGCATTCAGTTCTGTAATCTGCATGCTGATATGCACCTCTGCACGTATTTTCATAGAAATCTTTTTCTCATTTCAGACTCGAAAAAATGCAAAGGGGTTAACCTCTATTCTTTTTTCGACCAAAAAGTCAACTTGTCCCTTGAGCTCCCAAATTTTGTGTGAAGCTTTCTGAGGGGCTTCTCTATTGCGGAATAGTCTCAGTTCAGAGTTTAATTTCTTTGGAAAAAATCAAATTTCTCGAAAACCGTGGGAGATACAAAGAAACCGCATTCAGTTCTGTAATCTGCACGCTGATATGCACCTCTGCACGTATTTTCATAGAAATTTTTTTCTCATTTCGGACTCGAGAAAATGCAAAGGGGTTAACCTCTATTCTTTTTTCGACCAAAAAGTCAACTTGTCCCTAGAGCTCCCAAATTTTGTGTGCAGCTTTCTGAGGGCCTCATCTATTGCGGAATAGTCTCAGTTCAGAGTTTTATTTTTTTGGAAAAAGTCAAATTTCTCGAAAACCGTGGGAGATACAAAGAAACCACTTTCAGTTCTGTTATCTGCACGCCGATATGCACCTCTGCACGTATTTTCATAGAAATCTTTTTCTCATTTCAGACTCGAAAAAATGCAAAGGGGTTAACCTCTATTCTTTTTCGGACCAAGAAGTCAATTTGTCCCTGAAGCTCCCAAATTTTGTGTGGAGCTTTCTGAAGGGCTTCTCTATTGCGGAATAGTCTCAGTTCAGAGTTTTATTTTTTTGGAAAAAGTCAAATTTCTCGAAAACCGTGGGAGATACAAAGAAACCACTTTCAGTTCTGTTATCTGCACGCCGATATGCACCTCTGCACGTATTTTCATAGAAATATTTTTCTCATTTCAGACTCGAAAAAATGCAAAGGGGTTAACCTCTATTCTTTTTCGGACCAAGAAGTCAATTTGTCCCTAAAGCTCCCAAATTTTGTGTGGAGCTTTCTGAGGGGCTTCTCTATTGCGGAATAGTCTCAGTTCAGAGTTTTATTTTTTTGGAAAAAGTCAAATTTCTCGAAAACCGTGGGAGATACAAAGAAACCACTCTCAGTTCTGTTATCTGCACGCCGATATGCACCACTGCACGTATTTTCATAGAAATCTTTTTCTCATTTCAGACTCGAAAAAATGCAAAGGGGTTAACCTCTATTCTTTTTTCGACCAAAAAGTCAACTTGTCCCTAGAGCTCCCAAATTTTGTGTGCAGCTTTCTGAGGGCCTCATCTATTGCGGAAATGTCTCAGTTCAGAGTTTTATTTTTTTGGAAAAAGTCAAATTTCTCGAAAACCGTGGGAGATACAAAGAAACCACTCTCAGTTCTGTTATCTGCACGCCGATATGCACCACTGCACGTATTTTCATAGAAATCTTTTTCTCATTTCAGACTCGAAAAAATGCAAAGGGGTTAACCTCTATTCTTTTTTCGACCAAAAAGTCAACTTGTCCCTAGAGCTCCCAAATTTTGTGTGCAGCTTTCTGAGGGCCTCATCTATTGCGGAATAGTCTCAGTTCAGAGTTTTATTTTTTTGGAAAAAGTCAAATTTCTCGAAAACCGTGGGAGATACAAAGAAACCACTTTCAGTTCTGTTATCTGCACGCCGATATGCACCTCTGCACGTATTTTCATAGAAATCTTTTTCTCATTTCAGACTCGAAAAAATGCAAAGGGGTTAACCTCTATTCTTTTTTGGACCAAGAAGTCAATTTGTCCCTAAAGCTCCCAAATTTTGTGTGGAGCTTTCTGAGGGGCTTCTCTATTGCGGAATAGTCTCAGTTCAGAGTTTTATTTTTTTGGAAAAAGTCAAATTTCTCGAAAACCGTGGGAGATACAAAGAAACCACTTTCAGTTCTGTTATCTGCACGCCGATATGCACCTCTGCACGTATTTTCATAGAAATCTTTTTCTCATTTCAGACTCGAAAAAATGCAAAGGGGTTAACCTCTATTCTTTTTTCGACCAAAAAGTCAACTTGTCCCTTGAGCTCCCAAATTTTGTGTGAAGCTTTCTGAGGGGCTTCTCTATTGCGGAATAGTCTCAGTTCAGAGTTTAATTTCTTTGGAAAAAATCAAATTTCTCGAAAACCGTGGGAGATACAAAGAAACCGCATTCAGTTCTGTAATCTGCACGCTGATATGCACCTCTGCACGTATTTTCATAGAAATTTTTTTCTCATTTCGGACTCGAGAAAATGCAAAGGGGTTAACCTCTATTCTTTTTTCGACCAAAAAGTCAACTTGTCCCTAGAGCTCCCAAATTTTGTGTGCAGCTTTCTGAGGGCCTCATCTATTGCGGAATAGTCTCAGTTCAGAGTTTTATTTTTTTGGAAAAAGTCAAATTTCTCGAAAACCGTGGGAGATACAAAGAAACCACTTTCAGTTCTGTTATCTGCACGCCGATATGCACCTCTGCACGTATTTTCATAGAAATCTTTTTCTCATTTCAGACTCGAAAAAATGCAAAGGGGTTAACCTCTATTCTTTTTTCGACCAAAAAGTCAACTTGTCCCTAGAGCTCCCAAATTTTGTGTGCAGCTTTCTGAGGGCCTCATCTATTGCGGAAATGTCTCAGTTCAGAGTTTTTTTTTTTGGAAAAAATCAAATTTCTCGAAAACCGTGGGAGATACAAAGAAACCGCATTCAGTTCTGTAATCTGCACGCTGATATGCACCTCTGCACGTATTTTCAGAAAAATCTTTTTCTCATTTCAGACTCGAAAAAATGCAAAGGGGTTAACCTCTATTCTTTTTTCGACCAAAAAGTCAACTTGTCCCTAGAGCTCCCAAATTTTGTGTGCAGCTTTCTGAGGGCCTCATCTATTGCGGAAATGTCTCAGTTCAGAGTTTTATTTTTTTGGAAAAAATCAAATTTCTCGAAAACCGTGGGAGATACAAAGAAACCGCATTCAGTTCTGTAATCTGAACGCAGATATGCACCTCTGCATGTATTTTCATAGAAATCTTTTTCTCATTTCAGACTCGAAAAAATGCAAAGGGGTTAACCTCTATTCTTTTTTGGACCAAGAAGTCAATTTGTTCCTAGAGCTCCCAAATTTTGTGTGCAGCTTTCTGAGGGTCTCATCTATTGCGGAATAGTCTCGGTTCAGAGTTTTATTTTTTTGGAATAAATCGAATTTCTCTAAATCCGTGAGAAATACAAAGAAACCGCATTCAGTTCTGTAATCTGCACGCTGATATGCACCTCTGCATGTATTTTCATAGAAATCTTCTTCTCATTTCAGACTCGATAAAATGCAAAGGGGTTAACCTCTATTCTTTTTTCGATCAAAATGTCAACTTGTCCCTAGAGCTCCCAAATTTTGTGTGCAGCTTTCTGAGGGCCTCATCTACTGCGGAGTAGTCTCAGTTCAGAGTTTTATTTTTTTGGAAAAAATCAAATTTCTCGAGAACCGTGGGAGATACAAAACACAGCGTTCAGTTCTGTAATCTGCACGCTGACATGCACCTCTGCACGTATTTTCAGAAAAATCTTTTTCTCATTTCAGACTCGAAAAAATGCAAAGGGGTTAACCTCTATTCTTTTTTCGACCATAAAGTCAACTTGTCCCTAGAGCTTCCAAATTTTGTGTGCAGCTTCCTGAGGGCCTTATCTATTGCGGAATAGTCTAAGGTCAGAGTTTTATTTTTTTTGGAAAAAATCAAATTTCTCGAAAACCGTGGGAGATACAAAGAAACCACTCTCAGTTCTGTAATCTGCACGCTGTAATGCACCCTGTGCACGTATTTTCATAGAAATCTTTCTCTCATTTCAGACTCGAAAAAATGCAAAGGGGTTAACCTCTATTCTTTTTTCGACCATAAAGTCAACTTGTCCCTAGAGCTCCCAAATTTTGTGTGCAGCTTTCTGGGGGGCTTCTCTATTGCGGAATAATCTCAGTTCAGAGTTTTATTTTTTTAGAAAAAATCAAAATTCTCGAAAACCGTGGGAGATACAAAGAAACCGCATTCAGTTCTGTAATCTGCACGCTGATATGCACCTCTGCACGTATTTTCATAGAAATCTTTTTCTCATTTCAGACTCGGAAAAATGCAAAGGGGTTAACCTCTATTCTTTTTCGGACCAAGAAGTCAATTCGTCCCTAAAGCTCCCAAATTTTGTGTGAAGCTTTCTGAGGGGCTTCTCTATTGCGGAATAGTCTCAGTTCAGAGTTTTATTTTTTTGGAAAAAATCAAATTTCTCGAAAACCGTGGGAGATACAAAGAAACCGCATTCAGTTCTGTAATCTGCACGCTGTTAAGCACCTCTGCACGTATTTTCATAGAAATCTTTTTCTCATTTCAGACTCGGAAAAATGCAAAGGGGTTAACCTCTATTCTTTTTTCAACCAAAACGTCAACTTGTCCCTAGAGCTTCCAAATTTTATGTGCAGCTTTCTGAGGGCCCATCTATTGCGGAATAGTCTCAGTTCAGAGTTTAATTTGTTTGGAAAAAATCAAATTTCTCGAAAACCGTGGGAGATACAAAGAAACCGCAGTCAGTTCTGTAATCTGCACGCTGTAATGCACCTCTGCCACGTATTTTCATAGAAATCTTTTTCTCATTTCAGACTCGGAAAAATGCAAAGGGGTTAACCTCTATTCTTTTTCGGACCAAGAAGTCAATTTGTCCCTAAAGCTCCCAAATTTTGTGTGAAGCTTTCTGAGGGGCTTCTCTATTGCGGATTAGTCTCAGTTCAGAGTATTATTCTTTTGGAAAAAATCGAATTTCTCTAAAACCGTGAGAGATACGATAAATCCGCGTTCACTTCTGGTATTTGCACGCTGATATGCATCTCTGCACGTTTCTTCGGAGAAATCTATTTCTCAATTCAGACTCGATAAATGCAAACCTCTCTCCTTTTTTCAACAAAAACTCAAACGGAATAATATTAATTCAAATTTAAATGTTCATTCGGAGACAAGCAAATTTCGAAAATCATGTAAAATCTATTTTTCGAGAAACAAAATTGGGAAAACCTTTTTCACTTCCGCATCTGAAATTTCGTGAAAATGATAAAAGAGATAGAGGAAAAACTGGTTTTATCTCTGTTATTTCCATATCGTCAAATAGTATGAAAGACCTGATTCCGCCATTCAGTTTCTTCCTGTTAGAAGTGTCATTGCCATTAATATCATGATTGATTGATTCCATCTACATAATCGAAAAACAATTTTCATTTACAATATATCTAGTTGGGATCTGACTGAGGAATCCTTTTTCACCCTTTTCATATCCATTTGTCCCAACTGGGTGTTCGTCCAGTTCGAGTGAACTCGGTTTAGTTGCCAGGCCGTAACCAGTCGTATAGTTTGTTATTTGACAAATAAACTCGATTCAATTGAACCACAGTTTACTGAAATTTTCACAACTTGCTCTGAGAGAGAAAGAATCATCGCCATAAGGAATAGTTTTCTCGCAAATAATACTCATTTCCAGTTTCGACCCCTCGACAATAGATGGCTGTTCGTGAATGATATAAGTTAAGATAATTAATAAGGGGCTTATTCAACTGTTCTCCGCTCTTCATACAATGCTTAACTACGAATGAGGTGAACAGTATCAACTGATCGGGTTTCATCCCACCTCAATGTCATTGGATCAATGTGACGATTTATCCTTAATACACAAGTTGCAGAATATCTTCCATCTGTGGGTTGGTGTCGAAAACTTCCGAATACCTCAAGGAAAGAAATTCTGTAATTAATGCAGGTCACTGAAATTGAATGAAATTGTTTTTCCTGCTGGCCAGCTTGAGCTATTCGAAAATAGATGGCACTGTAATACGTCAGCCAACATCTCAGTGGCGTTTCAATGTTCAATGCTATGATTATCAATTCCAATGCTCCTTTTTTTCATCATGACGATCTCGGTCTTCCCTGGGTTGTTTGAAATAATACTGTTAGTCTTTCTGAAAACGGTTATTTCAACGCTGTCGTGAAGAGAATCTATGCGACTTTGTATGTGAAATATCACCAACAAGACAAATCGCTTACCACTTTCCAGCAGTTGAAAATGTATGTTTTGCAGTTGATCCCTGCATAAAACCTTTTCAAGCAAGCGGAGTTTGTGCCTTCCATACCACCAGTAGTTGACAATTCCTTACGGAGAACACTGCAAATCCTAAGTGTCGAGGTTTCACCAATTTTTCAACTGGTTGAAACTGTACTTGAAAGTACTGGAAATTATTTGATCATGAGTTCACGTACTATGAAGGCAAAAAATCCAGGCCATAGTTTGATTCGATTCTCACCTGTGAACAGACCACTGTGTTGGATAACCATGTTTTTTACCTGGTTCTGCCAAAGTTATGAGCAAAAATCCAACAAAAATATGAAATGAGCAAACTTCCGACCAATTTCATCTTGTACAACATTCAGTTTCAGTTTGAGTGAACTTGGATCAATTGCTTAGCATCAGCCAATCAAATCATCAGTTTCTTGACAAATGAACTCAGTTCATTTGAACCACAGTTCAGTTTGGTTTATACAAATGGCCCATAATGAAATAAATCTATACCTGATTACCTTTGAATGATATGTAAAAACCAGTCTTAACACAGTGGGTTGACCTACTTTCCTTTAAAATACTACGAAGGGCTGACAGATGTTAGCCCTTGAAACTATTGGTGTATCTATTTGAGGCTGGATTGAACGTATCATTCAAATTTGATTATTTGGATTGCAATGATCGATATTTTCATTCAATATAAGTAAATCGTCTAATTTCAAAATCAGATACAGGATTGTTCAAAAAGTTCTCCGAAGAAAAACATAACTAATAAAGTGTTAGGAATTCATTTGTATATAAATGTTGAAGAAAACTGTCTACTCTCAAGATACCTAAGTCATTGTGAACTTTCAATTCAAAGTTTCGCTACATCTGGTTCGCATCGAAGCCATTTGATTATGCAAAAAAGCGTTGTGATTGGTGCACAATAATCATTTTTGTACTTAGGGGGATATTTCTTCATTCGAATCTAACCCCGTTATTTGAAAATAACATAAAAATAATATCTATCTTATTTTTGAAGTTTCAACTTTGTATAATAACGTATCTGAATGTCATCGTACAGAAGATGGCTTCAAATGAACATGAAACAATCAGTGCATCCATACCATCATAGCGGGTGTGCCAGAATCTGGTTGACACGCAATATCTTACTTTTTTCTTCGAATGCGCCCCCCCTCAATTCCTCCTTTTCAAATTAACCTTTATTAATTTCGGTGAACGACTTTTGTTGTTGTTCGTTCCGTTAAGCAGCTGACGAACGTCAACCCTCAGAAGTCGAAATTTGTGCTAGCAATGGATTAACGATGCCTTACCTTTTAACGTGCGATTACCCAGATATGAACATATATCTAGGTTTCTGATCACTAGACTTATTGTTATTATGAAAAACAGAAAGTAAAAAAAAGGGGAAATATCCTGAAACAATTGATTTCGATTTCATCGTCGGATGGTATTTGGAGCATGATAGAAGTACAAGCTGTGCTTTCCAAATCGTCGTTAGGGTTACCTAATACATGCTCTTATAAAAAGTGAGATAATGGTATACATACCAAGCACAACGAATCCGATTTTTGATATCTCACAAAGCATTTCGTTGAAGTTATCCTTCAGACAACCCCAAAAGACGAAATTCATGGGGTCGAATATGGGAAATAAATTCTAATCCCCCTTTGGATTTTATTGTAATCATAGTTGCTCATAGACTATTTCAACTGTTGTTGTCAAACTTTTCAAATACTTTAATTCCTTTAATGTCATACGCTGAATGTTGACTTTCTATTTTCCTTATTTCTTTAACGTTTCGTCTTTAACTGTACTGTCTTGTTCTATTTCATACTCAGTATAATCCTCTGAGACCAATAAATATTCGACTCAATGAATGAAGTCAATCCAAAAGAAAAAATACAAAACTCATCAACTATGAAATGAGTAACATCAAATATTTAGCATACATTCTCTGTTGATGTGTGTTAATTGTTTATAGACGTGAGCATATGGATGCATTATACAATTTTTCCACACCAAACAGAAAGCCAAAAATCACTTCCAAATAACTTTATTCTCTCCATTATTGTAGTGATGTTTCCCAAAAGGTATCAACATAACACATTCTCGAAAATCCTGGTATTTTAGTGATTCAAAGGTCGAATTAGTTCATACTATTGCATAACTGAACTCAAAGGATCGCTTGGATTAAAACAGAGTTATAGGAAGCAATTAGAAATTATGATCGGGGGTATTTCGAAAGTGTTTGGCATCTTTCTAAACTGCCATCATATGGTTTGCCTCCTCAGTTGTGTGCTTTGTTGAAGAGTTTTTTATCTGATAGGTCTCTTTACATGGTTTTTGATGGAATATCGTCTGATATTCTCCCAATGAATTGCAGATGTTCCACATCTGCTCATGCTCCTGTGCCCACTTTGTTTTTGCTTCATATCAATGATTTGCTAGAGAAAACACCTTGTTCGGTGCATAGTTTTGCGGGCGACATCATACTAGTTTCTCTTTTCCCTCCCATACCAGCACGAAAAACCAAAATTCAGGAAAGCATTTGAGTCAATAGAATCAACGATGACTTGGCAAAAATATTTCAATGGGGTGACATCAACTTGGTGGAAATTAATGCTGGGAGAACCCAGGCATGTCTCTTCTCAGAGAAAGCTGATCTATCTTCATCTAGTATTCATATGTCAGGAGTAACTATTTCTATGAAGTCAAGTATTCCGATGCTAGGAATTACGATCAGTAATAATCTTTAATAAAAAAACATGTGGTATCACTTCTCGTCAGCTTCTAATGATCTACAAGACACAGACACCGTGTGATGATTCTTCGCTCACAGACTCGCTCACTTTGTTAGAGCATCGACAAATTCTCTCTTTTCTATAGCTATTTTCACACCCGCAGCTCTTCTGAATTATCGTCAATTGTTCTACTATCGGTAGTAATTCAAAGTTAATGTTAATTCGTATCTCCTGTCCCTCGATTCACACGGTTTTCTTTGGAAATTACAGGGGTTTCCTTTCGTGTGGATTTATATATAAAAAAAGTCGTGGGAATATCTTGAGGAATGGGTGTTCGAGAACATATGAAGATGAAAGGCCCTCGATATGAATACAACTAGTCTTTGTTCTACAGCCATTTCTTTTTTCGGGGACACGCTGCGTAATGGGCTTGGCCCAAGATTAATAAAAACCCTGGTGTGTTGACATATACCTAATAGATTGCAAGCAAATTTTCTCGACTTTTCGATATCTTGATTTTGATCAATTTTAACTGAAAAGATGCCTTCGAGAGTTTGCCAGCAGAGGCGCACCTTACGTGATTTCAATTTATTCTGTGATGCCATCATATCCGTCTGCTCGACGGCCATTCGATTATTTATAGGTTATGTGTATTTCATGGTCTCATATTTTGCAGGCAATTTCTTGCTTTCTTGCGAAATGCTGGAAATTGTGTAGTCATCACATTTTGACTGATTATCAGGTATTCCTTTTGCTTTCAATTTGATGAAAAATAAATCAAAAACTCAGTGATTGTGATTTTGAATCTCCCGAAACAATGATTGTGAGTTAAACTGGAAAGTATTGATATCTTATCTCTCTACTTTCTGAGGAACCGAAAATAGGTAAGTACTTTTTTCTTCATAGTGTTAGAAAAAATGCAATTCTAATGTGATTACGAGCCGATGATATGAGGGATAAGTAATACCTACACGTTACACGAGCGTTTCATTTTGAGCTCTGTAAATCGGTTTATAATAAAGCTAACTATCACTATAAAATCAAACAAATACAAGAACAGCAACGATAAACACTCAAAAAGAATATAAACAAGAAAAACGTAAAAAGAAACAAAAACTAGGTACAAGATTTTGAATATTAAAGGAACTTTCAAATGCATTAAAATTCAAATCGAACTGTCAAACATTTCAAAAAAATTAATAGCTTTTTATTAGACGAACTTGACCTAACGTATTTTGTATACTGATAATTCTATTGGTGAACGAAAGATGCCGCAACAGTTTATACAATGAGACCGCCGGTATCGAAAATCACTCGTAAGCTGCCGCCTCAATGTAAATGTACTCTTAGAAAATCGCATTTGTATCACCACCTCAACACCACCTACCGTCAAAAAATGTAAGGTAACTCTTCGATTTCTCAGGTCGAGAGGAATTGGCTCAACAAAAGCATATCGGTCAACGCACCAGGGTTTTTATTCATCTTGGCTTGGCCTATACAGGTATACCTTTCTATACAAAGCGTGAATGTCCAACTTTTTCCCAGTGTGGAACAATACATTCTGATTTCTCCGAATGTCCTTTTCTTGCGAATGACGAGGAATAGGAAAGGTGCGGACCGATTTCGGAAACCAATTTCGTAGACGACAAAGTCCCCTATAACGAATAAGTATCGGTTCAAGCCAGTGTGTTACACCCATAAAATTCATATTCCTCAAATAACGGAAACATATTTCCGGGATTATTAAGAAATGATCAGTAAAAAGTCGGCAGAGAAGTCAGCAAGTACGGCGAAACGTTCAGCCAAACTGTTGCTATAGTAACGACACGTGTTGAGCCGCTGTTATTTTGTGAATCTTGTCACGTTATGAGATGAAAAGGGACCTCTGGGAAAGGCAGAGCGAGACAAACTGTACACAGCTGCTGAGCCGAGAACGAGACGGAAACGCTCAACAGACAGACACTGAAAACAATTGGGTGAAACATCGGGGAAGAATAGATAGGTGCAAGCTAGACGCATATGTGCTAAAAGTAAACTACAGTTGTACACCTCGATTACTGATGGTTTCGACCCCGAGAAGCGTTGTCGAACATGCAGAAATGGCTGTCAGAAATGGGGAACGATACGAATTTTTATACGGGTTGTGAAGAATATTGATGGATCTTGTTCTTTGTTCTGGGAAGCTGGATAGTATGTGTATCGAATTTCTCAGTAAGACACACATTTCTGATGTAAAATGCTAGTGACCTCAATTCCACCCACTTTTCGTTGAAATTTTGATCAATTCATGTTGAGGATATTAACGGCAATGATAGCATAGATAACAGTAAATTTCGTATTGATGGAAAAAGTTGACGAATCACCGTGAGATTATTATTTTCAAAGTTTATCATGAATTCAAATGATTAAGAAAGATATTTTTGTCTAGTTTGATATCTGAAGTGACGTTTCGTTTTCTGTACTCCATCCTGATTTTCTGATCGAATACAAACCTGCATTTTCTTAACTCCAAACTCCTCTGAGAAACATGTAGATAGAAGGAAATATCATACATGATTCCTTCTGCAGATCATCCATAGACTCACAAATTTCTTACGCATTCGTCAGAAGATTTGCCACTGAATAATTCAGAAATAATTTTTTCCAACAGAATGGAAACTTTCAATGAGGAGTCCTTGCGAGGTTATATCCTCACAAATGTTGGGAAATTGGCATAAGTAATACTTTTTCTAAAACAAATATTCATTCGAAAAAAGATTGGTTGACGTTTGAAAATTGATAATATATCGTGAGCAATTTTGATGATTTGAATTAAATGTATCCTCTTTGATCATAGTTTTCTTCAGTTTATATGTAGTTTCAAATTTGGCTGAGTTTTTGATATAAAAAAAGAAAATTGTGTTCTCATTTTGAGGAGATTTTTTTCAATGACCTATTCTTGTTTTTTCTTATATAAAGGTCGAATGATGCATATTTTGTAATGCTCAGCTGGATTTGTGATGATGAGTAATCATTACAAATCGATGAGAAAAATACAGATTCATATTCGAAAATCAACATCAAACATAACAATCTTGTAATTGAACATAAAGCTTTCTTGATTCATTTTCATACTTCATAAACCAAAATAACAAAAATAAATGAATTCGACATTCGACAAATATCTCAAAAACGGTAAACGATATTCCTCTAAATCAAACTTTTTGTAGAAATCAATAACCTAACACCAAACTGATACTATTTTCACACGACGCACGTTTCGATAACAAGGTTATCATTTTCAGGAGAAGAAGATTAATACTTAATCTGAACACTGAGGTTAGCTCTTCATATAATTCGAAATATGAGGTTATTTATATGAGTACCTTATCCTAGTCCTTAGATTTGGTGACAATTTTCCTGTTAGCGAAACGCGCTTCGAGTGTAAATGATATTAGTTTGGAGTTAGGATAATTATTGATCCCTGCAAAATGTTTCAACATTCACACCAAAGGTTTCAATCTCATCATCTATTCGTCTAGATCAACCAAACTTCTAGGTCTTACTGTTTTCATCTTACTGTTTTCAAAATGGTGACACTGAAATCAGCGGAAAAACGGCCACAATGGGAAGATCACAGATAAAAATATCGGAGAATGATTGTGGATTTCCAGAAAAAGAATAATGAATAATCATAAACAGCTCTCATTATCTAATTATAGACAGTTCACGTAGGTTGATTGCCTACTTACCTTTTTATTTCTTGATGGATCTCGCAGCACTGACGTTTTCAGCTTGCAGGTCGAAAGTATAAACAACATTTTCCCAGGAATCTTTATTTACATTTCGTTACATTGTTTACATATGTAGTTTTTTCAGCTTTGAGTGCTAATATTTTTCTATCAATATGCTCTATGGACAATAATACGAATGAAAATAAATATATATCCTTCTCATAGTCGAAATCTATTCGGTGAACGTACCTTCGCGAAGATGGAATGTTTGAGAAACCTAGCAAAGATCAACAGGCATGGAGTAGTTAAGAACATTTGAATACCCTGTATACGGATGCTGTTCGAACGAGAGTGGTTTGCAAACATTTGATCTGTAAGTATCGTAGTGAAAACTCCAGTGGAATCATGTGGAAAAACAACTTTTTCACATAAATTTGAACATTCAACTGTAATTCAAAATGAACAGTCTTATCCCCAATCAATATAATCGTATTTCTACAAGTAATATTTATTATTATGAAATGGAGATGACATTCTCGTTCTCATCCGTGAAGCTAAAACTCTAACTTCCTCTCTGTTTATCTTCGCATTGTCATCAAGGAATCATTTAGATAGTCCACATTTGCATCTATAGTACATACATAAACATTGTTCGGTTGCTAGAAAAGCTACATGTAATAAATATATTGAAGTTTTACTCTCTTACCAATGACCAATATTCAACCACACCTGTTCTATTTGGCCTTGCAATATCTTTGTGTCGAATATATTCATCTACAGGGTGATGGTTTCAGGAATTGGTGATTTGGCAATTGAGTTTGGCACGGGCAAAAAATTATACCTAAGGTGGAGAAGGTTTGATTATGCACTCTCATCAGTGGAATAGTATCTTTTTTGACTTTGTTAGTTTGAATGCATCAGTCTGATGTATTTATAGAGCAACCACAGTCAGCGTATTCAGAAAAAGTTAACGAAAATTGAAAAGGAATGACAGTTTTTCCAAATGGTTTGTTATGAACAAAAAAATATATAAATTGAAATCAAATGAAAATACACGACTGACTATTTTGGGTGATGTGGGCAGAATAAAACACTTTTCATTCAATTTTTTTTTTTCGAAAATCGCATCCCGTTCGAGACGTAAGTGATAAAAAGTCGAAGAATGATCAAAATTTACCATTTTCAAGGAATTATCTCTAGTTTATACAAATGTTTTTTATTATACTTCATCGCGACATAATCTCTGAGAGTTTTACTTGAACATCAAACCTTTTTGAGTCCTTTCCATACATCCTTTGAATTTCACAACTGAATTAATATAGAATATTGCAAACTCTTGAGGGGTTGATGATATATGAAGATAAATATTTTCAATTGTTCGGCAGTTTTGTCGAAAATGCAACCCTTTTCAATTATCTGTGATAAATGTTTAAAAATGGTCAAAAATTATAATTTTTGAAAAATCATATCGTTACTTCAACCAGATATTTTTAATCGGGGTTTATTATCGGGGTTGCACATCCATGATTTTCGAAATTCTGCTCAGCGAATGATCTGAGTGTATAATAATTTATATTATAAATTATCTTAATTTATTTTAAAAAAAAGTGTTTGGTTGAAGGCAAAATTTTGAAAATTATAGAAATAGAGGCATTTTGTGTTCGATTGGAGGAATATATGGAGAGATTATTTCCAGAAAAAGTGTAAGCTCAGAAAAATTGAAAATCGAACACAAAAACAACATACCTGAAATAATAGCCAAAAACCAAGTTTATTTTCATTAGTTTCATCGGTTAAAAAGGCTTAGTGCAAATAAACACTGTCAAAAATAATAATTCAAAAAACTCACGGTGATTATTTTGCGCGAAAGAATAATGAAAAATATTTGGTAGAATTGGATATGATTCTTTGAAAATGATAACTCTCAGGCATTTTTCGACCTTCAATCACGAATAACTAACTCTAAATGGGTACATTTTGTGAAAACATGTCGAAGGATAAGTGTTGATTAGCCAGAAAATATATTTAGCGTCTCCAGCATCAACTATAATGAGAATTTGCAATATTTCATAAAAAAATGAACTGAAAAATGAAAAACGTCTTGACAGAAAAGAAAAAGAGAAAATTTGGTAGAAGTGGAGATACGACTTTTCGAAAAACTCAATTCAATCTTTCTACATGGGATTGAAAAAAAATGGTTTTTTAAATTCATCATACCGCTAACCTGTGCTTGCTACTATAAGCTTTTTCGATGATTACTTCGCATTCTGACCTGACGTTTTCATGAATCGATACAAGAGAATGAAACCATGTATATTGGTAACCACGGAAGTCGATTTGATTTTTCACAAATCTGTTCAATTCCAGTGATTATATTTTGATTCTTTAAATGATTTCGTCAGATACTTCAAACGCTTTTCAACTTCATAGGATCTCCATCTTGTCCCATCTCTTTGATTCGTAACGTGTTTTGACAACATTCAACATAACTTATAGTACATGTGATACCTGCAATTCATCGTACACCAATATTGATCAAAATATATTTCATCACATCAAAAAACAAACTATACGTATTTCGTTGACCACTCGAACGTATCGACATTTCTCCTGGTGAAAATGGTCAACGATGGGATGTGTTATGTCTACACTGAACATCATAAACTATATTTCTAACCAGTTTCAGTCTTTGTTTAAAGTAGATTGATTATTAACAAGTTTACGCGCATACGTTCATATCAAGCGTCTCTGTGGTTTTAAACTCCAACTCACCTTCATATCGATTACTAACATATTTTTTACAATAATTTGACCAGTTCACCGCATTGCTCTGTAGAGAATCGCTGCTGTCAGAATGGCTAGCGGCATACCATCGACGCGATCTGAAACAATAGAAACAAAATGTTATTTTTTCAGATTCTGAGCAGTTGTTGTCATGAAAGTTCTACATCAGAAACCGTGAAAGGTGCAGACGTGTGTTGGGTGTTTGAGGCCATTCAACGTTCCACGCGGCCATGATCTTGAATAGTAGACAGGACACGAACAGACTTTCACTACTAATCTGGACCCGTGCTAAAAAATAACATGAAAAACGGTGAGACTCCATAGCCTGTACCTGTTTTAACTTTTGACATTTATAGAGCGATTGATTGGAACTTTCACATGCTGTCTTTTTTATTTTTATGATGTTTTTGATGTATTTGATGTCAGATATGATGGAATACAGTGCTTTTCAGTTGAGTGTCACATATTTTTTAGCTCTTGATTTACTCTGAAGGGGGTTCCTGATGAATTTGATGTCGAATATGATGAGAAGCATTGCTTTTTAGTTCAATACAGGTTGTCACAGACTTTTTAACTCATGGTTTACTCTTGAAAGGGTTCAATGGAAAGTAAATGAACAATTTTCCCAAATTCTTATGGAGTTCATGATGTACTCGATGTCAAATATGATGAGGAGTATTGCTTTTCAGTTCAAAACAGGTTGTCCTATAATTTTCAGCTTAGGATTTACTTTGGAAAAGATACGATGGCAAAAAAATGCACGATTTTTCTGATTCTTAGGACGTTTTTGATGTATTTGCTGTCAGATATGGTGGAAAGCAGTGCTTCTCAGTTGAAAACAGGTCGCCATATATTTTTTAGCATTTGATTTACTCTCAAGGAGGTAGAGTGTGAAAGAAATGCACGATTTTTCCAATTTTCATGACGTTTCTGATGAATTTGATGTCAGATATGATGAGAAGCAGTGCTTTTCAGTTGAATACAGGTTGCCACATACTTTTTAGCTCATTTTTTGCTCTTCAAAGGGTACGATGGAATAGAAATGCATGATTTTTCCAATTTTTATTGAGTTCATGATGTATTTGATGTCAGATATGATGGGAACCAGGGCTTTTCAGTTGAATACAGGTTGTCACATATTTTTCAGCTCATTATTTTCTCTAGAAATGGTGCGATGTAAATGAAATGAACGATTTTCCCAACTCTTTGGAACCCTCTTATGTATTTGGTGTCAGACATAATGAAAACCTGTGATTTTCAATTGACTTCAGGTTGTGGCATATCATATAGCTCACGACTCACTCTAGGAAGAATACGATGGGAACGAAATGTGCGATTTTTCTGATCCTTGTTACGTTTCTGATGAATTTGATGTCAGATATGATGAAAACAAGTGCTTTTCACTTACATACATAGTTATCACATATTTTGTAGCCCTTGATTCACTCCAGCAACGCAACTATACATATAGTACTGTTCCGAGAATAAATTATTAGCTACAAATTATTGGCAAACGAATATACAACAACATAGTCTTTGCTTTCATCATAACAAATACATCAAAAACGGTATAAGAATCGAAGAAATCGCGTTTTTCATTACCGTTTTTATGGTAAGTATCTTTATTTGACTACGTTACATAAAGTGATTATGTTTGTAGCAAGTCAAATACACAAAAATTGTTAGAATTATAGTAAATAAGTTATTAAAATGACAAGCACCCGCTTAGAGTGAAATATCGAGTTATATAAAAGTTTATACCGTCAATAATTGAAATGTACAAGTGATATGGCAGAAGGTGAAACAGAAAATACATGAAAATTCCTGTATAGAATAGTAAAATGACGTTATGTAATGTCAGTCGAGAGTTGGAAGCTGCGTCTCCATATATTCATTGATGCCGTAAAAACAAATAAGCAGGAAAAGTTTTATTCTGTTCATAAATTGATAACCATGGTGAATCATGAGCTACAAAATAAACGACTCGTACATAATGGAAATGCCCTCGATTTGATCATTCTTGTCAACAATAATAATAATAATATTTATTTGCATTTCAAGCATGATTACATTGGTAATTTATAATTCAACACAGACCAAAAAATACAAGAAATACAAAAAAGATTGAAAACAACATGTTTTCTACGGAGAGTGCTGGTCTTAGTTCCAGCCTTGAGAAGGGAGGATGAGCATAATTAGTATTAGAAAAAATAGGAAATGTTTGTACTACATAATTATGGAATACAAATAATACCCCCGGAGTAGTGGAAATGGTACCCGAAAACTAAAAAGTAATAATGAACTGATATTAAACTGTTAAAAGTCATGAAAACAATGTTAACTGTCAGAAATTTGTTTCAGGTAGAGAGGATTTTTGTATTGTCTTTTGAACGAAGATATTTCACTTTTTTTCACTTCACTTGGTAGATCATTATATAGATTATAGATGTTGTAGCTGAACGAACGATGATAAAGAGTGGTACGATGTGGAGGAGGGTATAACAGACCTTTGAACCTAATATTTTAATTGTGCACGTCGGAACGAAATTGGATTTTGTTATATAGGTATGGTGGGCATTTGTTTACCAAAATTTTATGGAAAAGTACTGCTGAGTGCAATGTACGTCTGTATTTCATCGATAACCATTTGGTCTCCACGAGTTTGTGAGGAATTCTTTCATACTTACGAATTCCATGAATTAGACGAAGGCATGCCTTCTGTAATTTTTCTATCCGACATATATCTTTTTAATCTAAACACGGTCCATACAAAACTTCACACTATGAGAAATGAGACAGAACTGAGGTATCAGTAAGTTGTGTTTTCAACAAATGTTATAATGAAATATGACGATGAGGATAAAGTAACTTCAGAATCATATAATTTTTTTTGAATACATTTTGTGATTTGTTTTTTGAACCTCAAGTCAACGTCCATTTCAATACCTAAATTTCTCGCTGTTTTCTGCGGTGCTGAAATATCATTATTTATATTAATATTTATGTGTTCCTCAACCAGCAAATGATTGGTCCCGAAAACCAAGAGATTAGACTCTTTTGAATTTATTTTCAGATTATGTGATTCCGATATCGTAACGAGTCGTTTCAAATCCTCATTAATCTTCAGATTGGCTGCAGCTATTTCATTGGGGTGAAAAGAAAGGTAAATTTGAGTGTCATCGGTATACATATGTGAGTTGCAATGTTGTAGGACTGACATAAGATTGCATGTATATATTGAAAATAATAACGGTCCAAGTATGGACCCTTGGGGCACACCAGCCTTCATAAAACCTACATCTGATTTGCCCATTGATGTTTCGACAAACTGCGATCTATTTGTGAGATAACTCTCAATCAAGTTACAGCTCTGCTGAACCTGTGAATCCAATGAAAAATCAAAATTGAATTGAACTGGCTGATACTTGATGAAAATCCATAGTTACAAATAATATCACAATTTCCGGTGAAAATCGAAAAAAAGTGAAATCTTTCGTCAATTGAAATTATTCAAAAAAGACATAATTAACTAACCAACCGATGGAAATTTTCGGAGATGAAGCTACAGAAGAATTGTCATCTTTGAGAGGAGAACTCCTGAGGAACTGATTACGACACTCGGTAATAATCGAAAACTTCTGATTCCACCATTGTATTCAACATCGATGGGGTGCTGACCTACGTAATGGAAGGATATTAGGAATTCAATGCACATTTTATTGACGCGCACTAGAAATCGCATTTTGTGATCCTGGCTTCCATTTCACCAAAGGGAAACATTGTTGCAAATCGATAGGTGAAAACCTTCATCACGAGACAAACCTTATCCACCAACCCAGTTGGAGATATAACTATAACTCACTATAACCCTGGAAATAATTACTTTCGTTAAAGGAAAACTCATCAGGACTATGTGCATTATGATATGGACATCATATCATTTACAATAATTTATGTTTATTTTCCAACATACTCCCAAGTTGGAGATTGACCAATTGTTCATTTAGAAGAATTGGTACTTCTCCGACTCCATCTTCTTCTTTTATTCGAAACTTCATTCTGCCCATCCATTCCGGTCATGGTCTAGAGCGTGTTGGGCGACACTGGATTTTTCTGGCCTTCCGTATTTCATGTTTGCAAAATGCTCCTTGAAACGGGTTTGAATAGCTCGTCGGCTCTGGCCGATGTATTTGTTGTTGCAATCTTGACAACTGATTACTTTCATGTTTTTGAAAAAGAAAACGTGTTTTTCTAAAAAGATTCATCTCCTGTTCACTTCATGAAATCGTTCCGAATGATTGTGAATAAAATAGTATACAAAACTTTGACAATAGATGAAATTTTTTCCTAGAGAAATAGCTCACTTTGACTTTCATTTCCGGTAAGCTATATTTTTCTCTCAATGATTCGCTTTCTGTCGGTGCTTCATTTGTACTATACTATTTCATGAGACTATAGAACTTTCATCTCGGGTATATCAATGATTTGAACAATATCAACACTGGTTTCGTCAAAAATTGTTTCGAATGAATCGAATAATTTTGTATATGAATGTATAATTGTAAAATCGTTCTGCAAAGCGCTTTCGACTCTCGTCATCATTATTGCTCAGCTGGAAGTAAATACTCTATTTGAAAAGGAAGTTTTTGTGAAAGTGAAAATTTTAGGTTATGAAACATTGTTGATGAGTACTTACTCGTCAAGCAAGAAAGTATCGAAATATGAGAACATGGTACATTTGTGGAATTTGTGATTTGTATAAAACTGATTAGCCTAATAACCAACGAAATGCATGTTGGAGATTGAAGCCAATATGTCATTTGAATGAAGGACGAACTATGACAGAATGTGTCAAGTCAAGTGACAGGTTGAGAATAATGGAGAATAATAGTTGGAGAGTGATTCACTATGAATTTTGAATTGTTGAATTTTTGAATAATTCATTTTTTCAATTACAATTCATAATCCTTTCATGAAGGGAAAGGAAATCTCTGTATAAGTTTACTTGAGTATTCAAGCCATGATCGTTTTTCCATGATTTTTCACTGACGTAAAAATTGAAGTATGTTTTATTTTGGATTGAGGTGGCCTTTACTTGATGGAAATCTATAGTTTTCACGCTATAAGGTAGACACGATTAAATTTCCACAAAATTTATTGTCTTCGCGACATGTTTCGATACACTGTATCAAGCGAATGTTTTTAAACACTAAATTATTCTTTGTTAAAAGCTCCTTAAATACATCAGGGTCTACTCTAATTATCTCTGATTCCTAGAATAATACAACTGATACTGATGATGATTCCTAAACTTATTACCTGATGCTAATAACTGATACTGATTCCTAGAATTACACTGATAATGATTATGATATCGGACCATAGTTACTTATTAATTGAATAAGTTCAACAAAGGGGAACTATTGAGATCCAATTGATCATTTAGCAAACAATTTTTTAATTTATTGATTTCCAAAAATTCTAAATAATTGAGTCTAATGCCTTTATTTTCAACATGCAGAATTTCGAAATTTTTATCGAAGTCATGGCCTTCCTCCAAAATGTGATTGGCATATGATGAATGAAATGTTTTCTTTCCATAACTCATACGATGTTCACGTATACGGCTTTTGAATGGTCTACCTGTCTGGCCAATATATACTTTGGAGCAAGATCCACAATTCAATTTATAAACTCCCGATTTTTCATCTTTTATTGTTTTATCTTTGTTATTCTTGATGAACCTTCCCAACGGGTTATCTGTTCTATATGCTACTTTTAAATTTCGTTTATGCAAAAATGAAGCTACTTTTTCCGTAGCAGGTCCTGAATAAGTTAAGATTCTATAATTATTGTCCTGGGTCCTCAAAGTGGGGTACACTTTTTGGATAGCTTTTCTATGTAGTTTTTTAGCAAGAATATTTTCTATTAATTTGACTTGATATCCATTGTTAACTGCTATTTGTTTTATGATATTTAATTCTTTGTTGAAATTGTCCACAGAAAGAGGAATGTTTACTGATCTGTGCTGATAATTTATGTTTATATGGATGTACCGAATTATTATGAATAGTGATATCAGTGTGGGAAGGTTTATGAAAAATAGCAAAGTGGTGTTTGCTGTTGGCTTCACCTATTGTCAAGTCTAAGAAATTAATTGAATTTTCTGTTTCCATCTCTATTGTGAATTGAATATTTGGATGAATAGTGTTAATATATTTATGAAATGTATCTAATTGCCTGTTGGTACCTTTAAAACAAACTATAACGTCATCTACATATCTGTACCAATACAAAAACTGTTGCGAGAGTGGATGCTTATGAATTATATTTTCCAGATTGTCCATGAAAATTTCTGCCAGTAGAGGACTCAGCGGATTCCCCATGATCAAACCGTCAGATGAAGAGTATACTTTATTGTCAAATTGAAAGTAATTTTGTTCAAGACATATCGACAAAAGGTCTAATATCTCTTGTTTAATAAGCGGATTAACATGATTTTTATCTAGTAAACCTTCGACTAAGAGTATGGTATATTGTGGAGGTATACTAGGGAAAAGATTTTCAACGTCAAATGATATTGATTTTGCGTTATCTGGAACAGTTATATCCTGTATTTTATTTATCAAATCAAAGAATTTTTAAGGCTGAATTTCGGTTCAAATTTATATCTGTTCTAATTGGAAGCATTTCCGTAAATATTCTGATACGAATACCATAAAAACGATAAAATCAATAACCCTAACACCAAACTGATATTATTTGTAGTTGACCCGCTTTTCGCTTGAAATAGAAAGTGAGTTATTTGTATATATCACAATCTAAGGTGGTGAAAGAACTGCTTGGTCCGATATGGACTTCGTCTGATAATATCGATTATTGTTGATAATTTCTCAACAGTTAACTCAATATCGTACTGAAAGTAATGTGCCCTTTGTCATCATTCATACTATTTTCACATTTTGGTATTTCTTGACTCTTGAATACAACGAGCAGCCCTGTATCATACAGCGAGTCCCAAAGAAAATTTGCACACCCCTGACACTCGGAAAAATTAATGTTAATTTAAATATCGAGGGGGACAAATTTTCATGCAAAAATAATTCGTGCAACTTCAACCCTGTGCTGGGAGTAGCGACTCCTTACAAATTTTTGAATGAGATGAGGGGTCAACTGAGTCGAAATTTGGAAGGGATTTCCATGACTTGCACAACCTCTTTGCTTATTTTAATTCGATCGATGGATGGTTGTCAATCAAGATCATTTCCAGCAATACATAACTAAGTGTCAATTTTTTGGGGCATTCATTAATTTTCAAACTTTTAAACTTCAAGCAACGATTTCTTCGTAAGTAATCGATCAAAAAAAAAAAGTTGTGTAAGCCATGAAAACCTCTTCCAAATTCCGAGCCAGTCGACCCTTCGTCCCATTTAAGAATTTGTGGGGGAGGGGGTTGCTACCCCCAGCACAGGATTGAAGGCGAATTATTTTCATACACAAATTTGTCCCCCTCGATATTAAAATGGACGTGTTTTTGGATTTTCGTCAAAACATTTATTTTGCCGATTGTAAATGAGGTGCAAATTTTCGTTGAAACACGCTGTAGTATTTCTATGCAGACATAATGATGATATTTATCAGATTGGCGTGAGAATCGTAAAGTTTGAATCGATTCCATCGACTGCATATATGTCGTTGTGATAATATATGAAAGGGCATTCGCCCGAAAAGAGGAAGACATTCAGCTTATTCATAGTTCCAAATTTTTTCCTAGTCAAATGAATACGTTCGCTATCTATCCGATCCACGAACATCATTACACGGACTAAAAAACGTAAACTCATCTCCTCTCCGTGTCTGGAACATCTGTAATCGACAGGAACTAGACGGCTCCAAGAAAGTCCCGGTGATGAAGTGTTGACATAAATATTGATGGAAAATCAAAGAGTGACCCGGTCGCCGGCGAGGGGTCAATACGGTTAATAGGAAATTGAGAAAATTTCATTTCCTTAGTCCTTCAGTTATGTGAAATGGTCATGACTTCATACGTGAAGGGCGGAGGTATAAATGAAATGCCGATGAAAAAAGAATCTGAAATAGGTGGACGATTGAACGGAAGTTGCTGCCAAATGAGTTTGCGAGGACGCTGTCTCATACAGTGATCGTTAGAAAGTTAGTGAGACATGAGCAAATTGTATACCGGGTATTCAACACTTACCATTGAAAGTTCGGATCTCTGGAAGATACGAATTCGGTTGAATTGTGGCAAAAAAAACGAAATTTCGTCCAGAATTTTTCGAAAATATTGGGGCGGAACCTAAATCGTTAATGGTTTCTTCTGATTCCTGGATCAATTTGATGAAATATGCCTGAAAATCTGAAAATTTCCATTGCCACATTTTCCTACCAACATATTTTCGATCTGACATAATTTTGTCTCTCAACCACCATTATCAACTCCTTTATTTTATAAAAATGTGAAATTGGATCTCAGCAGTTTTCAATCTTCTCTCCTTTCACCTTTTCACTGATACATAACGGGTCAAAATTTGCATGAAAATTTCTGAATTCTGACATAAATTGAAAACACACCTCACAGTAAGGACATAGAACATATACAAACTACACATCCTGTAACAAAAATTATATCTTATGTTCCTCGACTACTGACACATACTCAACCAAATTAGATAAAAGAAAACACAAAGAATTGTTGAATTGAACTGGCCGATACTTGAAAATCCATATTAATAATTAATATTATAATATTAATAGTATTTTTTTATCTTGCTTGAAGAAGCTATTGTAATAGCGAAACACGTGTCGCGGTTTTGTAAACCCATTGTAAGTGAAAATCATACAGTAATATATTTTTGTACAAAGAACTGTATTTATCAAATTCCTTGTCCGTGTGGTCAAAAATGTACCAGTGAAATTTGGTAGACAACTCAGTTGAGTGGTGTTCGAACTCTAGTTTGAAATATTCGACTCTCCTGGAAACCGTCGAATTGAACTGAATACTTCGGGAATATATGAGAAAAAAAATGAGAAAAAAGGAGAAGTATTCGAATTCTGGAATTAATGATCCAGACTATGCTCAGAAACTGAAGAAACATTGATGATAGATCGTAAAGATCAATTATCAATGAGTGAAAGAGGAATGAAATCAATGAGAAAATCAAAAAAATTCATGAATAATTTAAAAGATGCTAATTACTGAAATAAAGATCTGAAAATATAGATCAGCGAATGAGGAAGAAAAATCAATTAGAAAAAAGAAGTCACGACAACCACAAAACTTGATAAAAATGTACTGTTACAAAATTAGGAGAGAAATCACTGAAACTAGATGAAGAAATGAAGAAAACGAAATGTAAAAACGATAAAAACCTCTGAAACGATGCGAGATATAAGAGAAAGTAAAGAGTTATTATTAAGACATGATGAAAAAAACTGAAATATATGAAACCAAAAAAAAACTTACAGAATAACAATAAAGAAGATATGGAATATAAAAACGAAAAAAGAAATTTTAGGACTGATAGTCAAACGGGATTTCACCACTGATTTCATTAGCCTGTTTTGAGTCATCGGATACGGTATTTGCTAACGAGCCAAAGTGGTCCAGATTCAACTTCAAAAACTGTAAGTCCCGGCTTTCCCTTGCTCGCACAAGCTCTGGAACGAGCTTCTGAGGGGTTTTCTAGAAACCTGGGATATTCGTTGAAGACATTATATCGTTACGAATCTCCTAGCGCTCTAATAGCGCCGGTCCTGACGAGAATGTAAACGCTGATGAGGGGTAGCGTCATCCTTTTCCAGGAACTGTTGGTTGTGTTGTCCTGCCCGTATACATGCCAACCCAATCCAAAAACGCTGAGCAAGACCTGACTCAGCGTCGGTCTGTAGAGTAACGGGAAGAAAGAGCATTATTCATTATTCATGCAGGTGTAGTTTAGTTTATATTAATTCGGATAAAGAGAAAGACGTGTGTGATTTGTTCCGAAAATATAGTTTGTCGTTCCAGTCGTGTTTATTTATTCACTCTAAATCAAAGATAGTTGCATCCCTAACAGTTGCCGCCTGGAGAATTCTAGACACGTCATCGGGACTTCTCTCGAAGATTCTCCATAGGTACGCAGATATATAAGCAGCGGGACATCGCGGCGGAGACAAGTTTTATTCAGAGCTAAGTGGCGAGAGTTATTGAGAGCTAAGTGGAGCAGAGTTTATTCGCGAAGCAGAGTTTGTATTAGAGAGAATTGTTAGTTCAGAGAGTTTTAGTACCGAGCATTGGAAAATTAGCGGAGCAAGTTGAGCGATTGCATTGTATTGCGTTGTGACAAAGAGTTATAATGAAAGTAGTTTAGTGTTGTTTGGAGTTTTAATCAACGATTCCAAGGATAGATCACAACAGTGGTGTCAATAGTTGGATTTTGCAAGGATAAATCGTAACCGTGGTGTCAGAAGTGGGATTAGTGCAAGGAAATCGTAACAATATAATGAATGTTGAGTTCCAATATTTTTTTGTAATTTCATGATTTCAGACTAGTTTCTTTGATCTGTCAAGTTTTTTGACACGTTCAACATACAAATTATACAGTGCTTTTCTTTAATGTCTTCCCCCTTTTATTTTTTGAACGGATAAGCCCAAAAAAAATTGAAACTTGAAATAATGAAATTGATGCATGAATACTATATTCTCTAGTGAAATTGACAGATGAAAATATCAAGCTGGCGACTGGGCGCCATCTGCAAAAAAATTAAATGGAAAGGGGGACTTGTGATATATAATTCTAAAGCTACTGACGAATACTTTTTAACCCTAGAATATGAAGTCAATATCTTCACCTACTGGAAAATGGCGGGACATTTGAGGATTACCTGAATACAAACACATTAATGTCGATATTTCCGAAAAAAAAATAGTTTTTCTCTGCTATATGGCAATCCCAACAACTCGATAAGGTTTGATAGGTTATTTTTGTTCATAAAAACGACAAAAATGTCAGCACGACAATGAACATCAATGTTCAGTTCAAATATTCTGATTCAGATTTCCATTTTATAAGTGTATAACCACGTGAACTATCTTCAAAATGGTCAACTGAAAATTCAAGAAGGAAACTGTATTTGAATATACTGGAAACTACTCTAATCACCGAGATCATATAAGTGAATCCTAATGAATTCGATCTGGATATTATTTTTCCAACAAGATGGAGAAATATCGACGTTGCTGAGTTTAAAAATGTTCGAGGTGAAATATCGGATAGTCTGTTCTTATGTCAAGACGGTTAAGTCAACCATTACGAGCACTTTCTTAACTGAACCCAGCTTATTTCCTCAAAGTATGAAGTTAAACAGAGATATATTCGGGCAATTATTATATGTTCCGCTATTTTGTGGGTGGAGATATTGAATTCATATTCTAGGGTTGAAAAGTATTCGTCAGGAGCTTCAAAATGATGTTTATTCCAGATGGCGCCCAGTCGCCATCTTGGAATTTTCATCTGTTAATCTCGAATTGAATTATAAATAAAATAAATATATTAAAAATATTAATTATGCTGAAAATTAAAAAATTACGTAAAATAAATTAATTTTGCTGAATGGACTTCCATTGAAATACTAGTCGTAAATGTAAATAAAGAAATCAAATGAAATATTATGAAAATTGTTGAAACTAAGTGTCAAGTTGAGTGTACTGATGACGGCTCGATTGCTGGTATCCGCAATCGTCTTCGAGTGATGACTGACAATATTTCGAGGTGTGGTCGGATATAAAGCCCCGATTCCTCTATGGTGGGGAAAGGGGAGCTACTGCCAAGGAGGCGAGCGGGTGCTACCACTAGAAGTGTGCTGATCGTTTTTCAGCGGGAAATCGATGTATTGGCGAGAGATTCTCCCTCATTGAGCCGAAGTCGGTCCATGCCTTGGATAAAAGGCCTCCACGAAAAGTCCGAACCATTACCATTCAGCAAGGAACAATGTCAACATCTCTCAAGCGAACGTAGTAATTATGCATCAATTTCATTATCCTATGTTTCAATATCTTGAGTCGACCCGTTCAAAAAATGAAAGAGGAGGGGGGAATTAAAGGAAAGAACTGTATAGAAGTTCGAACCGAAACCACATCCACACAAACGCCCAACTCATTGTCAACCGAATCCCTGAAAATTGAAGCGATTTTCCATGAATAACTCGATATCCGGAATTGTATCGCACTCATTCGAAGATCAAGCTGTGACGAATCCCTTGACCCGACATCTGTATAAGAATCGACCACCGTCCCTTCGAACCTTGCGAATCACTCAAATACAAATTTATATTCATACGTATGCCGAAGGAATACTCACTCGTAGGGGAATCCCCGGAGTGCTGGGGAGTATTCTCGTATATATGTCCTTTGGTGTCGGAGTCGGAACTTGATTTCTGTTCGGACTTGTCGATCTCGTTCAGATTTGATTGATACTTCGAACCTGCAAAGAAAGAGAACGAGTGTTGTCACATAGGTATGATTTGAGGAGGGAAAAACTAATATGAACTTTTATTTTCTATTTTCGGTATACAATGGAAGTCTCCTCTATTGATAGGTATCGACTATGCAGTCAAAATGTGTAAAAAAGGGCCACACTTCAGTTGTCTCTATTTCGAACCTCTATTATAATATTATAAATTGTGAAAGTATTCAAAGTTTCTACTGAGAACATTCGGAAATAACACAGAAAATGTCTGTTTTCATTTCGATGTCTCTGTGATAAAAAATATATTGGCCAGACTTCTGGATGCCTTGAAAGTAGAGTTTCCTGACATAAAAGTGATTGTAGATGTGCTCTGGCTGATCATGTGAATGAATTTGACCATCAAAAGAATTATAATCTAACAAAAATATAAGCTAAAGAGAAACATGACTGAAAGAACCTTTTCGGAAATGGCCTATATATCTCAAGATGAAAACTCTCTAAATAAAAAAACTGATATCAATCATTTGAGTGAAATTCATTCCTTCCTACTGTCGTTGAACCACAATCTTCCAATAAACAATAATATATCAATAACTACTCAATTAGAAATAGAAATGTAACTTTTCCCATTCAACAAAACAACATTTGTATACACCAATTTTTAACACTTTATACATGATTTCAGTCGGTGACATTGACTTGAACCCCATAGATTGCTTTCTATTGACATCTTATGTATATCCCTTAGATATGAAACAACAAGTCCTTCGTTTTCGACTGAAACTTTAAGAAAGACTTTTTTCTGTGATTTATATTCGTGAAGCTTCTTATAGATAATAACCTTTTCATCTATTTACAATTTCTGTGATGTCACTATTTGATGAATTGAAAAACATATCAACCAGCGTCACTATAGATGCAAGTATTGAATTCACGAATATAAAAAAAAAGAAAATTGACATGTATAATTCCTTGTAGTTCCTTGTAGTTCCTTGAAGATGTAAATAAATTTACGAAAGCTTGAAATAACCTTTATAAAAGAGTACCCTTTTGACTTGCTGCTATCCCCAATATAAACTGGTTTTATTTCTTACAGCATAATTGAAAGTCAGTTTGATAAGTCATTCTCTGTTGATGTGAATTTCATTCCTAAACAAATTCATTCAACTTCCTCAATATCGATATCCAAAGCACTCGAATGATCATAACTCATTTTGTCGTCGAAAGTATTCGTTAACTACGTCACAATCTTTGGGTGATTTGATTCTGGAAAAGACTTTTTCTCAGTTTCAATATTTTCGGGATCAATTTTGACATATTTTTTCCAATAGCAAATGCTATATTTAGTCCAGAGAAGTGCCAAAATAAGAAGGAATAAGAAACATCTAGAAATATTAGTGAAAGTTTGAATCTTGACAGGACCAGCATAGAACATGACAGCTGAAGTGGGGTGAATTACCGACACAAATCAGCAGTGAGTATTGGATGATATATTCGATTTCATTTCACTTCGAATTTTTTTTATATTCAATATTGATTTGACAAGTAATCAAGAGATTTCTCCGCCATATTCTTCATGTTTTTTGAGACCAGTATTACAGAAAAATAAGAAATTGAATACATCACAGAATATAACATGATGCATTCTCACGAAAACTTCACCTTCACATACACTTCTCAGACAGAAGAGGGTTATTAGAAAAAACTCTGTTGAATATCATCCTTCGGTGATTTTGATGTGTTTTTTTTCCAATGAAAAGAATGAATCAAGAGGAAGGTTTTTATGTATAATACATGCATAATTTAGTAGAGAAACAGCGATAATTTTTGAGGTTGTTAATATGATGTCGTATATAAAAATATTATTTTGCGCTAACATTGCGAACGCTGGCTGAACCCTACGATATAGATCAAAAAAATGTACTAAAGGATTGTACACCTTGTACAACTTGTATAATAGCTCGACTTCTCAGAATGAGTCGATTGAATACGAATGTAGTCTATGGAAAATTGCAATAAAAACATTTTTTTGCTTCTCTGAATTCCTCGTTAAAATGAATGGCGAAAAAGCTACAGACAATATTTCTTTTTAAAAAAATTCATGAAAAATGCCACCACTGGTATTGAAATGAACATAATTAATTGTTATAGTGTATGTTAGCCTCTTTATAATGATGGGATAATATCACCCGAGACACCTGGGTTTTCTGCTATTTTTTCGAATTTGAAATTTTGAAAATTTTTTGAAGACCCTCGTCGGGATCCCAGTGGCGCAAAAATTATTCTTTGTACTGTCTTCTGAAGGTTGTCCAGTAGATGATGGATAACCTTTCGATTGCAAAGACAGTTTGACCCTTCAGAAACTATATTATAGTGTTATAGAAAGTCCTACGATTCTCGAATTATTTGGACTTTTATGAATAAAAAAAAATGTTACCGTTTGTTAATTTTTTGCGCGTCACTGCCACAAATGACAAAATTTTCTCAGATTTTTTTTGTAAGATATTCTCAACAAGATGTACCATCAGACTCACGTTGAAGTTGAAGAAATATACCGTGGTACCGTCAAGAATATTATCCTAAAAAATTCTGATAATATTTCGTTTTTTGTGGCAGTGGCGCTCAAAAAAGAAACAACGGGTAACCATTTTTTTTTTAATCCATGAAATTCCTATAACTCAAGAATCGTAGGACTTTCTATAACGCTACAATATATTTTCTGTCCTCTATTCGTAGCTAAAAGGTTATCCATTATTTACGGAACACCCTGTATGTTGACAACCAACAAACTGACGTGTAAATCATAAAGCATCGTCTGCACAGAACATGAAGTGAAGAGTATCAGGAAATGTCTGTTCTCCCGAACACTGCTAAATACAGGGTGTTATTCAAGTACGCCAAACTCAAATGGGTGATTCTTTGAGTAATTCTAAGACAAAAAGTTCTCATAAATATAGGTCCAGTAAAAAAACATAGTTTTTTCCTGGATATTTCAATAATCCTCATTCAGTTGATTTTCTTGAAATTTGGTGGTGGTATTTAGGATATCGAGGGGCTGTTTTAGCCATAACTAGATTGAAATCATTATGTCCAGGGGCGTCCTGGAAGGTACTTTGACCAACATTATCGGCCAAAAAAATATGCCACTAATTTTTTGCAATGTTTGTTTTTTTTTTCGCTTCATGCTACTGAAGTTACAAATTCTTAGACTTTGTCTTTCGTACTGTATCTTGCTCTGTTCTCAAGAAAAAAATTGAAATCCCCTTTTTGCATATACTTGGTACAACAAAAGTTTCACAGGATCTTGACATAAAAAATCACAAAGAAGAAGATGAAGAATAATATGAAGTTCAAACCTGGTGACGGTTTCTAATAAATACGTGAAAAAGATCTGTTTAGCTAAAAATGTTTTTCATTTCAACGTTGTGTTCTATCAAAAACAGTTAATCTAAAAATTCGAAAGATGACTTTCGTGTAATGTTATTTGTTCAACCATAAATAAATAGCTCGTTATTGCATTTCAATGCAGGTACAACAGAGCAATATACAAGAAAAAGTAGTTTTGATACGTAGTGTCACATTTTGGTGAAAGTCATAGAGAAGTTATCAGAAGTAAAATCCTGAACAAGGATTATTCTGGATATGATTTGATGATATCTGTATTCATCTATTGAGGTGAAAATGGCGTGAAAATTAAATTTTGACATTGTGCGTTAGAATTGCAATGACAAATGACGATAACGACATGAAATGTGATATGGAAGAATAACCTTTGTGCTATGATCAAAACGTACAAGTAACAAAATGGAGACTACAGTTCTCAAAGAATTCAGTCAGAGATCTGAAAATATCAGTCTAATGGGAACCTACCAAAATCTTGAACTAGATAATTTGAAAGAAGCAATGGAAATAAAAAATGAATGTTTCTTGTAGAATTCAGGAAATCGAAAATCAAGGAAAGTCATTTGCACTTACTCCCTGTACAAGCCAATTTTGTCAAATCAGTTGTGTACAGGTATCCGTAATAGTACAAAATTCCTGCATATCCTACTGTGAAACCGGTATTCACTAGCAAATAATGCTGAGCGAACGTCTTTCAATAACATCCCCATATCAGCCCCCAGAGGAACGTCTCTGCTCCAGATTAAACTCGTCTTCAGTATTCAATAGTTCCACTCAAGTTTCTGCCGTAATAACTAATTATCTTTTTCCGAATCGAATGGGAATCTTCGAACTCTCCAGCTCGTTTACTGGAGTGGTTGGGTCTTTTATTGATGCTTGTGATTTACATTTCCGAGGGGTGACCCTACATGAAGGCATCCTGAAGCAATTAATATTGAGTGGAAGTAAGCGAAGTTTTCATTAAACATTTTTGAAGTCGAGTCGACTCCAAGTCTTTTATTCGGTTGTATTTCCGAATGAAAGCTCAACGGTCAACTTGAAATGCCGCTTTTGAATAATGCAAAATATTTTCATAATGTTGTGCTCTTTATCACAATACAGTTCGAGGCGTGTTCAAACTTTTGACTGGGAAAGGAAATGAAATTTGCCCCAGGAGTTGAGTAAGGGAATTATGTTCTCGAGTATTATATGAGCAATTCAACTTCAATTTCGCTTATGGCTATTTAATTGAACTGGAATCTGAAGGTGTCGAAAAAGTGATATGTTTCCGACAAGTGTGAATGATTAATTGAGTAGTGTTCAGTGGATTCTGGAGTTGAAACAGCCAGGAAATGCCTTCTTGTGTTAGCCTCAGCCATTGTTGTCAGTCTTTGGTTGGGGCTTATCTTCAGAATGAAGGTGGTAGAGGAACGAAATCAAATCTGACAAATATAGATCTCGGAACTGACTCCAGAATGATCTGGATGGTTCGAATTGTATAATAAACACTCTTTTTGGGCTTTTCCCAACATTTTAATCACTCAGGATGGACGTGAAGTTTTATATATGAAGATATTAATATCAGAGTGCGAAAATCATATTTTATCTTGTAGGAAAATGTATGAGTATTTTTCAAAATGCATTTCCATCAAGACAAGTATCATCCTGTATAACATCCCGTCGACTATTGGTTGCTTTCATTATTTCCATAGAATACTTTCTTTCTATATTTATTCATACTTTGATCAACGCCCAGGGTTATGAGAGACACTCATCATAAATTTGCTGATTCTGATGTGTTATTGTTCAAGTAAGCGAATCAACTTTCCGGTTAATCAATTGAGAAATAGTGATGAGTTTGGTTCGCTACTGTCTCAAAGTGGAATGTAGATGAGTGTTTCTTCATGTATTTGTCTCCACAGAGAAAAAAAAGTGCTGTTCGTTTTTCTTCATCTATGTCTGTACCTATCTCCGAAAATTTCAGTAGGAGTAACTCCATTCCCAAGTGAATAACTATTTCGAAATAAAAGTTTTAGTAGAATAGACCAATGGTAAGCAACCATCCTAAAAAGCCAATAGGGATGGAAACACGAACAATTACTGGCACCCGTTTGCATGTGGACATATTTTTAAGTATGACTGTATCTTCGCCCCTATAACCCCACTTCCCTCCAGACCCTTTTGTGGAGCAGTATACCATATGAGATACATTATTTGAAAGGTGTAGTCAGATGAAATGGCTTTGCAAATTGCATGGAACATTCTTAAAACTAAAGAAAATGTTGAAATAATTCGAAACTAGTTCGAATCGAAGCCCCCCCTCCTCTTGCTCACAGATACAGAAGATACAAACCTCAGGCTACTGGAGATTTTGCAAAAGTTGAAGAAGATACTTCTAGACGAATAGTTCATGGAATAAGTCAATGTATTTTAGCTTTATGAAAATATCAATGGAACATACACAGAGGAAAACAATCGTATTGTAATTACTATTACACATGAGTTGAAAGATGTATATGTGCTTTACATTATATGGCTATTGATAAACTGTTTCCAGTGGAAGACAGGTTATGCCGGAACATGCAAAATTAGTGAACGCTGTTTCTCGTTCATTGTACAAACTATATGATGCCATACTATGTTACAAGATGTGATCTGTAAGTGGCTAGACAAGAAGACAAGATAGAATAGAACTGGGTTGAAAGATGATGATGTTCAGTTCCAGTTTAGGGATAGTGGACATCCTTCTCGAGGAATTATGGATCCATACAAGGAGTTGTATAGAAAAAAATGCCTGAGTACCCTTGGATGATGAGGAATCCGCAGTTTCCATATGTATATTTCAGCGTACGATTCAAATCTTTCCACTGCTCCATTTGCTGTCTTTGATACTTCAGACGTTATGGGCAATGTCTAGTTACGCTAAACCTAACTCCATTGAACCAAGCTCTTCTATACATTATACAATAAACAGTTATTGTGGAAACTGCTTTTACTTGAAATGAAACTTGGTTAGGCTTTCATTGTTCTACCATGCCTGAATGCCGACGATAATATATAATTTTAAAGAAAGTTACCGCTGCCCCTGTATATGTTTACCATTTAGTTTGGAGAATTTGAATACGGTGTTCATTCATTTTTGACAAATATTGTATTTGGTGATTCAATAGTGACTGTCAAATAATTGGTCACGCATAGTATCTATAGATATTGTGATTCCAAAAATATGAGATTGCAGGGGCTCATAAATATTTTCCCAGCTCCAGGAAATTTTGACACTTTCATGAGTATTTGAATTCATCAATTGTAACATTTTTTGTTGAAACATCCTTATGAGGTCAACAAAAAGGCAGGCATGCTGTTTAAGCTATAACCAAAAGCGGTGTGAGGGATAAAACAAAGAGAGGTGATGAACTAAACATTGGCTATCAGCACGAAAAAACATCTACAGTTGAGGTACCTTTGTCAGCAAGATGTATTGTGAGAGACGAAGGATTTCCATAAACAGAATTGTTCAGGTCTCCATTGCCATACACGTCCTTCAATCTGGTAGGTGTTTCCGTGGTTGAAGGCCTGGGAGATGTGGTTGGTGGTGATGAAGCTACGACAAAAACATGCATAAATATGCCTCGACCCCAGAAAAAAGTATTAGGTTATGCAATAATTATTATGATATGATTATTCTATAGTGTCCTCGATGAGGAAATGTTTCAATTTGGATTAGTTTTCTTGGGAGATCTGTTTCCTTGGAAGATTTGGTCGAACTCAAAATGGAATCATTGTAAGAATATATTTATTTCCAAACAACGACGTACATTTCGACCTCTTGTCATCTACAGTTTTAAAACCAATCAATTAACAAATTTTTATAAATACTTGATGCTATTACAGTCAGTAAAAAATTGAACAATGTGGTTATTGAAAATGTTATTTATCCAGCGAGTGTTGTATGAACGATAATTGAAAGACCTTTTGGAAAGAGGTATTAAAAGACACCAAGCGGAACCACCTTCTTAGCAAGGAGTGATATCACAAAAATATTGTTTTCATCAAAGACTGCTTGAAATGTTGCCTACCTATGTAAACTTCGTCTCACCTTGAAATTTCGTTTCTTTTAAGAGTTGAAAAGAGGGACTTTCAAAGTCCGCAATGTATATTATATGAAACATAAATTGATTTTATTGAAACCAAATTTTTCGTGGAACCGAACCCACGTGAACCAAAAAATGTTCATCATTCAAGTTGATGGCATTCATGAATTTACAGAAATCGAATTATGAATGGAAGTCGCTGTTTATAAATGATGATTCTTGCATGATAATATCCCTCTCTCATGTCAATACCACCAACTTATATTGCATTTCTTGTGGATGCAAGTCCACTTCCATCCAACTTATATTTATGAAAATGATCATTCCTGAAACTTCAAAGCGCAGTTCTAGGATTATGAATGGTAATAACAATTCGTACAGAATCATTGTTTTTACCTGGTTAGTCAGTTCATACCTACATTTATTAGGAGAATTATTATCGAAATATCAAATTTAAAACCAAATCTCACATCAGCGTATCCAAATGAAAAAAAAAAAATGATTTGAAAAGTATTCCTCTCTACTACTGAAGAGCTCTTTCACAAAAGATAATATTATGATCATAGAGATACTTTCCTAGTCCAGCTCATAATTATTTTTTGGAAATTCGTTTCCCCAATTGAAATCTTGAACTTCTGCAAAAGAAGCGATCCAACTGATAAGAATATTCATAGTGTAGAAAAAACTATCCAAATACAAGACCAGAACTATCCCAAGGTATTTCAACCTAACAAGTTTCAAATAAAATCTAACTGAACATTCTGATGATGGTTCAACATCTAGGCTATGGATTTAAATCACGTTTCACTTTTATTCTCCGAGGCAGCTCAACTATTTTGGTTTGAATTCTACTATGCCTGCGTGAAGGTGAGTTTTCTGAAATCACTAGAAAGTCGAACTAGTGTTTACAAGTTCTTAATCACACTGTATAAAATATGAATTGAAAAAAATCTGCCCAACTTTCTTCACATCAACATCATACCACCTGTATCCAGAAAATGAAAAAAGCTGAATGAGAAGAGAATTTTTTTCAATCCTCATCAGTATCTTTATTGTCTT
Source organism: Zygogramma bicolorata (assembly GCA_032362365.1). Taxonomy (NCBI): domain Eukaryota; kingdom Metazoa; phylum Arthropoda; class Insecta; order Coleoptera; family Chrysomelidae; genus Zygogramma; species Zygogramma bicolorata. The sequence continues at coordinate 365,129 of JAVJAQ010003801.1, read as the reverse complement.
GTATTCATGAAAGAAATCTGATATCTTCACCAATGGGTGAATTTCAGTTGTTCAATGAATCTGAATCTCAAAAAGGTCACTAAATTAGATAATCCACCTCTTTCTTCTAGATAAAATCTCTGACGGAATTACTGGACCTCTTCTTTCTTTCAGGTACCTCATCCCTATAGGGCCATGTGGTAAAAATAACTCCGTCCTTCCTGGGTGCTGGTGAGTGCATAGGAGAGCAGTGCAAACAGTGTGAGAAATAATAGGCGATTATAACATGCTCAGTACATGCTTTTGAATATCAACGACATAATTCATAGTCAAACAACCGAATAGTGTTTCGTATAGGTACATATATAGTTTCACAATATACTCATTGTTACCGGAAAGATAAAATATCAAACAAAATGGGATAATGTCATTTTTCTCTGAGTGAAACAAGCCTGTTTATGTTTGAGAGTGAAATATCATCCTGTCGAGTGGAAGTTTATTGCAAACTACTCTCTTATTGTGTGAAATTTCCATGAATGCTATCTATTTGTTTCGAATTTGGTGTGTTTGTTACACAAATTGAGCAAAAAGAAATCCTATGTTATTCAGTCCGTATCTTCGAATTGAATAAACATGTTAACAGAGATCATCAAAGGATTTTTCGATATTAACTTGTTTGAAATGAGTTCTTTATTCCCTTTGCTTTGATCTGGAATAAAATAGTGAAAAACAGTTCTTTGAAAACTGTTTCTCCACAAAAATTATCGTGTTTGTGAATGCCACTATTGTCGTAAGATTCTCAGTACAACTCTGATTACAAGTTCAAGAATTGGATTTTGGGGTCTTCTATGTCTGACGAACGATTTTGATGAATACTATAAGTTGTGAGTGTTGATTCTGGTTACTGGTTTACATATTGTGGTGCCTTCAGCATGGGCGCATGTGTGGAAAATTTAGTAGGAGGGGAGGGGGTTACCCTACATGATTCGTATATAGTTTCTCTTTCAAAAAAGCAAGGGAGATCGTTTTTCTTCCCTCATTGCTATCGGTCACTACCTCTTTAGGATCCTTTTCATGGAGCAGTAGAATTCTTACTGCAAGTGCAGTAAATTGCAAGTGCGCATGCTCTGTAGAGATTTTGCTGCAGATGCACTAAAAATTCCACTGCTCCATGAAAAAGGGTTGAAAGCAGTGGAATCTGTGATTTTCATGTGATTTGTCATTTATGCTATTTATAGTTATTGGCATTTGATTATGATTTCCAGAAACTATACCAAAAACCAAATTATATTGTTTAGCTGAGAGCCGATTAGAAGATTCCCAATCAGGTCTATTCTGCGGTGGCCTATTGATTCTTGAATATCATTAGATTATTGAAAAATATTCGAGAATGAGACCAATAATGCAATTTTGGTACAATTCAAAATTTTTCAATAGATAATGTTACTCGAAGATATTTCAGAAATCTTTATGGTGTATATTTATATTCTTCTATAACAGTTGTCGATTATCTTCAATAACCATTGCAATATTCAATAATGATAGTTATTCAAAAGATTCACCTGATAATAGACCTGAAGATAATGATATGGAAAATCGACATAATTACAGTAGAATTGGATGAACTGAATTGTTTATCTCAGTGGAGTTCTATTTCATTACTAGACTTAATCGCTATTCAATCCATAGCGATGTTTGTATAGTACCTTGAAGTACTACCTTTCAAGCTCCAGTGTTTTCGTTTACATGAAATTGTATAAAATTTATTTTCTTCATAACAAAACAATATTTTGTTCAATAAGAAATAATAACATCCTGATTCTATCAAAGGTACTAATCTCAGACTTTTTGTTTCGAATAACATTTTTGTTCAGGAGTCAATACGCTCAGAATCCGCGCAAAATCCTCACAAACTTCTTATTAATCCAACGGTTATTCCGCAGCTATGAACATGCTCACAAGTGGAGTAATTAGTCTAGCTGAACCTCACCAAACAAAACAGTATCCACACTTTAAATACCTACCCTCTAAATAAAACAAATCTGAACAATATTCAAAACCATGTAGAATATAAAAACTAATTGAAACAACAGATTTAAATAAAACGACAAAAGTTTAACTAATTTTGAAGAAATCCTAGAGCCTATGCACAATCGACCTTATAGATATACAAAATGGCTATTGAATTAAACAAATATCATTCGCTTTGCTGCTTTGGAGTTGAAAAATTTCAACTTCTGAAGGTCACTGCTCGAGCAGTGAAATCTGCTACTGTACTTGCAGTAGTTAAGGGCCAGGAAAATACACCTTATACTGAATCTGATGTTTTGCCAGTATAACTGATAAGAAGCATATTTATTTATTTATTTATTTATTTATTGGCCACAAAGATACAAACAGGCATGAGCCCACTGGAGTATCCGTTTACAAGCTAATAGCTAAAGTATCAAAACTAAGTACTAACAGTTCTGGTAATTTACATTTCGTTTTCCTAAAACTAATTTATGATAGCAATACAGAATTAACCTCAATTTCACACCGACGGTTCCAACTGTATACATAATTCATCACCAGAAAAGTAACTGAAAAGGAGGAAAGTATAGTTTTCAACCATTTATAAAATATATTTTAAGTCCTTTTTCACTTTACGTTGAGATGCAGAAAATATATCAATGTGATCACTGAATATTATGAGAAGATAGAGCTCTGTCACTATTCAAAACGTAGTTTTGCACAATGTTAGTAGAAGAAATTTTCGTCTTCTCCAAATTGCAATTCCTATTTTTAGTGAGAGGGATCATAGATTGGGGGCTCAAAATGTTATTGCACTGAATTTTTATAATATAGTTCCTTTTTGTATGTTAACAATTTCGAAAACCTTTCGAACAGTTTATGGCAAGCACTTTCATTGCAGTAGTTATCTAAAGCTCTGTTCAAATAACAGACATTTTCTTCTTCATATATAGATGCTTCATTTTTATTTTTGAACTTCACACAGGAAAAGTTTATACGTAATGATATAAAAACTGTGGTAATTATTTTCAAACTATATTTTGAATATTCATTCTGTAAAAACACAATAGGGCTGAATTATACGAACCGCAGGATGTTAACATTTATCTGCAGGACATTTCCAGTTTCCTTCAAATAATTGTCCTACTAGTGGAATATACGAAAAGTTCAAATCATCTGCGGACATAATCGGAGGAGCATGCAAAATCCTAATTACTGGCGATATCATGTTTTACACGTTTATGTTTGATTACTTCTGAGATATAGAGAATTGAACGTGACATAGATATATTCCATCAACGAGGACGGATTTGAAGAGATTTGAATGGAAGTTAGCATGCATGGAAACTGTATACACGCTTGTGGTATTTACCGAGAGCCGTAGTCAAAACCACGAAAGTGAGAATTAGTTTTGGTAGTTCAAGAGTTATATTCCATCTGAAATTCACGGGAAATAGAGATCTATTTCCTCCTGGACTCGACCGTGAGGTTTTCAGAACAATAATGAATACATTCGATGATTACTTCGAGGATTGTTTTTGCAGCCTCTATTATTAAATTAAGTTCCTCATCGAAGTAATCTTTTTTTATCCCAGTCAGTTCTATTCAATATGTTCAATAGTATGCTTCTAGGTATTGGACTAGTATCAGCTGTGGAAAAAAGGATATTCAGAAATGATTTCCCTAATATTTCAAGAGGTCAATTTTGTGTCAAACAGTTAAGACTTTGTCCCATATTCTTTGGTGTAAGAAGATAACTATCTCAAAATATTATTTCTGACCCCAACTCATCAGTATTGAATGTTACACGACAAAGCAGAAAACTGGAGCGGAGAGTGTGGTGTGGAGATATTCTTGTTGTTTGGGGTCCAATGAATGTCTTTGGAGATACCCCAGACAACTCAATATCTCAAAGATATGGACGCTATCTATTCATTTGATATTGATTCAATTGAAATAAAGGTTGTTCATCTCACGATAATGCTCAAAATGATATACAGTGCTTCTCTTCAAAGTCTCCCATTTGATTTTCTGAACGGGTCAACTGAAAAAATTGAAACTTGGGACAATGAAATTGATGCATGAATAATACAGATGAAAATTAAAAGATGGCAACTGGGCGCCATTTAGAAAAAAAACTTCGGATGGAAAGTTTTGTGAAGATGAAGCAAAACCACATTTCTTCGGTAAGTTAGAAACTATTTGAATAATACTTTCCCTGGGCGTTGGATTGGCCATTCCAATGGAATGGCCAGCCTGCTTGCCAGATTTGTCACCTCCAGACTTTTTTTATAGGGCTATTTGAAGCAATAGGTGTACGCAACGGAACCTGCTTCACTATTGAATATACGGTCAATAATAATAAATATTTGTAGGAATATCGACGTTACTGTGTTCGAAAATGTTCTGCGTAAAATATCGGTTAAGCTGTTCTTATGTCGCCATCTTGGAGTTTTCATCTGTCAATTTTACTCCAGAGTATAGTATTTATGCATCAATTTCATTATCTGAGGATTCAAGTTTTGAGTTGATCCGTTCAGAAAATAAAAGGGGGGGGGGCATTAAAGCAAAGCACTGCATGCATAATGACCGCAACAACATGATAATTCATTTTATGAATATATCAGAACTAACGATCACTTCGGATCAAATTTAGCCAGTCAATTCCCGAACTGTGGCCATTCAAATAGATATCACTATGCAATATTGCAGTTCGACAAACAAACTTCGAATTATGTATCAGAATGAGGCCCTATATTTTCTTATCTTAACAACCTCCATGTATTGGTTTCTAAATGGGGCAATCAGTGAACGGAAAATCACTGTATCTGCGGTCTGCACAAATTATTTGATGAGACTCCTTTCAGGCAAGCTTGATTATGTAGTATTGATTGCGATACTTGATTCAGTGGGGGAAATATTATTGAATTGCAGATGAATTTCTAAAGGAATTACTACGCATTCAACAGAAGAAACCTTATTCGTATCTGAACCGCACTGGGAGAATTGTCAAATATCTGTGCGAATCAATTTTATGACTGGTGTAATAACAATGGATTATTAGTTAATATCAGTAAAACATACTCTGTCATTTCAACAAAAAAATATGAGCAGTGACCACAGTGCTTTGATCAGGATGAATCACAAGTCTATAGAGCAAGTTAATCATAATATCAAATTCTTAGGAGTGTATGTAGACCACATCACATGGGAGATCCATATAGACAATCTTGTATCCAAACTAAGCAGTATGTGTTTTGTTATTAGACAGTTGCGTGGCACTGTATCTCCAGAAATTCTCAAACTTGCCTACTGTGGACTTGTTCAGTCATCGCTTAGTTATGGTATGATATTTTGGGGCAACTCTGCTCATATTCAAAGGGTGTTTTTAACCCAGAAAAAAATTGTAAGATGTTTTGTGGGTATCCATCCACGTGAAAGTTGCAGACAAATATTCATCAAGCTTTCAATACTGACACTTCCATGTTTATACATATTCCTAATTCTCCTCAACATAAAAAAAGAGTGCCATATACATATGAGAGGAAGTATGATACATGAGTACACTACTCGCAATGCTAATCATCTTCGTTTACCATATGCACGTCTGGGCATAGCTCAGAATTCTTATACTTACTAGGGCATTCTATGTTACAACCATACTTTGAAATTGTTTGGGGAAATCGAAAGTTTCAGTATGTGTAAAGCAAAACTATTTGACTTCCTGAGTAATCACGCATTTTATTCATCAGAAGAGTTTCTGAAATTTTAACAATGACTATTTGCACTTTTCATCCTGAATTTAATATATTCTAGGACTAAACCATAATACTATATTTATCCATATTTGATTTATGTGTATCATGTGTATGTTTATATTGTGCGATTTAAGCACCTTTCTGTATCTATTTCGCATCTCTACCTGTTAAAAAATCTGTTAAGTTTTATATTGTGCTGTTATATATTGTACTGTATGAAACTTTGGTGATGAATAAATGTATCTATCTATCTATCTGTTCAAAAAAGTCATTCAAGCTCCATACCATCTTTGACATCGATATCTGGACCTGAGACTCTTGTCAAATAATATAGAAACAAGGGATATATGCAGCAAGGAACTATGAAAGATGCTGAAACAATTCAATTACATAGCATAAAAGGACATATCTATTCGGGGCTACTAATATCGAGAATTAATACCAATTGTGTTTGGAGAAACTCTCATACATAATGGGTAATGTATCCTACATACGATTTGTATTCGACTGTTACAAACCTACTTGGAAGAAAGATTTAGCTTGGGCCATTACTACTAACTTCTGTTTGATGTGAAAAAAGGAACATTTGAATTCCACAGGAAGCGAATATATTCCCTTTAAACTGAACTCCTATTCAAGCATATGAAAAAAAGCATATCATAATTCTGTACCTCCCAGCATCAACATTTTATTATTCTTAGGAAAGCATTTTCAATATAATAATAATAAATGGTCTTCATTCAATTGAGAAAAGGCAGGGTGTCAGCAGATGCTGTTTTTCTGCTGCTATTTCTTTTTTCACATCAAACAGAAGTTAGTAGTAATTGCCCAAGCTAAATCTTGCTTCCAAGTAGGTTTGTAACAGTCGAATACAAATCATATGTAGGATATATATTGATTGAGAAATTGAAAATGATTGGTTTTCAACGATTTCCACAAAAAAAATCATTTCCTTGATGAACCAGATGAGCTCAGTTGATAAGTATGTGCTGAGCTGTTTGCATGGAAAACTGCAAGTTCATTATTCGGACAGTGCTTGACGAATATCATCAAAGAAGAATGGAATTGGGCTCCATTTCCTTGGTAGATATATTACGCACTGTCTATCTTGATATAGTTCGAATGCTCTTTATTTGTATTTGTTCTTTCGTTCGTTTTCTGAATTATTTCATCAGAAAGAATAAATCATTGGAAAAGCCATGATATTTTAGCTCTGTCAGAAGTCAATTGAGATTGATGGTATTGAGCGTGTTGAAGAAACCAAGGATAGCCGTTCAATTTTCTGCTCTGTAAATATATCATCCGAAATGTCTACGAGTGAATTTAAATTACTGATATTTTCTTGAAAACAATTCAGGTTAAACGAGTGATATTCTGTTCATGTACAAAACGAACAATTTGTAAGTGTTATCTTTCTCAATACCATTGATAAACAGGATGAAATACTTTTTTGCGTAAGTATGTTATGAGTGATATTGTCGTTTTTGCTACATGAAGGATTCACACAGTGTGGTTTTGACAAAATTCCATCAGTAAAATTGAAATGCACATTCAATGCACATTCAATGCACATCAAATAATCATAATGTAAATTAAAATTGGAAAAATTGATTTAAATGAGCAGAAGCTCGACGAGAATTATTATTGAGGCACCAAAAACTTGTGAAAAAAATTCGGGACAGGTAATTGAAATGAACATTTTAATTAATGAAAATCCCTAATAGATGCTCTGGTATCATTACAATCTGGTCAAAGATACCGATGAGCAATTCTATTCTAACTAAAATTTCATGAGTCTATTGCATAATCTGAAGTTCACCCAGAGGTGTTCTTTTAGGTTTTTTCAATTCATTACATTATATTCAACAGGCACAATTGAAAAAAATCAGACGAGGAAATGAAAATGAGCACATTAAATGAAAATAATAATATGAAAATTAATATGAAATTATATAAACAATGGAAGTTTCAAACAATACAACCCAAAAGGGAACATTGTTAAACAAACCAAATTTTGCCATTCTTGAGTGTATTGGTCGTAGGGAACAAACAGAAAATATGTGTAAAATTTAAATTTCTCTCAAACCTCCATTTTCGCCATATCATAAACAAAAGGTATTTTTATGAATGTGAAGAATAAGGGAGGCAAATTCAAACTCACAAAACGCGTAACCACTGGTCAGAAGGGAATATCACGTCAGATGATACAAAGTGACAGCATATTTTGCATCAACTATCGATTTTCCGTGAGCAGAGATCACAGGAGTGAAAGCTGTGAGGTGAATATTATGTTATATAATATATTTTAGTCCATAATATAGATTTGTATCATCAATGAACAAACTAGTTAATATACCACGACATAACATTTGACATTGAAATCACTGTGAAACTCCTATTTTACCTCAACGTTCATTCAACTTCTGTAAATATCAGATAAATATGAAGTGATTTGATTTATGACATGAATCGATATGGGTTAGGTTAGTTTCAAACTGTATTTTCTACTGATAAATAGCTAATGCAAAACTTGTTTCTGACCAATTCAAACTAAGCTGTATATAAATGTAGCACCCCGACATCAAAATGGTCTCCGCAACAATATAAACACGATATCTTACACCAACGTTTTCGTACGTTCGCATCGCTTGGAATTGGAAAAACTCTTTATCGGGCTTATTCCTAATAGTTTTTTCTGCACTTCGATACAATGCAGTACTTGTGAGTAGGTTTGTTGCTGATCTATATAGCAATTGAAATTGAAAATATGTCTGAATACGCTTAGAGTAAACAAACACGGGGCATGTCCTCTGTTGTCTTCCAAAACGCGAGCTACAAGGTGCTGTTTGAACGACTCAAATTCATTCAGTGTTTTACATTTACTCCAATTTCAACAAAAATTTTAATATTTCTAAGCCTATTAATATTCTTTCGAAGTTATGAAGATAAAAATAATCAATTTGAGACAGTAATCCGAGTTGAAATGGCAGCAGCATAATGACTTTCTCGTTCACAGGATGTAGCCGAAGTAGACACCAATTCAGATAGTTCCAAATCATCCTGTACACATATTCGAAAAACCCCATCACAGTAAGCTCCTTGTGAGGTTCCTGTTTGTCGCGCACGGTCGAAAAACATCCTATGCTTTTTCGACGGGCAAACCGAACCTCGCGCAAAAAAAGTCCAACATACATCCTAAACCCGGTTCAATCTTACGTCGAAGGCAGTTTAATACAAACTGTTGAAGGATTTATTTGAGTGAGAGTCGATTTCTCTGACGAACAGGAAAATGTCCAGGCGTCGTGTTAAAGGGGCAGACTTGACAAATGGAAGTCTCGTGTATGTCCCGGCAGGGTATTTAGTAATTTGAATGATTCCTTCGTGAACACCATCTGGATCTGAAATGGGATTGCTAGATGATTATCTGCTGTTCGGATGTCGCCGGATTTGCGGACAGATTTTCGGGCGTAATGAAAGGAACCGTGTCAGACCCGAGGGTATTTGTGAAATAATGATGCGAAAAAGATTCGCGAAAAAAAAAGAAAGTAACATATTACTACAAAACGGATATGGAATTTAGATTCAGTTGAGTTTCCTTCTCAAGAAATATTTATAGAAGTCAATTTGCAGGGTTCAAACCATGTATAGTAAAAACAATTTGAGAACTGTTGCACTATTACCAATCCATAGATAGAACGTTCATATTGAATTTCAAATTTGGCGCCAATTATCCTGTGGCATTCGGTTGGCAGCACTCTCATTGTTGCTACAATTTTTATGAAGTCTCTTATCAATTGATAATTGTCATTCGAAAGTGACAGTTCTGTTTTAAGGTATTTTCGATACTTCAAATCAGATAATTGTGAGGAATAACTGTGTATTTCGATGCTTCTATTGAAAATATCAGTCTCAGGCTCTTCTTGGAAATGCCAAAAGAGTCAAAAACTATCGCTGCCAAGAGTTGGTAACATCTTCTATTAGTTATTTCGAAAGAGATTGGGGAAAGTATTTGCAGTTTTAAAATATGAGGGATTTTTTGAAATAGTTTGGATGTAGCTATTCAGAATGAATTATTTGAACCTTTGGAATGGCATATTACACTAAGTTTCCTATTGGAAAATTAGGACAGAACTTTTTTATAGATGAGCTTCTATATTTCAATGAATGGTAAAGGGGTACCTATTGTTACAGAGGTTCCTAGCGCCGGCCCTGTCGCTGACTCCTGAAGGACAAGTAGCAAGGTGGATTGAGAAGTCGAACCAGTATCACTTCAAGATAAAACATCGACCAGGACGATTGCATAACAACGCAGATGCCTTGTCTAGAAGACATTGTTCGGATACTTGTAAGCACTGTGAGCGAATTGAACGTCGCGAAGGAATCAACCAAGTGAGATTGATAGTAGACGACGATTGGACAACAGCAAAAATGCGACAAGACCGGGAGAGTGATCCAAAAGTTGCAGAATTTTTAAAATGGAAAGAAAATGGAGCGGAAAGACCCACCTGGAAGGACATCTCCGATCGATTACCAACGTTCGAAGCATTTTGGGCACAATGGGATTCCTTCATTGTTGAGAATGGCCTACTGCAGAGGGCTTGATAGTCAGCCGATGGCAAGGAAGTAAGTTCACAACTGGTTGGGCCTATGTCGAGAATAGAGGATGTATTGTTATAGATTCTGGTGGTGTGGGGATCTAGGAGTTAACAAGACCTTGGATAAAATACGGCAAAAGTTCTACTGGGTCCAATGTCGAGAAGATGTCGAGAGATGGTGCCGAAGATCAAGGGGCGAGATGAAACAATACAATGTTGGTGCTCCCTTGCCATAAATTATTTCAGTAAATGGGTTGAAGCTTACGCCTTGCCTAATCAAGAAGCATCCACAGTTGCAAGAGCCCTGGTGGACAACATGTTTACAAGGTTTGGAGTGTCAATGGAGCTACATTCCGATCAAGGAAGACATTTCTATTCGAATTCATTCAGGAATGTTTGTGAATTGATGGGAATTAGCAAGACCAGAACAACTGCCCTCCACCCACAGTCTGATGGCATGGTCGAGAGGTTCAACAGGACTATGGAAGAACATCTTCCCAAAGTAGTATAAGAGCATAAAAGACACTGGGATCGACATCTTCAACTATTTTTGATGGCCTACCGAGCAGCTGTGCACGATTCCACGAAGCTCACTCCAGCCAGTATCATCTTCGGGAGAGATCTTCGTTTGCCCTGTGACTTGGTGTCCGGATCCCCAAGTACTGGGGAAAAAGAGGTACAGGATTATGCAGATGAACTGCGAGACAGCCTGATAAGGATTCACGAAATTGCGAGAAGAAGATTGAAGATTACTAGTGACAGGATGAAGGCTCGATACGATCTCAAGGCAAATACTGGTGGATTCAAAGAAGGAGATCGGGTGTGGCTGTACAACCCTCGTCGTAGAAAAGGAATTTCTCCTAAACTATCACTATGCTGGAAAGGCCCCTATTCGATAGTCAAGAGAATAAATGGCGTGGTGTACAGGATTCAACGTACCCCCAGAGCAAAAATGAAGGTCGTTCACCTAGAAAGACTCAAACGGTAAAATGGAGATAATGACGTATTGTTTGATCGGGACGATCAAATTTGAGAGGGGGATAATGTTACAGAGGTTCCTAGCGCCGGCCCTGTCGCTAATGATGACATTTTCTGAATTATTGTTTAGAACCAATCCAGGAAATAAAGTCACTATTATCATTAAAACTGCATAAATTTGCACACTACAATTCTCAACATTAATATCTGTACCAGAACTCCCTTTTCTGCTCGTGGAATTCAAGTTCATCAAGAACGATTCTTCTGCAATTGTTACATATAGTATCAAACGAGATATTTCACTGCAGACGAAATTTCAGAAGTACATACCTACAGTGCTATTGATCCTGATGGGAATCAGGCGCGTAAAATTAACGAACAGAGGCAGCGTTAGAAGTACCACAGGAAGCAAAGAAGAATTCCTTGTAATATTTCAATTTTCCATCTGGAAAAATCATCAAAATGACCAGCTGATCGATCTTATAAATCGTTTCTCCTTCAAGATAAATGATGCACTTACCGCTGCCCATTCAATATTTGTGATTCTAATGATTCTCGTTTGTCTTGAAAAGAAAACCTGCATCCTATGGATTGGGACTTCAATCTGATATTTACTTCTTGGAATCGAAGAATTGATCTAAATGAACCTTTCTGTATGAAAGGTTGTCAATGAATTCAACACTAATGAGGAGAAAACCGATTGTTACAGTTCAAGAATGAAGCCCAGAAAGTTCCTTTTCCAGGTTCAGATATGAACTCGAGAGCTACAATAAAAGAGATTTTTTTTAATATGCAGATTCTGATGAGAGGGTAGCCCTAAATGTTTAAAGAAGACCGTTTGAATCAAGGGACAGGAGATACGAATTAACATTCACTTTGAATTTTTGAGCTTGTAAGCCTTAGGAAAAACCTCTCACGGTAAGGAGTTCTAAAGTTCTGCTGTTCCTGAGCAGGAAAGTTTCGACAAGTCTCCAAGATCACAAAAAAGGAGTGGGAATTCTGTACTTGTCGGGTCATCCGTGTAGATACTGTCAAGGGTGGAACGATTGATGACAATTCAGATGAGCACGGACCGTAAAAATATCTATAGAAGAGAGACAAGTCTCCGACCCTTCTACGAATAGTTACTCCGGACATCTCAATATTAGATAATGATAGATCGGCTCTCTTCGAGAAGAGACATGCTTGGGGATTTTCAGCATTGATCGACCTGAATGTGTCTCTGAGTTCTTGTTTCTCGTGCCATTATGAAGGCTCTGGAAGAAGAACCAGTATGAAGAGTCGTCCGCACAACTATTCACTGATCAAGATATTTTCTCCGACAAATCATTGATATGAAGCAGAAACAAAGTGGGCGCTAGAACTGAACCTTGTAGAACCCCTGCATTTATTGAGAGGATATCAGACAATACTCCAACAACAACCACATACAGAGATCGATCAGACAAGAAACTCTTCAACAAAGCACAAAACTGAGGAGGTGAACCATGAGACGGCAGTTTAGAAATTCATCGTAGATAATTCAATTCGAAATGGAAACGCCAATCATATATCAACAATGTCGAATAAAAACTATGTCTGTGAAGCAGAAACTACTTTCAGAACCGTTGATCGGGAGTGTCATATCGTTTTTATCCGACAAACTTTCACAGTACCTTTATAATTGCTATTTCGAGTCGTTTTTCCACACGCCGTCCGGGATTTCACTTCGGAAAGTCCTTTTACTTTGATACGCCTTCGCCAACACATCCATTCGCACCAGTGAAATACGAGTTCACATCTGTTCAACATATTGTTATACTCAAGTCGCTTTGTCGGCCATTTCTGGTGTCAGACTAACGTTTCGAAAATTCACTTGCATTCGAGAGACCCAGGTGCATAATTTATTCATTGTGTACGGCTTTTTTCATCACGCCGAAGACGTGTCGTTCGATGTATATTCGTTTTGTGATCAGAAAAATCCTGAAATTTATCATCACGTTCATTCAAACTGATAATCATTTCTACGTAATCGGAAGTACAGCTTGTGAAAGTAGGAATCGAATATTATTATTTGGCATATCTGGGTCTGATACTTTTTTAACAGCATGGCTTATATCAGAAAATTCAAAGGCCATATCATATGCTAATGATACGATCATTATTCTCAGAGTTGACACGTGGCAGCAGGCATACCATTGAGCAGAAGAAAGTTCAGACAATCTTCAGATATGGTTGAACATTAATTTTCTCAACCCCAATGTTTCGAAAACTAATTCACAACATTTTCGCTTCAGAATAACCAACAGCCCACGGTAGAAAATATTCATATACATCGGATTCAGGGGTGTTTTTCGGGTTTGTTTGCCGTGGTCCACAGGTTTTTACTCCTGGCGTTTCGCCTACAGTTGTGGTAGACATTATCGAAGTATATCACGTAACGGACGTATATACTAAGTATGTACTGCGAGAACGAGAACATTGTGTCTGTTACCTCATAGACTTTGATAATGCCTACCACAGCTGTAGGCGAAACGTCAGGAGTAAAAACCTGTGGACCCGAAAAACACCCCAGAATCAGTTACATCTGGCCTTGAAAGTTTTTGTTATTTGATCATTCATATACATCGACCGAACTGTCCTAAAATATCTTGCAACTGCCCATATATTGAGAAAGTGAACGAGTCTAAGTATCTTGGTGTGATTCTGTACCATAAGACTTGGGCGAATGACTTATGAAATATACAACGTACCTAAAAAAACCTAATGATTATTATCTCTATCTCTTTGGTTGAATCAGTAATTAGATATTGCATCACAGTGTGGGGGTATGACCGAGAATGTTCTAAGAATGTTCAAATGACCCAAAATTCAATTATTGAAATAAACTTCAGAAAACCTAAACGATTCAATACCAAACAATTGTACGATGAAATCAATTTATGTTAAGTCAGAAGTATATATGAGCTTCAATCTTCAGCTTCAGCTCAGAATACATTGAAAATATCCTCTCAGCACCAAACAGCAGGAGTATAAGTATACATTTCACGAACAAAGTAGAAAAAGAACGACAGTTGCCATTTTTAGATGTATTGGTCATGAAAAATTAAAGAAGTAAAAAGTTTAAGGTAATACAATATGAACTTCATTACACTAAGGGACTTGAATAGACTTTATTCTTTTAAATTACAATTCTTCAGTAACCCGAAATGGAATAGAAAACACAGCAAAGTCGGGTATATACGAAATAGATTGACAAGATTGCAACAATGAACACATCGGTCGGAGTAGACGAGCTGTCAAACCCCGCTTTGAGGAACACTATGCACATGATCTGGAAGGAAAGAATGGTCTAGTGTCGCACAGCATGCTGTGTGATTTTTGAAATTACACAATTCTCAGTCACTCCTAGTACATACTACGCCATATATTGACGAAAAATCCAACTTCGTTGCTTAAAGGACCCCGCACGGTTCTTATGGAAAATGGGTCCCAGTCGAATTGGCTGAAAATTTAGGATACTGTAGTTTATGATGTCCTGATCAAATGTCTCCATGGGCACAACAAGATCTAATGTACAGTTTTTGAGATACAGGGTGTCAAACATGCAGAGAGAGGGATGTTACTTACCTTTAGAAAATCAATAATGTGGCGATTTTTTTGTTACAAAAAGTTAAGGATAATAATTACAATCTCAATATTGTCGACACGAGTTGTAATAAGAAGTTATAAGACTCCGTATACAGGGTTATTAATAATTACATAATTTTTATGTAATTCTTTAAACAAACTCAGTCAAACGCAAAAGCTCGTAGACTTGCAGAATAAGTAAAAAATATTTGATTTTAATATTGGGCGATCTGAGGTTACTATTATACGGGGTCTTCCACTTTTTTAGTTGTAGTAATTTAATTTTTTTCAGGAACATATAAAAAAATTAAACATAAAAGTAGAAAACTAAATATAATATGATCAATATTTTGTGGCTCATGCCTATTTGTTGCATCTTGTACGGATCCTGGTCGACCGCATGATGATGCAGCAATCAAATGGGAGACTAGTGCATTAAAAATATTTCTTACCAGTTCATACCATGTATGTTAAGACATTGTAATTATGATTATGTACGGATTCTATTATTTGTTGATGGCTTGCATCCGATATTAGCGTTATGTGGAACGTACCGACACTTTCGAGCACCTGATTTACAATTGGAATAATAATGATCTCTTATCTTTTATGTGTGTATAAACATTCAAATTCAATATCACTCAAACTACTTTCGTGGTAGTCTCGTCAGATTTTTTGTTACATCTCTGTAAGAATGACAAGATCTCTCATCTTATGATCGGTTAATGTAACGTAATCCGATAATTATTACTGAATGAAAGGTTCTAAAAAAAACCCTTGCCTATCTAAATGATGTGAACATGATTTAATCCTTTCCGAAATAAAGCCCCATATTCGACAGATAATGAAGATCTTCATCGCCGGTTCATACCGTGTGATTCACAAATTATACGGCATTTTGGGCATTTACACCATCTTGTACAGCATTTACTTTTGTACCAATGCTTGTCCCAATTCCGTTACCCCAAGTTTTGCTGATTTAACAGTTTCAATCCTAGCATCTATTATTATTCTAAATGCTTCAAGAGTTTGTTTCAGATAATTGCCAAAATTCCAAATCAACATAAGTGAACAGGGTGTTGTAGTATAATAAATAAATTATATTCATCTTGTAATTATGAACCCCCCTATATGTGTAATCTGTATACTTATATTATTTTAATATATTAAGTTTGAAGGTCAATATGTTATGATTATTTGATTTAACTATTATTGATAACTTTTATTAAAGCTAATAATAAAGCCGGTCGTCGCATTTAATGAATCGCCCTGTATATTATAACGAATCAATGTATCGCTGGTGTCCAACCTTAATCCAATACCCTGCACAAAAAATGAAAATATGAAGCGCACGGTGTTACTGGATACAGTGTTACATAAGATTGAATCAAAGATTCCCTTGGAAATAATTGTTTTGACAGTTAATGTTGATTCTGACACTAATTTAGTATCTGCTAATTGTAAGTGATTGTAACTAGTTTATTGTTTGATTTGATACAGCAGACTTATGAAAACAGACTACCTTCTTCAATATAGAATAAGATGGCCCTAAGGAATAGAAATCTCTTAACTTGTTTTGTTTGTGATGGACGATTTCAACCACGTTTGATGACGAGAATAAATGGGGAAGAGAATGCTGCAAAATCTGAAATAGCTATTCGTAGAAGACAAGAATTTTTCAGGCCGTCTCTTAATGTAAATGCTGATACGAAAATATGTACCAATTGCAATCAGTCGATCCGCAATGAAATATCTGCTATTGAAGAAGACCCTGCTTGTTTAAAGATAAATGTATTAACGCAAACTAGAAGTAGTACGTGCTTGATATGTAACAGCGATGAAGATCTTCGT
Source organism: Zygogramma bicolorata (assembly GCA_032362365.1). Classification (NCBI taxonomy): domain Eukaryota; kingdom Metazoa; phylum Arthropoda; class Insecta; order Coleoptera; family Chrysomelidae; genus Zygogramma; species Zygogramma bicolorata. The sequence continues at coordinate 348,346 of JAVJAQ010003801.1, read as the reverse complement.
AAGTTATCTGTCGAATGTAGGGCTCATGTTTTCATTTTGAAAGATATCTATATTCCCGAATATGTTAAATCATGTGCTCATCATTTAGATGAGCAAGGATATATTTTACAACCTTTGGTAATTGGATTGCGTTACATCAACCGACCCTATGTTATAAGAGGAGAAATTCTTCAGTCATTTTTACAAGGAGTTCGTCATGTAGCAAAAAATCTGACGAGAATATACGACGAGAATAGTTTAAGTGACAGTGAATTTGAATACTTATACCCAGTTAATAAACAGCAGTTTTCAGAACTATTTTCCTACTGCGATGGAGTACGCCAAGAAGATTATTACAGATATGTGAATAAAAAAGATCTCTTGATGTTCTTGTGCAAAATGCGTCATGGACTTTCTGATGATTTTGTACGTTTAATGTTTGGCTATTCAAGTAGACAGGCAGTAAGTCTAGCCGTTACTCTTGTTAGACAATCTTTGATGCAACGTTTTGTGACTACCAACATAGGCTTTAATGCTATTACTAGAGAAAATTATATTGAGAGACATGTTACGGACTTTGCTAATGTACTATATAATCCAGAGCCACAAATTCCTCGAGCAATCACTTTCATTGATGGTACTTACAGCTACATTCAAAAGAGTAGCAATTTCAGAGTTTTACGGCAGTCGTATTGTGTACACAAAGGCCGACACTTATTAAAACCTATTTTAATAGTAGCACCTGACGGTTACATAGTCGACATTCAAGGGCCATACTTCTCTGATAGTAAAAATAATGACGCTGCTATTTTGCAAAATGAACTTGAACTAGACGGTAATATAATGAGAAGATGGTTTCAGGAAAATGATATTGTAGTAGTGGATAGGGGGTACCGTGATGCTACTGAAATACTTGGACACCTAGGCATTGTGCATAAAATGCCAGCACTTATGCTTCCTAACCAACACCAACTCTCAACCGAAGATGCTAACGACTCTCGTTTGATCACAAAGTCGAGGTGGATAGTAGAATCACGAAACGGCCACATAAAATCAATGTTTAAGTTTCTACAACAAAATATTCAAATACAACATCTTTCCCATCTAGGGGATTTTTTTCGGATAGCTGGAGCTATTATTAATAGATATCACCCTCCTATCCTGATGGAAGGAGCCGATGCACAATTGGCTCAAAGATTACTTGAAAAGGCTAGTGAACCAAATGTCGTTCAAGCACTAGTTGAGGAAGAGAATCTGAATACTAGAAATGCTCAAAGATGGGTACGTTTAGATGCTGAACAGTTGCAAGATTTTCCAATTCTGACGCTTGATTTTATAAAAACGCTAACAATTGGAGTTTATCAAGTAAAGTTGGCACCGTCCTATGTCCAAGACAAATTACAGAGGGACGACGAAGAATTTCAGTTTGAAACTTTGAGAGATATCAACAGACTACCATGGCCAGGGCTTCTACGGGTTAGAGTATTTTCTCGTTTTAGAAGTGCAGCTAAATATCAACTGTGGATTTCATATCGACCAACAAATAACGAAGAAATAAATAATGAAGAAGAATCTATAGATGGTTATTACTGCACCTGTAAATCTGGTGCTCGAACTGTCGGTACCTGTGCACATATTGCTAGTGTAATATGGTATTTGGGGTACGCACGCCATCAACCAAACATTCGCTACCCCTTAACCCAATTGATAGGATCTGTTCACGATGCAGGAAACAGACCCCAACCACAAAATAATATTGTTCGTTAGGTTTAGTTTTTTATTTTATATCTACGTACGATACTAGTCTGATTTCGTAAAAAAAGAATCACCCTATGTAAATAGCCTTAGAACTTTTCCATACAAAACGTATCGACATCCCCATTACGTTTTAAATATGAGACCCTCAACACCGGTCTGTCGATGGTTTTAGCTTTGAATGCACCTGAAATTGCCATGTTGTTTTGAGATGAAGTCAGTTACAGTTATTGTTTACTGATGGCCGCGTTGAGTTGTTACAGTTTTACTGTTCCCTTAGTTATTCATTATTCTCATACAAAATATACATTTTCTAAATATGTATATCCTACATACAACACCAAAGTGTATAATATATTTGAGCAAAGATCCTTGTACTTCCAGAGCTAACGCAAAGCGACACTGATGATGGAGGTAGACCTCCGAAACCGGTCCTATTCCAAGCTACTGTGTTAATTTGAGATGAGACCACGTGCCAATTGTCTGTATTAAGGTTCACTGTTTCCTTAATGATTTCAAGTTTTCAGACAAAAAATACATCTTTGTAGGCCACATAATATATAATAGTCATAGCTTTTTGTAATAATGTCAGCCACATTTCTCATAATATGAAGTGTATGCAAGATGAAAAAAAAAAGAAAATGCTCTATTATTCTGTAATAAGTCTTGTCCTATGGTTTTTGGGACATGCTTCGCAGGCCATCACCCAAACATTCGCTGGGCCTATCCCCTAACCGAATTATATGATCCGTACAAGATGCAACAAATAGGCATGAGCCACAAAATATTGATCATATTATATTTAGTTTTCTACTTTTATGTTTAATTCTTCTATATGTTCCTGAAAAAAATTAAATTACTACAACTAAAAAAGTGGAAGACCCCGTATAATAGTAACCTCAGATCGCCCAATATTAAAATCAAATATTTTTTACTTATTCTGCAAGTCTACGAGCTTTTGCGTTTGACTGAGTTTGTTTAAAGAATTACATAAAAATTATGTAATTATTAATAACCCTGTATACGGAGTCTTATAACTTCTTATTACAACTCGTGTCGACAATATTGAGATTGTAATTATTATCCTTAACTTTTTGTAACAAAAAAATCGCCACATTATTGATTTTCTAAAGGTAAGTAACATCCCTCTCTCTGCATGTTTGACACCCTGTATCTCAAAAACTGTACATTAGATCTTGTTGTGCCCATGGAGACATTTGATCAGGACATCATAAACTACATTATCCTAAATTTTCAGCCAATTCGACTGGGACCCATTTTCCATAAGAACCGTGCGGGGTCCTTTAACGAATATTCATTTTGAAAGAAACACACCCGACATGTGTTTCTGTACGCTACGTTTCTACAATTTGTACTATCAACATGAAATCATATTAGTGCAAAATACTATCCAGGGGACAAAAAATATCAAACCTGATGAAAACACCAGTTGAGTATCTGAACTGAAAATTTCATTCTGTGGTACTTTATCCGAAAATAATAAATCTGGGAATATAGCTCTTGGTTCCTTCTTAATATGACTTGGTTTCTTTTTCAATTCCATGTTTTCATCGAGTTCACGTTTCTGATTATGTATGTTGCTTTCAAATTGGAACCAAGTGCCTTGGTTCCTTTTTGGATAATGATAATTGAAAGTAATAAAGTAGAACCAAAATGGAATCCCATCAAACTTCATAAATTAGTGGAAAAGTTTCTATTTTGAACTCTATATGAGTTAATTATACCCCTATTCACTCAACAAAATGAAAACAAACAATTCATTTCATTGCCATGAGCTCTTATTTGATCAAAACAGGAAAATTCAAATATCTCGCCACTTCATCATTTTGCGATTGGTTCTTTGTTCGTTAACATTATCCAATTGACTAACTACTGGTCCGACCGAGAAAACCTCTACAGGTAGTGCAATTGAGCACGATTGGTAGATTTGTGTATTTAACGAAAAAGTCACCGAAAGAGTAGAATTTTTTTCTTAGAAATTCTGTAGCTTATATTTCTAGAGATCAACTTGACAATAAAATATTTTCGAGAAAAATATACACTGTGTAGAGAAATGTGTGTGATAAAATCTTCGAACCATCGATGATGTGAGGAAAATGCATCATACTTGAGATGATTCACAATAAAATCAGAACAAATTTTGAATTAAGATTTTCACTTCAGCCAATATTCCATAAACTCATATGTGTATGAATCATGTAATGGTATTCACTAACATAACTCTTGTTCCTAATTTTTTTATTCCAATTCATGTCTATAATTCATGAAAAAACATATGATAGAAATATTTTTTATCCCAATCCCTTCAGTAATGGAAATATAATTTTTCGGAAATTTTTTCAATCACTTTTATTATTTAATTCAGCGATTTAGTGGGAAAACGAGGGAAAATTCACGTTTCAATTCATGGTAAAAGTAATATTTTTCTAAATAACGTTGAATTGCAATATGAATTGACATCTAGTTCAGTTATATTTGAAATATTCGTTAATTCCCTGCAAGCACTCTGATATTTCGGGTAATTTTGGGAATTATCTCCTTGGCTAGTATTCCGTGCATTCTGTTTTTGGTCCGGAACCATGGGCAAGTTGAACGATTTCAACAAAAATCCTAATTGGATTCGAATTGCGTTGGTTCGCACTATTTTCTGTGTAAACAATTTGGTTTTTAATTTCGCATGAAATTGACGAAAAAAAATTCGTAGTTCAGAACTTCGAACTGTCAATCAACAATAACTAACAGTTTTAACTGTGCATCATAGATAATAGATAAATCTGACCTATGGATTATGACAACAGTCAATAGTTTGAACTTTCGTTCATAGCTATGATCGACAGTTTGAAGTGTCGATTATCTATGACTGACAGTTTGAACTATTGATTATCTACAATCTACATCTCAAACTTCAATTAGAACTATAATGTCAATTGCATCTATAATCGACAAATTTCTACAGTCGATAATGACTACAGTCGGCAGTTTGAAGTGTCGTTCAGAGCTATGATCGACAGTTTAAACCATCGATTATCTATAACTGACAGTTTGAACCATCGATTTTCTATAGTCAATACTTCAACCTGTCGATCATCTATAATCGATATCCCAAACTTCAATTAAAGCTATAATTGACACTTCAGACTCTCAATTACAGCTATAATCAACACATTTGAACAGTCGATCATGACTACAGTAGGCAGTTTGAAGTATCGACTATCTTTAACTGACAGTATGAACCATCGATTGTCTATAATCGACATTTCAATCTGTCGATTATTTATAATCGACACCTCAAACTTCAATTATAGGTATAATTGACAATTCAGACTGTCAATTACAGCTATAATCGACAAATTCGAACAGTCGATTTTGACGACAGTCGACAGTTTGAACTATCTTTCAGAGCTATGATCGACAGTTTGAAGTGTTGTTTTCCTCTAACTGACAGTTTGAAATATTGATTATCTATATTCGACACTTCTAACTTCATTACAGCTATAATCGAGAAATTTGAACAGTCAATTATGACTACAGTCGGAAGTTTGAAGTGTCGTTCAGAGCTATGATTGATAGTTTGAAGTGTCGTTCAGAGCTATGATTGATAGTTTGAAGTGTCGATTATCTATAATTGACACCTCAAACTTCAATTATAGCGATAATTGACAATTCAAATTGTCAATTTTAACTATCATCGACAAATTTGAACAGTCGATTATAATTACAGTCGGCAGTTTGAAGAGTTGATCATCTTTAACTGACAGTTCAAACCATCGGTTTTCTATAATCGACACTTCAAATCGTCGTTTATCTAGAATCGACACCTCAACTTCAATTATAGGTATAATTACACTCCAGACCCTCAATTACAGCTATTTATGATCTATAATCGACAAGTTCTGGTAGTCGATTATGACTACAGTCTACTGTTTGACCTATCGTTCGGATCTATGATCGACAGTTTTGAGTGTCGATTTTCTATGAGTGACAGTTTGAAACACCGCTTATATATAACAAACACTTCAGTCTGTCGATTATCTATGATCGAAACTTCTAACTTTTATTATAGTCAGAATTGAAACCTCAGACTGTCAATTACAGCTATAATCGAAAATATGAATAGTCCATTATGACTACAGTCGACAGTTTTAAGTGTCGATTATCTATAACTGATACTTTGAACTATCGATAGTCTATAATCGACAGTTGACACTGTCAATTGAAGCTATAATCGACACTTCAAACTATCTGTTATAGATAATCGACAGTTTGAATTATCGATTGTAGTCGATCGACGGTTCGAACCGTCGATTATACAAAAAATATACTAGGTGCCATCTCAGCACTTCGTAATAAAGCATATCGACGTTCAATCATAATAACTCCCCGACAATAAAACCTCCCCATCAATGGCAAGCCATTCATCCAGAATGCGACACTTACTGTACAGACGAATGGAGCCGTCGGTCTCTCCGCGTGGATTTTTAGCCACGCATTTGTACGTCCCGTAATCGCTCTGCTGTATGTTGTTGATCGTCAGCCGCATGTGCGTCTTGTACGACGGATTGCCGATCGTGTTCTCCGCCCTGTATTTCCTGGATTCGTGGATCATTTGGCCGTCCTCGCGCGTCCAGTAGTTGAGCGAGCTCGGATGGGCCTCCGTGAAGCACTCCAAAGTCACCGAGTACGCCAACGGAGCACCGACCAGCTGATGAGGGATCCACAGCATCGGCGGAACTGTAACAATAATTGCTTTCTGAACATCGATTTGCGTCGATTGCGGTTTCGGTGCATTCGGGACCATGGAATGACCTACAACAATCGTGGCAGAAAGGCTCAGTTCACGCCCAGATGACAATTAAACAATCATATTTTTATCTGAGCGAAACAAGCTTGTCTGTGTTTCAGAATGGAATGCTATCCCGATGAATGAGGAAATTCTTCTCTGTTCCTGTAAGAATATTCTTTGGAAGGCATTTGTTCGTCGAGCAGAGGAGTAGCTGTTTTGGATACTCTATTTTTTGTGGATGGATTGGACGTATATTAATGTTATACATATTTAGACAGAAAATTTGTGTTAAACATTTGATATCATTTCTTTCATAGAAGCTTTGCATCAATTCTGCATGACTTGGAGCAGAAAACTGGAAAAATGGCTTCCACAAAACTTTCTGGGGCCTGTTTCATGAACATACAAGTCTTGTAGCTACAAGAGAAACACAAAGAAACACGATGATAAATAATTGTTTTTTACCTCTACCTGCATTGTCTTCCTCTCGTAGCTACAAGACTTGTACTTTTATGAAACTGGTCCCTGATATCCACAGGAATAGTCACGGTTCTGAAAGAAATGAATCCGTGTTGTTGGAAATACGCCATCTACTGGATAACCGAAGACTCAAATTCCAAACACACAAAGTGATAGAGAGCCCTAACAACAGTCATAACTTTCAGTTGAACTATAATTATAATACAGGGTGTAACTGAATGAGTGTAAAACATTCAAGAAGGTGATTCCTCATCGAAAAAAAGATAGGATCTTTCCTATAAAGAAACTTCATTGGAGCATCCCTTGTTGAGATACAGCCCCTTGAAGGGGGTACATAAAATTCAAAGAAACAAATCAAGAACAGAACAACAACACACAATTAGTATTAACTCAATTTCGAAAATTCACAAACTGACAGCGTCATACCAAATTAATTGTCACTATCGCTAATAATGACCTACTAGATAGATTAGTTTCGTATTTTCGCCTTTATGACGATGTATCTCTGTAGTTTAGGGTTAGGTTGAAAAACAGAGGGTTAGGTTGAAAAACAGAGGATACGTTTCTTACATATCCACCTGACACCTCGCCTTTTTTCCACATTTCATCATTTTTGTTATAATTATATGAACTTTTGTTTTCTTTTTTGTAATGCGGAAAATAAAGACCTTCATTATTATTATTATTATTATTAGTTGTTCGTAAAATAATTTTTTGCTGCGAACTGGTTTATTTTGGGCGAAAAACCTAGGAGACATTTTTTGTTCAGAATGAAACAGGCTATCAGAAATAAATTTTTGAATGGTAAAAAAATAGTAAGAAAAAAGTTACATTGGAAATAAATTTTAGGGGTTGAGTTTTCCACCCCTTACAACCATGGGGTAAACCAAATAAATTACTGGCTAGGTGTCTTTTTGGTAGAACAAAACGTCAGGTTAATTTCAATTTTGTAACTTTTTCAGTGCTTGTGAAAAAAATTGTTATACAAATTTTATGTACTTCCTTTCAGGGGCTGTATCTTAACAAGGGAAGTTTCTTTGTATGAAAGAATGATCTTTATTTCGATGAGGAATCACCTCCTCAAATGTTTTACCCTTATTCAGTTACACCCTGTATAAGCTACGTACTACAGGAAATGAAAAGAATCAATTGGTTTCAGAGAAACTTGTCACGTTAAATGTTCATGAAAGTATAAAAGGAAGAAGAAAATAATTTGATACGTATTAGGTCCTTTATCACTCGTGTGACGATCTTTTTGAGAAGAAACCATCCAACCTCAACCCATCTCAATAGTTTCAGTACGTTGCTCAGATGAAAGTTTGTTTCAAATAAGAATTTCTGGTTCATTTTTAGTTTTACTCTTCCGTTTATACAACTGAACATTCATAATGTTCATCCCTGAAAACCTCTACGTACGAAGTTTCAATAGATTCAAGATCATGAATAAACATAAACGTTTCCACCCTATCATATTTTCACGATAGATTTCTACTCTTTTCAATGTACTCCTTCGAAGATCCCTATTCACAATCTGCCTACTGCTTGGATTGAAATCTTCAATCTAATGACTATAGTCCGTTCATAATTTGTTGATAGCTCACTGCAAGTTTGCCCCTCATCAGAGAACTGAAATACAGAGAGGACAGCTAATATGATATAATAACAAAAACCAAACTAAAACTGGCAGTTTAAGATGTTTTCGACTAACCCACCTTGTATCTGAAGAAATATAATACAGCTATAAAACTTTCAATACGATTATGTAGGTATTTTGAGTGGAAATGACTGACCAGTGTCGTAGAGTATATGATCAGTTACTTTAAATAAATAAATATATAAATATTCTTGAACTGTAGGTACTGTAAACTGTAAATTTCTTTATTTTATTCAAAAATAATAAGTTACTTGCAATTTGTAAAAGATACATTCATTTAATTAATACCTATTTTTAAATGATATAAACTACGATTACTTACAAAACTATTCAAATTCAAAATAAACAGGATCATCTTCGGAATCCGAGTCGTCTTTCAGGTTAATAATTAGCGGTTGTGTCTCTACAGTCGCATAAATTATATTGTCAAGATCCCACATTTTTTGTTCTTCTTCTATTACATGTCTTACTGCATCTCGCCAATTTTGTTCTGTAATATGTTGTAAAGACTCATATAACAATTCACATACATCTTGTATTTTATATGACGTATTTTTTCTAGCCACATAGCTTTTCATTTGTGCCCAAATGAGTTCAATTGGATTTAATTCGCAGTGGTAGGGTGGAAGTCTAAGGACTGTGATGTTTCGTCTTTCCGCCATTTTGTCAACTACGTATTTCTTGAACTTAGATTTGTGTTGCCGGGCAATTTTTAAAAGTTCTGCTTTAACCATTCCATCTTCGTAAGGCAGGGACTTATTCCGCAGCCAGTCAATGATATCCTGTTTCTTCCACGCAGTCGTTGGAAGTCTTTCTACTAGTCGTGAATGATAAGGTGCAGTATCTAATACTATAATTGAGTTTGGTGGTATATGTTCAATCATCTGCTCGAAATACTCTTCGAAAACATCAGCTGTCATCTCCTCGTGATGGTCTTTTGTGCTTTTGGATTGAAATTCCAACAAACCATGCTTAGCAAATCTTTTTTCACTGCCAATGTGAGAAACTATTAATCTACTGGTGGGGAAATACCAGTAGACCAACCTTCCATAAAGGCTTGCCTGGAGCTTGATATATTTTTATCTGACCAAATTTTTGTGAGATTATGACCTACGTTTACCCACGTTTCGTCCTGATAGTAAATTGGCCTTCCTTCAGCCCGAAATTTTCGTATAGATCTTAGATACTTTCTTCTCCAACATATTATCTCTTCCCGGTCAATCAAAAGTGATTTTGGGTCTGATTTCTCCCACCGGAAATTTAATTCTTTTAAAACTTGCCACAATTTGGTTCATCCGACATGAGGCAAATCCGGGTCGTCTCTAACTTCTTGTAAAATGTTGTTTAAGTTGGGTATTTCTTTTTTGTAAAAAAATTCGTGAATTTTCCTTCGAATACCATTCTTGGCAAATTCATCAATTTCAATAGGTTTTCTCCCCCTCTTTAAGTATTCGTTTGTATTTGGGTTAGCTATACCTTGTTTTTTTTTCTGATAGGAACCTATATATTGTTGACTCCCCTACGCCCGTCATATTGGCACAACTCTTGATTATGTTCTGAACAGTGTTTGTGGGATTCTGAGAAACCAGAGCATCGTGAACGTTCAAAACAATAGTCTTCTCTCTTGGTGAATAGACAGACTTACTGACTGTACGCAACAGTACCGGTGTAAAACTTGATGATGTTGATGATGATGACGAAGCCATCGCAAGCAATCAAACAAAACAAGCAGGAACGAAAGGTACGTATATGTTTGTAGGAATATGAAAAAAAGTTACTCACGCACTGCACAAAATTCGCAAAATAAATATTAGAGACGTTAATTACTGCCGTAGACGCCGAAACACCAACGAGCCGTAAATTAAATGCGATTAAAAAATGTACTAAACCAAAAATTATTTTCGTTCGTAACAACTTCACCCTTTCAAGTCAAGTTTCGAATATAAACTGAAGCTTTATATTACTAAGCTCTCCATCAATTTTAATGAATAAACACCTCAGGTAATTTTAATGAATAAACACCTCAGGTAATTTTAATGAATAAATACCTCAGGAACCTCCGCCTATGATTTTACGACTTTTACGACCGTTTTATGACTTGGGCCCTCATTTTGTGCTATCGACAAATTATGAACGGACTGTAGGCAGATAGAGACCTCAGAAAGAACTCGTGACGAGACCTGCGAGATTGAAGTCTCAGCGTGAAGTCACATTATATCGTTTTTGGAAGTAGCCCCAAAATCGGAGCCAAAACGTCGAACATAAAACTCTGCCCTTCTACCGATATTAATTTTCATTTTTTCAGATTGTGGTAGGTTAAGCACCCCAAAAAACTAGAAGAAAAAATTGTCACTGATGATATGTCCCCTATTTATGACTGATTAGCATATGTAGGAGCCAAACAACTTTTATATTATCACATATATGCCTGGTTATATGGTGTTAGAATAGAGAAGAGAGCTACAACTTTTTTCACACTTCTCTGTTCAGTTAATAACTACCCAAACGGTCACGGTTCTTCGAATCTCAATATGTGAGGTCTGCACCGCATCTGCATCTTATCATTTAAAAATTCTGAACTTCAGCTATTTCGATAATCGGAAAGGAACCGATCACAATATTACATTTGCATTGGCTCATTCCGCTCGAAACTGATCACAATAGAAAATATACCTAACGAGCTTTTCCTGCAGTTCGCAAGTTTGAATATTTCGAATGCAACTGCCACAATGCGCTCAGGATAAAACTATGGAATAAATGAAACCGAAGTTGCAATGACACAGACTGCTAAAAAGTTTCGGTCTAAAACGTCGCTGGCTCCCCATCAGAGTAGCAGGAAAACCTACAGGAAATCTTTATTCGAGATAGAAACGTATCGATTAAAATGTAAATTCAACCCAATGAGGTAGTTTCCGTTTTCCATTCGGAGTATACGGATTTTAATTAATATGCCGAGTTAACTTTCGAATCCAATTTAATCGGTTTTCATATTACCAGCTACTAATTCCTGCTGTCGATTCATTCGATGAATTGGTGTACGACAAATGTACGACTAATAAGAAACCCTTCATAGTAAATTACGTCAATATTCAGGAAATGTTCTTATTCGATTCAAGAATCTATGAATTGGCAATATTCAATGGTGTACGAAAGATCACCGTCCTCTTTCTTGTGAGAAATGATTCTAACGTAAAAAATTTTTAAATAAGTTTTGATCAGTAACTGCGAAGACGATTAGCCCGACGACTATACTAGAAACGTTCATCATGATATATCTGAATTGGAAAACATGCAATGAGACAGACAATAACATTAACAATGTGTCTCCTACATCGCAAGTTCTTCGGGCTGAAGGGCCGTGTCCTGGAATCTTGAGTTTTGGGGCTTCCGGCTGCATCTGCTGCAGCCATCTTCAGCGGCGTGGTCTTTGTTGAACTCCTTCCTCTGGGTCTACTATGACTGATGGCAAATCTGGAGGTGCTGGTTTGTTGAAATCTTGTGGTCGGACCATATTTTGTCGTTCGTCGGATTCTGTACTTCTATGTCGTCAATGTCTCAAGAACCGGATGTCAAATTTTGTTTGAGGTCAGTCCCTCTTCCTCTCTGTTGAAGTTATCCTTATGCTTATATATACTGCGATTGCTTCACGGTATAAATGAGTGTAGCAATGTATATTACTAGAGAGAATTGAAGTCTTATCAGATTGGATTATCGAAAAGGGCGTGTTCAGCTACTGCAAATTTTTCGAGTTGTCCCAACCGAAATCAAAAAAATAAAGCTTGAAAAACAACATCAAAACAATTCACAAGCCAGGAAAACCTGAGGTTTGCTAAAGATCCAAGAGACCCTCTATCCAATGCTGGGATACATAGGATTCCGTGCTCATTTGGAAAGTATATGTAGGAACCACCAAACGTAGTTGCAAGACACGGAGTAATGAGCACAGTCGAAATTGTCGGTTGGGACAAACTGAAAAATCAGCTGTAGTTGAACACGACTTTCTAGATAATCACAATATTCAATTTGATAAGACCTCAATCCTCTTAACAACGACACATCATTCCACTCCCTCATACCGTGAAGTAATTAAGGGTAACTGCAACAGGAAAGAAGAGGGGTTGATCCTTAACAAAATTTGGCATCCGGTTCTAAAAACATTGACGACAAAGCCAGACAGAAATATAGAATCCAACGCACGACTGATCATGGTACGACCTCAAGATATCAACAAGCCAGCACCTCCAGATTTTCCATGAGTCATACGCTACGGAACTCAAATTACCAGGTTCCGTCCCTTGAGCCCGAAAAACTTGTGATGTATAAACACGGCCTTGCAAACCTACATTCTTTCAATTTTCCTCCTATTCGTGAGGTAATAATTTAGGTACTCAGCCTCCGAATCTAATATCTCGCAGAGTTTCCAGTAGTAACATAGAGTCAACGGTATCAAAAACTTTAGCCAGATCAACGATAACACATAATGACGGGCTTCCCTTATCCAAAGCCTGAGTGAAATTAGTGATCTACTACTCCAGCTATCTAAACAGATTTACTTGTCCATCCTTCCAAATGATTATAGAGCAATAGACTTTCGAATCGTGATCCAGGCAACTTTTATCTAACCTAACCTTACTCTGAATTGATTCCAGATCAGTTTATGCATCAATGTTAGCGGAATATGAATGGGACAACGTAGTTTCCAGCAAATATGTTCCATCTTCAATCATGTTTGATGTTGATACATTTTCCCGAAATTAAAATCATTCTCCAATCTGCTCTTGCGAGACTCATACGAAAGCAGAACAAACATATCAAAGGCTTATTTGTTTTTTAATGGGTTTTGATGAGGGCCCTTCCAGATAAATGACGAAACGGTCACATGGTATGTGAGTTTTTTAATTTGACAATGCCTAATTTCCAGAACGACCCAGACAGAAACAAAACCAACACTTATAATACCAACCGTCGTTCCGGCGTATCAATTAATCATCCGCTGAATATGATGTCAACGTAACGAATATGCGTCCCGTTACGTTCTCTTGTTTCAATTAACAATTATTGACTTTCGACTCAGGCGACATTATCCCTTTTTTGCAATTGAATCGGTGACTCTACGGGACCAGATCAACAGAGATTCAGAGTATTATTTCAATATATGAAATCACTGCTGACAGGCTATCGATTTCACATATGGAACTGATATTTGGATAGGTTATGAAACTGAAAAAGCAAACACAATGGAAATATGCCGAAAAACAAGGTGGAGTGAGAAACTAGGGAAAAAAATATAGCCCTTATCGAATTACCAGATAGGTAGTGCTCAGATCTTGATGGTGAACGTTTACCTCTGAGGGCCAGTTTCACAATATCTGGTCATCTAATTGTGCGATTTGAGGCAGAATATCAGATATTATTAACAAGCATTTAGCTCAATAGGCCAGCTAACCAGAAAGTGACCACGAAGATCTCCATACTTTATGACACTGGCCCTAATAATAATAATATAATAATAATAATAACAATTTATTCACAACAAATATTAATAACAATGCAAAAAAACATAACAATATGTGAATAAATAATTGAACCTCACGAAGTTGTGCACTTGTTGTGAGGAAACATTAAATTAGATTTTTATATAATTCAAGTGAATATGAGAATATAAACAAAAATAATAAATATCAAAGATACATAGTAGTATAAAAATGAATAGATACAATATAATCATGACACAGGCTATATTGAATATTTTCTTTCAATAATATTTTGGAAATATAGTCTAGGAGTTTCAGTAATCCATGTGTTCACTTTTTTCTTATAAGTGTATTTCGATTTGGTAATTTTGATTGAATTTGGTGATTTATCATAAATGAATGGAGCTAAATATAGAAATTTTTTTTGTGACTTTACTTTACATATGTTATTTTTTACAGTTATTTCATTTTTATTTCGTGTATCATGAGTATGCTTACTATAATTAATGCAATTTTTATGAGGAAATATATAAGTGAGTATCTTGAAACTGAATAATTGCCTAATATCCATTATTTTACAGTCAGAATATAATTTATCAGAAGAATATCTCAGGTTTTTATTAAATATTATTTTCGAAAACCACTTTTGTAATATTTCCAAAGGCTTAAGATATATTTGGTCAACTCCCCCCCATGATAAAATACCATAATTTAATTGAGATTGGACTAGAGAAAAATAAATCATTTGCATGTGTTTTCTATCCAAAATATTCTGTAAAAATTTGAATTTAGGTAATAACGGTCGTAACTTTTTTATGACATACTCAATTTGGAAGTTCCATTTCAAATGTCTGTCTACTATGACTGCTAAATATTTTATCCGATCTACTTCTTTAATGCATGAATTTTTTATTTCGATTGGGCCAAGATTCATTTGTATGCTTTCATATACAGATGTGAAAAAAAATTATCAACTAATGTTAAATATATGCAGTGTGAACGAGGGAAGAGTAGACCAGGCTAGCATTGGAGGATTTGGTCGCAACAGAATAACAACTATTCAAATGAACCACCGTATCCCCTCCACTAATTTTCACCTAGAACAACAAATACGTAGGAAGCAGGAAGTCGCCTGTAGGAATGATTTGAAATTGAGTAAAAGAAGTTAATCGCATAACTGATAGTTTGACGCGACCAAATCTATAATTTTGAGCAGGTCGACTTTGGATAGAAAGTCACACGAATCAATATTCGTTTTTGACACCTGAACTCCAGCAATTGTACACTCTTTGAGAACTAGGGATACAAAATGATCTTAACCAAGTAACAAAACTTATCTCACTCCATAGCCGAATAATCTACACCCAGTTTTTTTTATACTGACTACCGACATCACTCTCTCAACAGAAATCAATCACCTTGACACCAGAATTGATCCCTGTAGAAATATATTCATTATCTTATTAGCGGAGCCCATTTTGATTTTTGATGACTCACCAATCATTGATTGATTTCTGAACTTCTATTATGTTCCATTTACTTTTCAGAAAACTGTCAGCAAATTATTGAATGGAAAAACTGCAAAACGGTTTTCAAATAAGGCAACAACTTCTCGGGGAAGATAAGAAATCTGCCCTCTACATATATGTATATATTCCAATATTATTTTTTGATTTCTTCAGATCATGGTGGGTAAACAACCCAAAAAAATTACGGACAACAAATCGATCCACCACAAAATGATGACTTTCAAGCAGTGAATAGACGTTATTTTGTACTGAAAAATCGTATGAGCTGGTTCGGAGAAGAGAGAACGTTTTGAGCATATTTATGTTTTTGTATGTTGTGATCGTTCATCAAAATATCATCACTGGGGAACTTGCTATTGATAGAAACAGAATATTACTAGATATTACAGGATTCGGAAATTGGCATGTCCTTTTTGGAATTTTGATACGCCACTTTTTGATTCGATACCCTATTCGTGATGTTATTTAATTGATACCTATAAATATAAGATATAATTCCTTAGCCTAATTTGATAAGTTCAAATGAACATATGTCCTAAACCTCTCAACTATCGAGATATGGGGTGTTGAAATTTCAAGAAAAAAGTCCTTTTTTTATCATAACTTCAATACTGTTGTAGCTAATTTCATGAAATTTGACACGTATTTTCTAAACACCAATAGGCATGATTTGATTCTGACTATTTTATTTAATATTTTCACCAGTGGCCCTAGAGATTTTCTAAAAGAAAATGGTACGCTATTGCTTTTTTCGAAAATGAAAATCATTTATTTCAATCCACAGAGGAATTACAGCAGGAAATTTAACTTTTTTACCAAACCATAAGAGATACTCATGGAATTTTTAAAAAAGGGCATTCTCAATATTCCTTAAAATGATTGAATTTAATAGTAGGAGTTTATTTTATTCAAACTTGTTTTTTTTATTTTCATTCATTGCGAAATCGCTGAAATCTGATGTGATAGTTTGAAGGTAAAATGTGCTTACGTCAAATTTCTATTCAAATGAAGTAACTTGTTTGATATAGCAAACATATTTTTAATTTTTTTACGCGAAAATTGTGCGTCAGACGGAAAATATTCAGAGGGTCAAATTGTTGTAAAATCAATGAGAATTTCAAAATGACTTATATTTTTGGAAAAAGCAATGGCGTATCATGTTATTTTAGAAAAATCTCCATTATAGATCCCGTACAGTCGCCAGTGGTAGAAAAATTAAAAAATCTTTTACATCAAAAAATGCCTATTGGTACTTAGTAGGGCATGTCAAATTCTATGAAAATATCTAGGACAGTATTGAAGTTATAGTGGAAAAACGATTCTATTGAAATTTTAACACCCTATAGCTCGAGAGTTAAAAGGCTATATTTTTAGCCATCAATTGAATTACACTCTTCTAGGAGCAATCGTGAAAGTGTTTTTAAAAATGAAAATATAAAATGGAAAGAAAAATTAAAGGAGCAGTCTGTGTTTTTGTTAAACTACTTTTCAGTGAGAAAATATTTTCAATAGTGTTTGGCTCAAAGATTGAATTTATTTATGAAGTCATTTTCGAATTCAGCATAAACAATATTTTCGAATTTCCACTCATATTTGTGACATTCCATTCCCTCAAATGCTGATTCTGACGTATTAAATTCAATACTCCGATGAACATGAGTTTTAAAAATGAACAAATTCTATATGAGGAGGTTATTATTGGGTGAACTCTGTCAAAGGCTACCAAAATTAATAGTGGTAATTACAAAAGCACGGCAGAATAAAATCAATATTTCACTGGTCCGTATTTGGAGCTGGAATTGTTGAATTCGATATGCAACGATTCCCCCATTCACGGAAAGACGGCTCTGAGATGAGATTGATAGCTGTTCAAATTATTTAAATGCAAAACAGCGTGGGTTGCGCGATTTCTAGCAGGAATGGTGTGAAATAGAACACGAGAAAGATCACAATAATCTATCTTACGAAAACGAAGAGAAAGCAGACGCAATAACATCACTTACCGCCATTAAATGACAATAATTCGTTTTCAATCCAAGAGAACAGATCCACCATATTGATATTAATATATATATATATATATATATATATATATATATATATATATATATATATATATATATATATATATATATATATATGTTCGGATAGGTTTCCGCGGTCAGTAGTATGTTGTTGTGTGAGTTCGAGTTGAACCGCTTCTGGAGTTTTGTTCTCGACGTTTCGGCTCCGATTTTGGACAGAGCCGAAGATGGGCGTTGACAATTTTGTCTTTGGGGGAGCGGAAGAATGTGGAGATTTCATTGTTGGCTGTAAATATCGTTTTTATGTCCTGTTTTTTGAGAATTCGGCTGATTTTGTCAGTGACACCTCCAATGTATGGAAGGAAAGCTTTGTGGGGAACGTTGTTGTCTGTTGGGTCTCTGGGAATGGAAGGAGAAGTTTGATGGCAGCGGATGAATCTGTCAATTTGATGGTCTGTGAATCCATTTTGAAGAAGGGCTGATTTGAGTTGGGCTGGTTCCTGTGTTTTGTTATGGAGGTCTGTGAGGTTGATAGATCTGTGGATGAGGGAATTTACGAAGGAATTGGTTTGTGCTGGATGATGGTGGGAGTTTGCGTTGAGGTATCGGTTTGTGTGTGTTGGTTTCCTGTAGACCGTGTGGATGAAGGAAACCTATCCTAACACACACATATATATATATATATATATATATATATATATATATATATATTTATATATATATATATATATATATATATATATATACGATGAGTTGTTTTTTCGGGTTTCATTCCGTGTTCTGTGGTTTTGATCACAAATATTATAAATTATATAGAAAAAATATGTTTTTAGCTGATTGAAATTAGAATAATAATAATAATATTTATTCACTTCGAAGGAGTTTTACATGAATACAACAGTCATATAGTAAATAAATATGGGATTCCCGCAGAAGAGTAACTCTGTGCGTGGGATGACTTTTGTATAAATATAACACCAAAGATTAATACAATACAATACTGAACATTGGGTAAAAATACTGGTAGAATTACAATTGGTAGAATATTGGTAGAGATAAGAATTTTGAATATGGATTTCCTAGAATACATTCGATCAGTCACCATATACACTCAAATTAAAGGTGAAAATTTGAAGAGTCTACAGGGAGGCAAAACATGTGCGTAGTCTTCATCTGATTTATGATTGCAGTGGAACTACAGTTCACAGAACGACTGTTCTCGAGTTCAATTTTCATGATCATAGTAAAGAACATCAATTGAATATCAGTGGCAAATATATCTACTTCACATATTCATTTAAGGATGTACCAGTTTGTGTAAATCTGTACGAGATTTTGAAAGAATCCATTTACTCAGTAACTTTTTGAATAGACTGTTCGTATTAATTTTTTTTATTTCATCTTTGCATTGAACATTTTTCAGCTCTTGGCACATGAACATGACTTTCTTTAAATCTAGTTCTATATTAATGGTCGATGGTTGTCTGTTGTTAACCGGTCTGGGTGATCGCACGTTAAAAGGTAAGGCCTCGTTGATCCATTGCTCGCACAAGTTTCGACTTTTGAGGGTTGACGTTCGTCAGCTGGTTAACGGAACGAACAATTTTAGAACAATTTTAGAACAACAATTTTTATGTTGTCTCACGAGTATGTTTCTACAGAATAATTGACGAATGTCCATTATACGTGTTTCATTAAAAAGTGTGACATTTCCATATCTCCAGGGTTTTTTATATACTATTTTTAGCAATCATCTTTGTACTATTTCTAGATTGAGTTAGTGCGTGTTTTTTGCTCTACCCCAGGCTATGATTCCACGAATTTTATGGGTTTCTATAAGGGAATGGTAAAGTGTTTTCATTTGTTGGATTTCGAGTACTTGAGAAAGTTGTTTGAATTTGAAAAGTAAACTCCGAAGTTTTTTGTTACAAATGTGATGTGTCGATCCCATTGGAGTAGACTGTCTATGAATAATCTCAAGTAGTTTATGGTGTCTTCACAAGAAATCCCTACTGATATGTCTTGGATAGTGATATTCAGCTCTTGGAAGGATAGTGAGTTTGTAGCATATGATGTGAAGGGTATGAAATGAGTTTTAATATAGTTAATTGTCAGTAATTTTTCGTCTGAACATTTTTTTGAGGTCTTTCTCAGCTTTGCTTTTCAGTGAATTCCAATCCGTATCATGATACACGATGGCTGTATCATCCGCGGAACTTGTTACTCTTCCAGTCTGTGATAACTGATATAGGTCGTTGATGTAAATGTTGAATAACAATGGACCTAGTACAGTGCCTTGGGGGACACCATATTCAACTGTTCTCATTGTGCTATATTTGTCACCAACATTGACAAGTTTTCTTTCTTGCAGGTAACTGTTCATTAGGTCCCTTACCACTCCTCTGAAACCAAAACACTCAAGCGTGTGGCCAAGCTGTCTGTGATCCACCGTATCAAAGGCTTTCGTCAAATCTACAAAGACGCAGATTGCTGTTTTTTTTCTCAATACAATCACCCAATTCTGATGTAACTCTGGCAATTGCGTCCTGTGTAGATTTACCCTCCCCGAAACCGTATTGCCTCTCTGATAATAGTTTATAAGTATTAAGTATTTTTCTATTCTTATTTTTATTACTTTTTCAAATATTTTATTGTTTCAACATTAGTGAAAGAGAGGACCCTTCAAATAAAAGTCATCAAATTACTGGAATGTACATCAAATGGATGGGGAGGAGTATACGATTCACATCTGAAAAAACTAAACGTCTTACAGAAATGGATATTGAGAATCATATACAGAAAAAGCATCAGTCACTCGTCTGACAAACTGTATGAAATAAGTCGAGTATTTGATATGAGGCAGTTATATGGACAGAAGCTTCTCATCTATATGTACTCAAACAAAGATATATAATGCCCACAAAAATATGCTTACCAGACAAGAACTAGAAATATCAGAACACAAGTTCCCGAGTGAAATAAAACTCTTGGACAATATAGTTTCTATTACTTGGGTCCTAAATGTATAATATTTACTAGATTCAATAATTCGACAAATGTCAATTGAAAAAATTGCCTACACGAGATATTTGCCTCGATATTACGAAAGGTTAACGATGAGTATTTTCATATATATATATATATATATATATATATAAGTTCTTATAAGTTCTTATTATTTTTTGATAGGCAAAATTTGAGTTATACGTGAAGTTGCTGACTAGTTGGACTCGTTCTATCTAGATTCCAAAAATAATTCTTACTTTTTCAGATTGTGGTAGGTTACAAACCCAGCAAACTGCGGAACAAATGATAAAGTCCTATTTAAAAAAAACGGTAAAAAAAGAAATAAGAATATGGATTTTCAAAATGAAAAGGAGTTTATTCAGTAAACTAATAAATAACGATATCTAAAGGTGAATAGAACCTCCGAATTTGATCTGAATGTAGAAGATACTGACCTGAATAACACGTTCAATCTGGGAATATGGGATAACCTGATTTTTATTATTATAATGCAATTCTCATCCTTATCAATGTGGAAATTCTCATCAGAATACTTGCTGGAAGTGGTTTTTCATTGCCAAGCTCAAACTAAAATTTTGCTACATTTCCTACAAAATTTTGGATGAACAAAGTAACACGCAGATAAAGAGGAAGACAAATATACCCAGTGATGACATGCTCCATATTCATTCAACTATTCATCATCCCCATGAATTTCATAAACACGTTCGTGAGATAATTCGCTATTGTTGAAACTGAATAGCCGATGCTAGTTAGCATAGTGAGGGATTTTCAGAATACTTAATTATTTGTATAGTGTAATCCCTGTCCAGGCGAAACTGAATTAGAATTGCCCCACACGAATTATTAAAATGAATTAGCCAACTTTATGAACGGACAAGCAGCATTAACAATTGGTGAGAGAATCCTCACTTTGTTCGTTAATAATTTCTAGTGTGCGTTGTATGGTTATCAGTTGGAATGTCGGATAATTAGTCAAAACAGTGGAAAGAGGTGTGACCACCTTGAAGGGGGCGTGAAAGAATGCGACAAAACAAATGTTCTGGTGAGGGGTGTATCGAAGCTAAAAATACAACTGGCATGTGACTGTACCACGTACAGATGGATGTCTTCTGTAAGTGTTGGTGAGTGCACACATGCAATAGTATTTTGTATATTCTCGTCAAGAACAAGAACTTTCATAGAGTATGGTGCAGATGGAATAATTATTTTGTCTCACGTCAAGTTTATTTTTTGATTCACATATTTCAGGATAACTTTTCAATTACTATAACTACTTTTCTTCGGGCTTGAAGGCGGTCGTTCCTTGGAATTTCTACCTAACATTTCGCTAGCGCGAGTGGCCAGCTTCTTCAGAGGCTTACTCATTTCCGATGACTACTGTAGTTTTATTATTTTTTCGATAGCCAAAAATTGAGATACACGAGGAGTTACTGACTAATTGGACTTGTTCTATCTAGAAAAAAATTGTTTTTAAATAGACGCAGCAATTTTTCGGGGTAGATTAAAAATCTGCCCTTCTACCTCAATGCCAAGTCTCATCATCACCCAGCACAATTGAATTAAGTTCTGAATTCTCTCATACATAGGTCCTTCAAACTCGCCGATAACCACAATAGATCCAATGAAATGGAAAAGCTCAAATCCGCACTTACCTAGAACGATTTTTCCGATTCCCAAATCCACAAGTCTATTAAACTCCAGCAAACCCGAGATCTTCACCCTAGACCCCCGAAGGACGAACCTGAACGACAAAAAGCTTTCCTTCCATATATTCATGGTGTTACTGATGAAATAAGTCGAATTCTGACACGAACCTTCGAACACCCAAAGACACAATCCCCAATGAAACCCAAGGAATATATGAAATACCATGCTCTAACTGTCCCAGAACATACATCAGCCAGACCAACCGACGAGTGTCCTGTAGAGCATATGAACATGAACTAGCAGTCCGTAATTATGACACAAACTCAGCTTTATTCTAACATCATTTAGAAACAGGCCACAAAATAGATTTCAAAAACACCAAAACCGTTGCCACAGCCAAAACCCTCCAAACCAGAATTACCCGTGAAGCCATTGAAATCGAAAAACGTCCCAACTGTCTCAATAAACGCGACGATTCTCAAAGACTCCCAAATACCTGGAAACCACTCTTGATCCGACATACTTCTATTTACTCCGACTTGTGAATTAATCCGTTCGAACATCCCATCGACCGTCCGATCCCTGATCCTGCCATCATTACTAATGAACCCTTAAATCCCACCAACCTTCAATCCTCGATCTCCAGTGATGATAGCCGGCTAGTAAGACAACTCAGACCTAGACGCAAGGTCACTCAGTCTTGAAAATGGCTCCGAAATGGGAGCCGAAACGTAGACAAGTAAATCTTTCCAGCCGCGGATCAACCGGAAGTTCCAGCCAGCATATATATATATATATATATATATATATATATATATATATATATATATATATATATATATATATATATATATATATATAGGAAAGTAGTGTTGATTTGACTATATTTATCAGGATAAAGGTATCTTTTATATTTGGGTATTGTAGTCAATTGGAGGGCTTCAGTAAATGAGTACTATTTTCTGAGTATTCCAGCTTTCGGAAAATTTATTTCCTTTTTCAAGAATATCAGAGTTAGATTATAAAATAAACTGGCAAAATCAAATAATACATAAGAACATATGTATTATAATAATACATAAGAACATATGTATTATTTTATTTTGCCAGTTTATTTAATAATCTAACTCTGATATTCTTGAAGAAGGAAATAAATTTTCCGAAAGCTCGAATACTCAGAAAATAGTACTCATTCACTGAAGCTCTCCAATTGACTACAATACCCAAATATAAAAGATACCTTTATGTATATATATATATATATATATACATAGGGGAAGTCTTTGCTGACCAGTTTACAATTAGCCAAAAAACCAAAAAAAAAAAAAAGGAAAAAAAAACGGACCAGTTTTGTTCTTATATATACATATATATATATATATATATATATATATATATATATATATATATATATATATATATGAGATTGTTTTTTTTCTAGGAGTTTATCCGTTGGTTTGTCGGTATTGACTTTCGACGTTTCACTGTTCCTACTAGGCTAGCAACTGTTGTTTGAAAAACTTCTGCCAGTTTTCTGAAACAACAGACAAACGGATAAATGCTACATGTTCATTATTATTTGGCTTATATGGTTTCAATTGAAAAGCATCTAACTCGAGCTCGAAAAGTGAGAATCACTGATGAGCTGTGTAGAATAAACAAGGACATAGATAGAAATGAAGAAATTTCGCAATACACTGAACAAATTTGGGGTCGATCAAGGAACCAACATACTTTTCCAGAGAAGTGTTCACCGAATTGTAATTCAAAGAAGATTCTTCATCGTCCACAAACATCAATCACTTGTGGTTGTTGATATAGTTGTATTGATCGTTGGATGACTTCACTTATAATCTCTAGCATGTTTCTATCAAGAGAAAATGAAGACGTTATAACGCTCTCATAGGCTATATAATGAGCACAAAAATATGTCAGAACTCGTTTTCGAAATTTTATTGAAGTTGATAGGTTTCAGTTTTTTTCCGAAGCCTTACGAGTGATGAAACAATGGATTCGTTTCTTCAATATGCTCAAAATGACCTGAAAGGTAAACTAATGAAAACAGATTTTCATCAATTCTTCTATCCACAGAAGAAATGACGATAAATGATGATTACTTTCGATGTTATCATTATTTTCGATTCGTGGTATCCATACCAGATGAACAACATTAAAATAACTTCCTAAAGAGAACTAATATCTGACAGATACTTTCCTGTTTATATGACACGACAGCCACTGAATCATGAATGATATTACCATTATCTTCCTCCATTTTGATAGGAAGACCACAAATCGCGATCCAAATAAAAATAATTATCGGATATTTTCACACAACTTGAAGAAAAATAGAAAATAGTTCGTAATGAAAGTTCACTGAACGAGATAACATCCTATTCTCGGGGCTAGACAAGCTTGTTCCGCTGAGTGGGCATATGGATGGATGATGGAATTCCATTAAAAGATACACAAAACATTATTGATATATTAATCTCTCTAGATGAATTTATATTTAGATGACAAATGCCATCAATGAAGTTACTGAGAAATAAAACGATCGGAGCCTTCGGTAGACAGGGTAGACTCTTTCTCGATGAATTGAACACCTTCACATCCGATTCTGGGGTGTTTTTCGGGTTTGTTTGCCGTAGTCTACAGAATCAACTATCTCCGGCCGTGAAAGTTCACATTCTTCGATCACTTATAAATCTGTTTAAAAATTTTGTCTATTTGCCAATTTCAGATATTATTCATTCAATGTCAGTTTCGCATGATTTTTACATTGATTTAAAAAAGACGAAAACAAAAAAAAGGTTGTAGGAACCCCATTTCGAATATAATGATAATCATAACCTGAATTTGATTCAATGAGGGCCCCGATGTTTTTATTTACCTATCTCGCAAAGGTGGTCAACGACGCCTCGAATGACCTGTACCTACATTAGCTCACAATTGTCCCACAACGTCGCGTATAATGCCAACTCACCCTCGCAACGAGCCGCTGCCATTGTAATGCTGACAGCCCGAATTGCTACTCTGCTTTCTACCGTACAATAGATACTAATTTATGTCGGCGACTGTATCTGTGTAAACAGTACACTTCGCTACTTTAATCGAATAATAAAAATCCGGAATATCAAAATGGTTTATCTCTACCATAAATCATGCATATCAAGCATTTTGTGATGTTCGGTGTTGGCGGATTTTATTGGTGTCATTCGGAAAACTATGAATGTGCATTGTTATTGGAATATAGCTCGAAATTTATTATCTTACTGCGGATATCAAGAAATCGTCCCCAGTGATACATAAACATTAATAAGCAATCATTTCTTTTGCAAATCTGTCTTTCACGAAATGAAAAAACGACGCCACAGTGTCCAAATAACTCTCTTCTATTCTGGTCCTTGTGGCAGAATTTTCATTTCTGTCATTTCTTTCTTGAAAAAAGATGGAACAGAAGTCACCAAGATTTTAGTAACAAGAGAACAGACAGTTCAACATCCCTGAAAAGGAACAGAACAATCCGCATTCAGGAACCAATACGTTACCATTTGTCATTCTAAAGATTATGAAGTATGACCCTACATACTCATCAAGGAGAATGGAGTATCCTACCCTATGTGAAGACAGCACAATGGAAATAAATATACGATAAGTCTGACAATGAGATGAACATCATTTAAAAAAAGTTACTCACAATCAACGCTGACTTTGATTCTCTTGCTGACAGTTGGTGGAACACTGTTGCTGGCTATACAGAGATAGGCACCCATATCTAATCTGGATATTCTAGTTAGTTCTAGTTTTTCTCCCTCCCATTCAGTCACTGAAACAAAATATTATTCCTTGAAGTATTGTTTCTGAATAAGAAATGTGGTTCAGTAAAGAATATTGACGATTGGAACTCTGAAAATAATCAAATTATTCGTAACCGCAACAGAAGAGTTTGTGGGCGACTCTAAGTAATCAGCAGTTTTTTAGTAACTTACTTTTCATTCTGTCCATATTTTCATCATAGATTCAATACCATTTGAAGACATTCAACTCCACCTGAGAATTCTCTATTATGATTCTACCTGTGGCTACAACTATCGCAGTTATATTTGTTCCCATTCTGAGTGCGATCTCATTCATCCTCCGATATTCTGTTCTATAAAGGCCTTGAGTTGTATTTCTGTCGGTAAAATGTAGCAAAAACTTTTAGCGCCCCTCTCGAGAGAATCGAGTACTAGGAAAACCTAATTTCGAGCCTATATGAATATTTGCAGTGGGAGGAACTTTGGTGAAATGAGGGAAATCCATCAATCCCCTCGAAGTAGAAAGTTCTGATTTCATAATAATAAATACAAACTCAGAACGCTTTCTCGTGTTACTTCGATTTTTTGTTCTGTGAGGATGATTCACGAAGATTGCATTTTATGTAATACTTGCTAACCCGCGCCCACTTCGTTGGGTGTTAATTATTTTTGTGATGCAATTATATTGTGTAGTTCTTAGTAGTCAGTTTTATCAGGTTCATCAAAGCTCTGCCTTCTGTTGAAAGAAATCGAAAATGTTATGAACCCCTTTTTTCTACCCCGTCAGGCGATTAATTCCAATGAAATAGAAATCATGTCTTCCATCAATTCTGTGAAAGAATTTTTTTGCAAAAGTAGACTTAGACCAAAGCATAACGTTGTCCCAAACAAATAAGGGTTTTCTACAGTTCAAGATGTACATTAAACTCAAACTGAATATTTTCCCATCATGAGATCTTGTTTTGTTTCATGAGATCCAGGAGGGTTATTCTTGACCCTTCGCATATAGAGCACATATTAATTGCCTATCTTAATGCCAGGTTATGGCCCTCACTATACAGTGCATTCCTTTAACGTCTCCCCGTTTTATTTCTTAAACTGATCAACTAAAAAAAATTGAAACATGGGATAATGAAATTGACGCATAAATACTATATTTTGGAGTGAAATTGACAAATAAAAATTTCAAGATGACTG
Organism: Zygogramma bicolorata; assembly: GCA_032362365.1. Classification (NCBI taxonomy): domain Eukaryota; kingdom Metazoa; phylum Arthropoda; class Insecta; order Coleoptera; family Chrysomelidae; genus Zygogramma; species Zygogramma bicolorata. Next base: position 320,973 of record JAVJAQ010003801.1, on the reverse strand, counting down.
GGCGCCATCTCGAAAAAATAAATTGAAAGGAAAGGGCGGTCTTGTGATATATCATTTCGAAGTGAACGAATACTATACAACCCTAGAATATGAAGTACATATCTTTACCTACTACAAAATGGCGGAAAATTTGATGATTGCCTGCATACATCGACGTTTGACTTCATAATTTGAGGAAATGAGCTAAGTTCAGTTCAGAAGATACCCGAAATGGTTGCCTTAAACGTCTTGAGATGAAAATAGTCTACCGGATATCACGTCGAACATTTTCGAACACAGCAACGTCGATATTTCTACAAATATTCATTATTCTCTGTCGTACCTTCAATATTGAAGCAGGTTCAGTTTCGTACACCTTCTGCTTCGAATAGCCCTATACAATAAGTCCAAAGGTTAAACGATGAGATTGGAACCTTCGGTGTAAAAGTTGAAAACTTTTCCTAGACATCAATTGCCCTAACACCAAACAATTTTCTTTTCCTGAAGATGCTAACCTTGTTAGCGAAACGCGCGTCGAGTGCAAAAATATCAGTTTGGTGTTAGGGTAATTGATCTGTAGGAAAAGTCTAAAGGTGTCAAATCTGGCTAGGGTGCTGGCCATTCCATAGTACCTTCCTTCTTGTCTGGAGTTATGTGTATTTTGTTGGAATGATAATATCTATATCGAATTCATTAGGATTCACTTCTACGATTTCGGTGATTAGAGGATCAACAGTAGTTGCCAGCATATTCAAACACAATTCCCCTGGTGAATTTTGTTCAATTGACCATTTTGGAGATAGTTCACGTGGTACATATCTTCTTATGAAATCGGAAACTAAATAAGAATATTTGGACTGAACAATGACGTTCGTTGTACTGACATTTTGTCTTTTTTCATGAACAAAAAATAATCTATTAAACCTTATCGGATTGTTAGGATTCCCATATGACAGAGAAAAACGAATATTTCTAGAAATATCGATATCAATGTGTTTGTTTTCAGGTAATTATGGAATATTCCGCCATTTTGTAGTAGGTGAAGATATTGACTTCATATTCTGGGGTTGTAAAGTATTCGTCAGGAGCTTCAGAATGATGTATCACAAGACCCTCTATCCATTCAATTTCTTTTCCCAGATGGTGACCATTCGTCATCTCAAAATTTTTATGTGTCAATTCGACTCCAAAATATAGTATTTATGCATCAATTTCATTATACTAATTTTCAATTTTTTGAGTTGACCCGTTTAAAAAATTGAAGGTGGAAAGACATTGAAGAAGCCACTGCATGTAATTTTGAAATGTGACCATAATTTCGAATGTTCTATTTGTGAATGGTCAAAAATAGCACCGAAGTAGGTACGAAGTCAATTCACAACGACAATCCCCGTATACTAAGAGGATATAAAATGTAACCACGAAAGAAAAAGAGATAATTCATTGCACTTACCTTGAAGGGTCTTATTTATGGTAATTTTGGAATTATCGTCCCTCTTCCATTTAACGCTAGGTGTAGGAAATCCGGTAGCTTTACAAGTTAACGTTTCGTTGGCTCCCTCTCTCACGATGGCATCGCTGCTGCTCAAAGAGTCGTCTATATTGGGAGGCACTGCAAATAAAACAAAAACCATTGTTATTGGTGAACTTTCGATTGCTTGCTTTCACAAGAACATCAAGTATTCCTGACTTAACGGAACCACTCGACTTCATTCCGTTCTGAGGTTTCACTTTCGTGGGGAACAATTCGAGAATATTGTTGTCGAGTTAAAGAGTAGCTACTGGAAGGTTTACTGTTTTATTTTTCGGTTGGAGAGTTCTGAATGCATATTTCAATACATCCAGGAAGCTATTCTCCCCCATTCATAATGGTCTTCACGGAATGGTATTCGAAAGATTCGTAGTATCAATTGAATCCAAACAAAACAAGGTATCAGGGCAAGTCAATTCACAAGTAGTTTGATTTGCTTCAAATAGTGCCTCCTATCTTTCATGTTTTCCGTCTCAGAAAGTTTTGATTAACTGAAGTGATGTTTCAAATTTGAAGATGTTTAATATTCAATTAGGCAATTTGAATTAGGATTTGGTACTTCTTGAGTTATCACTATTATTTTGTGGATAACGAATATTGATGAAATGTACAGCTTATCCAATCCATCGTGGCACAAACCCAGATATCTTTCCAGTTGTAGATTGATAGTTTAGACCATGACGAAAGAAAAAACACCTTCTAGGAATAGAATCCAACACAGTGAACACGTATCATAGGTGTTTTTTTTCATCTCAGTATACTTCACAGAGATTGCTGGGCATATACGTTATTAGATATGTGCCAAGATGGATTGGATAAGCTGCAGTTCATGACATCTATCGTGAATACTATCGTTTTATAATTATCTCTACAACAGCAGAGATACAGTAAACAATGCAGAATGTTTCATTATCATTTGCTTTCAGTAACGATTTCTGCTGCTAGACATCAGTCACATTATTTCTATGATAAATAACAAGATACATATAGAATGTTGGGGAGTCAGTCAGTTATTCTACACATCAAACTTTGTTCATTTTGAAGTTTTCTAGGGTTTTTGTATTGTTGCTCCAGGTGAAGTGCAATCAGAATTGTATTATTGCATAATTCATGGTTGTGTGAAAGGTATAAAATTCCTGTGTTTCATACGTGTCTTCAGATTTTTTCGAACAATTCGTAATACATAATCCGTTCCAAGTTTCTGCACCGTTGACTAATATCAGAATAATAATCATCGTGATATCAATCGTCACTCACTTTACTTTGATTATATCATCATAACGAAATTTTTGTTCGAGAGCATCTGATGCATGGTGTAATTTTTTTAACAGTACCAATATTTTTTCTTTTCCAATATTTCTGTAAATGTAACTTCACGAGGTGTGAAATGGATATATTCTGAAAATAAAACTCGATTGAAAATTATCATTATTCGAAGTTGACAGTACTCAAGAATTTGTTACGATTTAGGTAGGTGTGCTCAGTTATATTAATATTCCTTTGCGAGTTATGAAGAATAATTCACGATTTTCAATGTCATTATCTCTCTTCTCTGATTTTGATGAATGGGATTTTTATCGCTGCTAAGTTCACCTTTCTTTGATGACTATATAGAATAATTCTATTCCGGAGTGAGTTGAATGAAACTGCTTTGCATTTTGGGTAATTTTTTTCATTTGTCTGAACGCACATATTTCATTTTCTCTTTAACTAAGATGACGTCGATGGAACAAAAAACACCGTATGGTTCTCCTAAAAAGGGCGTTCATTCTTTTTATAACGCAATAGTTCTTAGTAATAGAAATACTGTTACTGCTTGTAACTGAACTGATTTGTCGAAATTAGTGATTTTGTCGCGTAGAAAATTGCAACTTTTCCCACACATATTGAGAAAAAACATTTGAGCTTACTTGAAAACTGGCGATAAATCAAATCATCATTTGAACAATTCGTTCGGGTCATTAACTACCTACACAGGAGGTTTCCGGACTGACAACTGTCATAAAACAACTACTCCTCTGGTTGTTACAGCCTCCGTATGCCATATAAAACTAATCGGCCCAAGAACTGACCCTTGAGGACAACAATTTCTATACAGTGATTTGTATGGAAAAACAAACAATCGACGAAGATTTTCCTCTCGTCGAAAACCCGCCATCTCATTCTTCTGTGGACTATTTGGAGACCCTTCTCGAAGCCCATCCTCGATGGAGATAATCATCTCTATATCGAATCAGCATCAAAACATCTGACTCGATTCACTTGAGAGCAAGCAAGTATACCCGTTTCTGATTTATTTCCGAATACACCAGGAATCTGCAGAGTGTTTTCGACCTCCGCTTTCTTTGTCATTCATTCCATTCCGATGGGAGTTCATTTACATTTAAATAAAAAAGATGCTATCGATAACTTCAATCTGGACTGAAATAGCTAATACATTGGGACTTCTTAAAAGAACCCAATTTTAATCAGATATAAAATTTATGGTTCTCCCTTCCCTTTTATCAGGCTCCAATAATTCTTTCACTGATCTGTCACAACAGAAGAGTTTCGTTAAGTTTCACTGTACCATCCATTGATAGGGTATGGAGGATTGACACGTTAGATGAAATGGAATGAAAATTAATGTTGAATGGTTTTGATTCGGACTCACATTGTCTATTGACACTTGTTGCAAAAAACTCCTGAAATGTAAAAAATTCAACTAGGTCAATAAAATACGGAAATTGGGATTAATTCTGTTTTTTTTCGGGTTTGTTTGCCGTGGTGTACAGGTTTCCATTCCTGACATTTCGCCTACAGCTCTGGTAGGCATTATCAGAGTCTATGAGGTAACCATGTTCTCGTTTTCACAGTATATACTACTTCGTTTACGTTCTGCAATAAAGTTATTTGAGATTGGCATTGAATTGCACGCTGAAACGATCAAATATATAGGTACTATTCGAAAGCCCTTATTTTATGGTGAATGAATGTTTTCTTTGCTATCAATATCGATACATACCCAACCAAATTACCTCACAGAAATCACAAAGAACTGTATTTGTCAAATTTTTCGTACGTCCGGTGAAAAATATATCGGTGAAACATCAAGACTTCCGCAAATGCGAAAGAGTGTACACAAGATGTACTTCAAGTACAAATAGTTGGTGGTTGGAATTATCAGAACACTTTCTATCTGTCGATGGAGATCACACAGCAGAATTGAATGACACTCAAAACGGAAGCAAGGGGGAGCAATGTTAGGAAACGAAAATGGAAGCATTGTTGCATTCCAACGAGTTAATTTGAAATGAATTGCACCTGGCTATCGCATTTGAATGACAAAATGCTATGTCCAATCTTGGGATATATGACAGATTTTCCGGATTTGGTTTCTGAAAAGGTAACGAAGATAAGTGTTTTAATATATTGTTCTTGTATTTGTTTCATTTGGAAGGAACGGTTTCCAATTAATCAATTAATTAATAATTTAATTAATTAAATCTGCCCCTCCTACATCTGGATATTTTCCAAATGAAACTCTCAAGCATTGAAAGTGAATGCACAAAAAATCAATTATGACGATAAAAATAATTAGGTCGAATCGAAACAAAAAAATTAAATTGAAATTTTATTGAAAAATAGAATTCAATTGATCAAAAAATTTATATCGTGATTAAAAAATGAAATAGTCCTAATAAAGAGTTGAATCGAAATGAATATAAAGGAAGGAATACGAATCAATATGAATAAATGTTGAAAGAGTATCAAGGTGAGAGTACTCTCGTAAAATTGTCAATTATTTGCGAAAAATCTCACTGTTCTCGAAATACGGGGTGTTGAAATGAAAAATTCAAAATGGTTCCATCTCCATTTAGGATTTCTTGCCGAAAGCAAGTAGAGAGCAAGTTAACCAAATTCCTTCATACTGAATGTGGACTGTTATTATCATTAATACTTATCTATTCTATTACTATCTATCTATTACCATTACTATTAATACATTATCAGATTCAAATATGGGTGTGTACTTTTAACTGCATACGAATAATAAAAACAAATATCATTGATATCAGTTCATGTCTTGGAGCTGTTTACTCTTGTGAAGTGTAAATGTTTTGATCAGATTCTGCGAATATATTCCACTAATAAGCTTATAACATTTGTTGATATCCTCTCCGTGGAAAAGTTCATGCCAGATATGTTCGACATGCTTTTAGTTACGATCATACTACCAATATGAAATTTTATTGTTATGGTACAACTCCAAGAAATTAAAATATTTACAACCGATCTCGTTCAGTAGATATAGCCTCAAAACTCAAACTTCGGAGTCCGGTTATTACAGTTTTGAAGATAGGTACTTATAAGGAAATATACTCTAATAAAGAATTTGATTTTTCTTGGCAAATCTTGCGAAACGGATGTTTTTATTTTACGGATCGGACGGCATCTGATTTCAAAAACAAAATACAAATTGTTTCATGTCTCTATACGCATCGAACGGAGTCATTTACAATGAGAGAAGTGAACTATATTACTAAAAATATGAATCTGATGGATGGGATAAGTGATAAGAATGATATTGTATGAATAGAAAAATGTATTTCATTAGTTTGCATCTGGTTGATAATCATTTCAGGTGAGTGCGAGTGGTTTGATCTCTCATTGCTCGAGCTATTCGACTCCTTTGAAACATAAAAAACTGAAAGATAGCAAAACTGAGGTGGGAAAAAATGGAAAGGAATGAAACATGTCATCAAAATCGAAGGAACACAGACAAGAGAACTGACAAGATAGCGCGACAAGTGGAAATAGACATTAAAAAAACAATAAAAAACCCATACAGTATGAAGAACTCGCGAAACATTATTCGACTTTATTTGGTTTTCGAATATTTTTGAAATTTTTTGGATCTTATCAAAGTTTCTCAATTTTTCATTATTTTCTTTTCCTTTCCACTTCCTAAAGTTTCACATATATCAATTCATCCGAGTTCTTTGTTCACTTGGTTTATTGGTAATTGAATTCCTCATTGAAATTTTGATTCTGAAGTCGTTTTCATCAAGTTGATTTCGTGACCCTAGCTCTCTACTTCATTCGATTCCTTTGAAATTCCCATCAATTTTTTTTATTATTAGTGGTTTCATCTTGTAAGTTTTCAGTGCAACGATTGTGTAACAGATCAGCAATGATTAATGAAAAAAAAACACTCTCCTTCTGTATTATATAATGGAAAAGGGGGTCACCATATCCACCAGAAAACTCAATCGTCGATCCGCCACTGTGTATCATATTAACGAGAATCATGCGAACAGCTTTCATGGGAAGAATGTAATTAATATTGAGCTGTGAAACATGTGCCTTTCCATTTGATTTGCATGCAGATATTAAGGTGGTATGTCGGATTTTATGAATATTCAATACTCGAAATTAATCCACAAATTACATAAAAACATCACTTTTGCATATCGCCCATAGGGGGTGTTTCAGTTAAATATTTCATTTAAATGCAAATTCGTCACCTTTTCACGGTCACAAGAAGTGGGTATGGAAGTACACCAACACATGGTCTCACTTCTTTTGATCCGACGCTCTGATTACACGGTGATCGATTAATGATCGGTCTGGAATCAGAGACGTACTCGCTCACCGTGTAATATATTCATTATTTTTCTCCCAGTCAGATCGAAAGCCAATATCTGTTCCACGTTATATTTCATTCCAACGAGTTCTTGACTGTCGTGATCCCGTCTTTGCGATACAAATATAAAACGGATACCAGGATTATCTATTCTCATTGGTTATATATATATATATATATATATATATATATATATATATATATATATATATATATATATATATATATATATATATATATATATATATATATGTTCGGATAGGTTTCCGCGGTCAGTAGTATGTTGTTGTGTGAGTTCGAGTTGAACCGCTTCTGGAGTTTTGTTCTCGACGTTTCGGCTCCGATTTTGGAGCCATTTTCAAGAGTAAGTGTGACTTCACGCTGAAGTCTCAGTCTGCCTTCTCCTCAGGTGTTGTCACAGGGGGCAAGGGTTTGTGACTCGACGCCGGGGCCGCAATCTGCCTACCCCCCAGGTCTCGTCACGAGTTCTTTCTAAGGTCTCAATCTGCCTACTCCTTAGATCGAACTGAGGTATCGAGGGATGTTGGGTGGTATTTATAGCAGCGGGTGCTTCTAAAGCACCGTCGGATATCTTGGTGGGGACTGGGCATCTGGAAATTAAGGGTTTCCATGCAGTTGGAAGTCTCTGACTGTCGTCACGTTTATTCAAGCAGGAAGGTCGCTTCTCGATTTCGATGGTCTCGCGAATTATACGAGCTTGTAGTGTTTTTGCTGTGGCGATGGTCTTAGTGTTCTCAAAGTCTCTATTGTGTCCTGTCTCTTGATGATGTTTGGACAGAGCTGAAGATGGGAAATATATATATCAGCATGAAGATTCTCACGGACGAAGTATGATGAGTTGTTTTTTCGGGTTTCATTCCGTGTTTTGTGGTTTTGATCCTCTAAAGGATAATTGTCACAACGTTTCGGCAAAGTCTCATTAGCCATCTTCTTGGTGATAATTGAGTTTCGTCCTCCGAACTCGACTGACAGTCACCACAAAGGCTGACTCTGACATAACAGATTATGTAATGATTTGACCGTTATACAGAAAGTAATAAAACGTTTACTGAAACAATGACTAGCGACAGGGGAGCTACTATATTCAGTCCGTTATTTGGTTAATGAATTGAATTGATAATGATGATCAGAAAACGGGTTCCTACTTGAGGATGTTTACAATCTTTTTCTCGAGAAAAAATTGCAGGTAGAACCCCAACTCCTTGGAACGTTATAAATCCCACTTCACCCCTTGTTTCTTGGTTCAGTATTAATTTATTCTCCTGAAGATGCTAACTTGGTTGGAGAAATGCGTGAGAGTGCAAGGGATATCAGTTTGCAGTTGGGGTAATTGATTAAAGTTTTCACCAGAGTTCAGTTGAAGTAAGATGTCTATATACTGGTGTTTCTAATGTTGCGATATTGTTTCAGACGAACCTGTAGACAAGGCGGGGTAGTTCATCAGTGGCCATGAGGGAGCGCTGGTAATCAAAAATTTCTATTAATTTTCGTGATCACTCGATCCATGGAACACGCTGTTGCCAATTCTTATGTTTTTGTAAAAGGATAGAGAATTTATCGGGACTTGCCATGTGAGGTTATTGTGTTTAACTTCATGCGTTATTTATTCCATGTAGTTTGAAAATAATTTCTCAGTTGGAATAAATTTGCATTGTGTTTCTACTGATCTGGGTATTTTCATAGTTTATCGACTATTATTGTGCATTTTGTGGCGATATTGTTACCTGTGTGGACAATCGAAGACGATCCTAGTATTAGTTTATATTCAGTTCCGAAAGCGAGAATGAGTCCGAAAATATATTCACCAGAAAAAAGGCATATTCTCACTTCACTTGCACATAAAATTTGATCACATTTTTTCTCACTCCTATTCGCTCACACGCATTAACGTGAATATTGGGCTGAATAATAGTGTTACTACTTCTAAACCGAGATTTTGAGATGAGATCACTCGGATTATGCATAAAAGTTGCTTGAATGGAAATATCAACAATCAATTAATTTTTTCAGAACACAGACCAGAATTCGCAACGACATGGCCACGTGGCAACACAGAACTGTCATCTCCACTGCGAGAGTGCCGGTACCTGGCGGATTTTTTGCAGTACTACTACGCCTACATCATCAATTTTTGATCAAGTAGGCCATATCGGTCGTCTGATTTGCTGAAAACCTCATATATGGAGTAAACACACCAGTATATAGCCACTTTAAGTTGAAGATATTCTCAAAGAGTAACAATTTTGGTATACAGAGTATATTATGAATTCCTAACATCCCTGCTCAAGAATCCAGTCCGTCTCTGACGGAAATGCAACATGAACATATGTGCTTCAACTTGTTAAATTATACTGTGTCACCGCAAAACTCAACTGCTCTCGGATGCTGAACACGTTTTAGATTAGCCGCTACGGGCTAGTGAACTAGTCTTGAAGTTGGGATGCGACACCTTTGCGAAAAGGTCGACGCCAGGAAGATTATTGAAGATGGACTGAAGGATCGAAATTATGAACTCTTTCAATCGATCATCGATGGACAGATGCGTTATTATAAAAAATGTGGACTGAAGTTAGGAGGTTATTTCTCCATTAATGATGTTTCGAAAAGACGAGTTTGTTGTAGTTTGTTATGCTGCACGATATAAATGATTTCGATCCATCATAACATCAAAGTTCTTTCGATTTGTTCCATTTTAATTTCAATTTCATCATACTCGCGTCCTTTCCAGATATCAAGGTATATTTGTAGAAAAAAATATTGACAATCGAAAGGAACTTAACTAAATTAAAATATCCGATCTGGTGTGATGACCGAAGATGATTGTAGACAGCAATCGAGACGTCGTGAGTACACTCAACTTGAAACTTGATTTCAACATTTGTTAACGTTACTTCATATTTCTTAATTTCAACTTCTTGACTCTGCTATATTATATTCGATATCTCAGGTCTTTTTTTGTTGTAATATTATTTCCTTTGATCGATAATACCTTTAATTTTATCGTTCGACTGAAAATCCTTTTCAACCTGTTCTGTTTGGATTTGATCGCCCCATCATTGAATTTGTAATTGTCATACTTTTTTTTCTCTTTTTTATTAACTTGTCAGAAACAGGTTTTAATAGAATCAATAATATAGACAATGGACGTCCGAACCAATTTCACTCAAAGAGAAACGTTGCCAATCACATTCAGACAAACATCTGGATCCTTAAAATCAAGCACAGATCCAACCTGCATCATAATGCTATTTCCCCATGGGGAATTGGACAGTGAATCAATCCAGCATATAAGTTGTTGAACCATAATCAAAATACAGCAATTCATCTCATTGGTGATACTCCACTGAACAACTTGCTGACTTTGAAACTATACAATGCATTATCAAAACATAATTATCAATATAGGGTGCACCGAAACGATCAGTAGAGTTTTTGAAAAGCTTGGATTTCTATTTCGTGCGAAGTAATACTTCACTTCTCGTCAGCTCCTAATGTTCTATAAGGCACAGACACATATAGTTTTATTCACCAAAACATTCATTGAAGCTTCTTGATTTTATTCAGAGAAAGGCAATCCGTCTTGTTAATGATTCTTCGCTCACAGGCTCGCCAGCTTCCTTGGAGTATCGTAGAAAGGTCGGGGATTTTTCTCTCTTCTACAGATATTTTTACGGTCGGTGCTCTTCTGAATTTGTCGTCAGTTGTTCCAATCTTGGCAGTCTCTACACGGATGACCCAACGGGTACAGAACCCACCCCTTTGTTGTAAGCTTGAAGACTGTAACGCTCTTTCCAAGCTCCTGTCACTTTGGCGCCCTGGTCAAGGTTCTTCTCGGGCGCCACCTTCTGTTTAGAGTGTGAAGGACACTGCTCCGAGCAGCTTCAGTGGAGTAAAATAAGGTCAGAAAGAAAATAAGGGTCAGAAGATGTTGAATATTTCAATACGTAATTTACGTCCTGGTAATTTACTGCTAGGTGAGGAGTTTATCAATAAATCATAAGTAAATTCGGATAAATGAATAATTTATTATCAACTCAAACGACACGTTCAACAAATATCGTGCAAGCACACAGTCAAAACGGGCAAAGCAAAAGAAAGCAAGCGGGGCTTACGGAAAGTCGAAGCTATGATCTAAGCGATATATTACAGTGTTAAGCGGCAAGCTCTACGGTATCGGTTAAAGCTCTGTCTACGGTGGTACGACCCTCAACCAATAAAATATCAATTCTTTGTATCCTCTACTTCACAAAACGACCTCTCAGTTCCGATTTTTCAATCTATTCAATAAAGTAATTGATAATGATGGACTAGAGCTTTCTGTCATCCGAGTTGTTCACAACAGGTCCAGAAAACTCTCCTCAAGGCTTCTGCTCTCAACACCCGAATTTTTCACAACAGGTGTTGAAACTCAGAGCACTCAAAAATAAAATACCGGTAATATCAAGTACAAGCTTTCCGATACCCGAGTTATCCACAACAGGCCCCGAAAAGCGTTCCTTACAGTTATTGACCTCAACGCCCGAGTTATTCACAACAGGTATCAAGGAAATACACTCCTCAGGGTTTTTGCTCTCAACACCAGAGTTTTCACAACAGGTGATGCGAAACGGTCCACCCTCTACCGGTCCTAATTTGTTCGGATATGCAAAACTAAATCAGAACTGAGCGTCCTAAATAAAAATAACGAAGAAACTACCTTGGCTGAAAGTCTACCTGGTTCACTCTTACCACCCACTTACAAGAAGTTGTTACCCGTACGGTCCTGGCTGAACGGTTGTTGGCTGGCGGAACGACTGAACGGCTGTTCGGTACTCTCTCCAGTCAACTCTCTGCTTGTCACTTTCTTGGCCGCGACTGTAGAACTGCTGTTAAGACCACCATGCCCCCCCCCGGGGTTGAGCGCCCAGGATGACGTGATGCCATATCCAGTTGCCTGGATACGAGACCTCGCCATCCTCCATTTTCCTTTCCACCCCCGCCCTCTCAGGAGCGGTCCTCAACCTGCTGATGGGCACTTCAGCAAGATTGATATCTAACCCTCTTCGGTTGGAAATCAGCCTTTAGGTGCTATTGCTTCCTCTCTATCTCTTTCTTTGGTTGCTACCTGACTCTGCTTCGTTGCAGTGCTGCTTCGTTGCAGTGCTGTTAAGACGATTCAAATTTCTGCTTTCGTAGTCCTCCGCTACAGTCACGATATCTAAGCGTAAGTGGTTCCCTCTAGCGGTACTACTCACTAACTACTCGGGTCGCAGATATCTGGTGTTGTCGGAGATTCCGAGATTCCAGTGTCGTGCGCGATAATTTTTATTAGGTGATAAGAGTAAACCGAGAGTGCTTTGTACATTGAACATTGGTGACTTCGTCACAAGACCTATCAAACATCTCTTGCTCAGGAATCTGTTTTTTAACAGAACAGCTGGACTTTTGAACTCCTTACCGAGAAAGGTTTTTCCTGGGGCTTACAAACTTCAAAAATATAAAGTGTTAATTCGTATCTCCCGTCCATTGATTCTAGCGGTGTTCCTTGAGAAATACACGGCTTTCCTTTCATGTGAATCTGTATAAAAAAATTACTTCATTTTCTGATCTTCCTCATTGTTTTTTCTTTCCGATTTTTTCCGAATTTGATTTTCTATCTTGGGAGATCTTCTGAGATCCACTTTCATTTCTCACTTCTGTTATGAGATGCATGCATCAAATCCAGAGCTTCAATTCTTGTAAAGATCATTCAAGTATTTCAATAATTATTGCATATCGAAAATATGCAGAATCATAAAATTCATTTCATTCACCGCGTTGTTTATTAATGATGATTGTCGTTGAATTCATCATTATCACCTCTATTCTACTGGATATTTTCTAGTTTATATTTGAAATAATTTCAGGATTCAAACTCTGACCACGTGGATTCCAGTTGCCGGGTTTGATAAAGTGCCGTTTGGGTTGATGATGAACTTTGACCTCCTGCCCCTGGCCATGCATTAATATTCTCGGCAGCAAACCGAATGTTCGGATGCTACAAACTTTTTTAACTACCAGAATTCATTAGGAATTTTCCAATTGATAGAAGTAAGATGTTCGTACGTTCATTTCACTAGACTTTCTTACGACTAAAACATATTAAGTAGATAATCAATACACAAAAACGAAGTTGCGGAATAAACTCTTTTTGGATTTTACAGCATCTGCCAAGAAAACTTTTAAAGGTTAGTCATTGAATGGTTAAAGTATACTTATATGTAAGAACCACTGTAGAAAAATATCAGAATCGATGGCGTTGGTTTTATTTCAGCAGAATTTCGATGAATAAAATCAGTGCCTTAACAAATCTAATGTAAGTAGTTCTTTCAATCGCTATAGGTCTCATCGGTGGTACCAGACAGGACTTACATATATGTATTTCGAATCGTCTGTCCATACGGAATGAAAAAATTAGAAATCTAGTGCGAATAGAGTGAACCAGAAAGGAAAAACGCTATGTTCTAGATGAACATAAACTCAAATTCCAAGCAGAAATGATGAACACCTCTAACAAGGGGTAAATCTTACTGCAACCGTGGAAAACATAAATGAATAAATAAAAGATGTATTCCTCAGGATGGTAGTGAACGATAATAAAGTTATCTTCAGAAAGAAGCGAAGTATATTCTTCCTGGACAATAACAGGTATTTCAGTTTCGGAGTAAGTACTCAGTAGTTATCTCCAAAGAAAGCAGTTGGTGGTTTCAACCCAGCCCCTTCTGAAGTTTTGATGGGAGTGTTCCCCAATGTGCATCGCAGTAGGTGATGTCGTCTCAACAATAGAACGTTCAAGTCCTACAGGTTTGTCCCCATTGAGTCTGGTTGGGACATGCTCCTTAGCCAACTCGAACGATAGTGTTACTCAGAGAGGCACCAAGATATGGCTAGTAGATGAAGTTGGGTTCAGTCGAATACCTGAGGTCAAGTAACGCTCCATTTCTCTTGCACAAGTTTTGACTTCGGAGGGTTCACGTTCCTAGATGGACTTCAGCTGGTTAACGAAAAAAAAAGCATATCAAAAACCCCTTTTAAATTCGTGGTTTCTTCAAGACTGGCGGTGCTTGTAATTAGTGAAAATGTGCACAGTTTCACTAGTAAGACTTCCGGTCCACTTGCAGAGAAGGTTGTAGCATAGAGAGAAATCGTAGATAGCAAAATTCTAAGAGTAACTTCTTTTAGTGATTTCATAAATCGATCAAGCGTCACATGCATCATTTAGGAGTGAGATATTCCTACACATCATGAAGTCGAATAGAAAAAAATCTGTTAAGAGATATCTGAAGAAAAGGCCGTCACTCAAGTTCCTATTATATTACCACTACTAATATGTCGATTTTGACAAAACTGCTTTGAGAAAACTCACATTTCCGAATCGATATTCGAAAACTTGTCAATTTTCTGAGTAGTATGAAGTTTTGAGATACGTTCGCTTTTTCTTCTTTAGATTATTTCGAGAAGTGGGTACCTGAAATTTTTATTTTTTTAAATAAGGTTAATATCAACAGAAACCCTCTGTTCATTCACCCTCCTGATAGGAAAAAGAGGCCGTCTGAAACCCATCAAACGCACTAGGCTTTGAATTTTCTCCACCATGATTTGAAAAAAAAAAAAAGAAATTTTAATGAAAAAAGTCACGTTTTTAAAGCTATTCAAATATAACGAGGATAGAATTGGACCTGGTACAGTACCTTGAGGTACTCCACATCACATCCAACTGTATGCTCCATATATCCTGACCCATTTCATCATCGACCAGCTATTCGGGGTCCCTCCCATTCGGTTTTTCGTTTCACAGACAGCCCCGAAATGAACATGTCCACAATTAAATATAAATTGTATCGAAAATCACCCACCGTTCACGAGGTGATGGTCGACAAATAGACAGAAGAAATGAATTCGGCGACACACACTCAGACGGCCAGAATAAATTACACGTTATAAGGGAATGACGAAGACTCAATTGGAAATTTCGGATTGGGGACTCCGACAATAGCTTATATTTAACCGCATTGGCGGGGTGCTTAATGAAAGCGCTCGACCCCCCGAGAAGAAATACGGCCGTAATCAAGAGGACCTTTAATGCCTTCCAGGATTGAGGGACACGGCTTGTTCAATTTCTTTTTCGGTCAACCAATCAGTACGCTGGGGGATACCGCCACATTCAACTATCAAAGCGGATTTTATGTTGTACAGATTGATCATGGCAAATATTCATATGACGAAATAGTACGGGGAATCGCTCGAGAAAAATTATAAAGGAATTCTGACTGCTCGATAGATATTTTCAGGAATATTGTTGATAACGTTGCAGATATATTTTATTATCAATGAAATAGATATTTTCTGGAATTTCACTATAACGAGACAGCAAGTGGGTTGAGTCGGGTTAGGTCAGTTATCTGAGATCAAGCAATGTTCCGCGCGGCAATGATTAAGAATGACAGACCGGTCTTGAATAGACTTGTGTGATTCCTAGCACGGAAAATGATGATGAGGGGCATGATTTTCCGTGCTAGGAACCACACAATAAACGGTGAGAATTCGTAAATCCTGATCTGGCACACGTTTTCGCCTTCTGAAGGTTGACATTAGAACGGAGATGTCAGCTGATAACCGAGTGAGAATTGAACTTCACTTGTTAGCAATTACCTAGATATTCCGTTGGTGTTTGCTCTTCAAACCAACCCCAGCAGTACCAGAACAAGCATTCTAGCTACAAACTAAGCATTAAAATATCCTCAGAGTTCTGACAAACACTCCATGCTCCATACTGAACGTACAAAATTCGACAGAGACTTCAATCTGCCATTTTCCATCAAAAAATTCTTGGGGGGTGAAAATCAAGAAATTTCTGAGATGAAAAAAACCCATAGTGGGGAATCTGTAGCCTATATTATAGATGAACCCTTCATGCGTCAAGAGGTCCTAGATCTCAGTTGAGTGATTCTTCTGGTACCACAATAATGACAGAAAAAAAGGACAGTCTACACCACTCAATCAGAAAACAGGACCACTTTTGGCAGCCTGTTTCTACTCATAATCACCAGAGAGCCACTCTGCCTTCTAGGCAGGTTGAAACCTGCAGACCAAGAGGAGTTGATTCAGAGCAATCTTGAGATTTTCATTCCTATTCAATATTTTATTTTTGGGGTACATGAGGATGTTAGATTGGAGACAAAGCCTACGCTACAGATGATTATTCTCTATGATAATTCAGAAACGCAATGGAAACTTTATGATGCATCATTGAAAAGAGAAAAGTGGTGAACTTGAAAACAGCTAAGAATCAATATGTGGCACTGTTTAGGAGAAATGAGGTAGATGATGGTGGCCAAGAAACGAAATGTCGGATGAAGAATATGAAGCCAAAATCATGTAGTGAGAAAAAAGTATCAATCAATCAATCAATCTTTATTCAAATAGGAAATCCTAATATACAAATCCGTTAGATAAATCGATTACAATACATTCATATATACACATAAACCTAAACTTAAACTATCCTAATTAATAACACACACACCATTCATTATCTTCCACACCATTTTCTAATAACATATGAACACAATAATACAAATAGCGAAAAACATCTTTAATTATTTGCCTACTTCATATTCTTCCTTATGTATTCAAGCAGCATTGATTTGAACGAACTGAGTGTTGAACAATCTTTAATGTAATTTGGAAGTTCGTTATATTTCAAAAGTCCAAGGTGAAATAAAGACTTCATGGTTTTAGCATAATTAGTTCTCATAACATAAAAATCTCTATTGTTCCTAGTAGCATAGTTGTGTATTTGATGACAAAATATAATATATTCTTCAAATTAATCAGGACATGAATTATGCAATATTTTAAAGATAAATATCATTGAAAAATAGAACAGTATATCCTTTACAGATAACCAATTCAGTACTTTCAGCATCAGTTGAGTAGGTGTATACCTGTTACATTTGAGAATGATACGCATACCTCTATTCCGCAGTTTTTGGAGAGTAGCAATATTATTATTACTCATTAAGTATAACAAGCTAGCACAGTATTCAAAATGCGGTTGAATGATTGTTCTATAAACTGTTATAGACACTTGTACACCTAAATGAGATGTGATTCTAGACAGAAAAAAAGAGTTTTTTACTTATTTTTTTTGCAGCATAATTTAGATGATTATTCAATGACATCCTATTATCAATCATGAATCCTAGGTATTTCATCTCTGTCACTACTTCAATTTTCTCTTTATATATTTCTATATCAATTTGATCTATGTCAATTCGACTATATTTGGATGTCATTATCATTGCCTCAGTTTTTTGCACATTTACTTTCAACTTATTAATATTCAAATATTCTGATATAGTTTTCAAAGAGTTATTGATTTTTTCAACCACCGTATTCAGATTTTGGTCACTTGCAACTATAATAGTATCATCTGCAAAAAGACAAACTAATATCGTTCAAGTAGAGAATAAATAATAGCGGTCCCAATATGCTCCCCTGCGGTACTCCCGAGATGACTGATTTTTTTTGTTATATCGCATCATTCACCTTTGTTGCTTGAAAGCGATTAGTAAGATAGTCTCTAAACCATTTTGAAATATTATCATCAAATCCATAATATTGTAGTTTCATTATCAATATTGAAATATCTATAGTTTCAAATGCCCTTTTGAAACCAAAAAAAACTATTACAATATATTTATCTTCGTCCATCAATAATTTCCATTTTGATATTGTTGCTTGTAAGGCTGTTTCACAAAAGTGATTTGCTCTAAATCCCGTCTGATGATCCATGAGTAAATTATTATTCTTTATATAGTTATTAATTTGTGAGTAGACTGCCATTTCAAGTAGTTTTTCCATACAGGTCTAAAATTTGCTGCCTCAGTTGTGTTGATAATTTTTGGAATAGGTATAACTGTACTCGTGTTAAGTTGTTCTGGAAATTTACCAGTTTCAAGTGAAGTATTGATGAAATTCAAAATGACATGGCCAATTACTTGAAATATACTCTTCAAAACCCTATTATTGATTACCTCGTGATTGACTTTATTACATAATTCATTTATTAAATTTTTGAGGTTGTTGAGAGTAAGTTTTTCGAATTTTGATATCCTACTTTCTATTTGGGGGAGTACTATAGCTGACCAATTTGCTGTGGAAATAATAGAAGATTTTATTTCTGTTATGCTATCAAGGAAATACATGTTGAAGTTCTTAGCCTCATCTACAGTACTAGGGAACTTGCAAAATGCTTCGAAATTTCCCACGAAGGCCTGGAAAAATTAACAATTTTCCGACTATTCGGTTTTTCCCAACTTTCTCTTGGTAATATTTCTTTCACTGAAATATTAATACTCCATCAATTAAGATTTTCATTTCCACTGAAGGAGCGATGCCATTCACTTTGTTTATCAAGCATAATACAGAAATTTCCTGAAGTAGCCTTAAGAGTCCAATTTTCAAACGAATCGAAATTAAATTCGACTCGGTTGTTTTCAAGATGAAATAGTGAATGATGTTCTGTTTGTAAGTCATCATTTCGTGGTGGATAAATTTTCCGGGTTTCTAATCTACCACAATCTGAGAAAATAAATATCAATATTGGAAACTATATGAATGTAGAATTCTTGACTCCATCTACCCCGATTTGAATAGTAATTTACATTATTGAGAAATTTTCAATATTTACCCAGGTAATTTTTTTTTACATCATTCACCTAGGTTACTTCATTAGAGAAAATACATGGAAAAATGACGATTCCTCAGGTGAGTAGTGGAGGAACACACTTTATTTCGTGATTTTTAGTGGACCGTTCACAAAAATATTCGTAATTTGAAAACTTTCTCAACGGCACTTTGTTAGTCACATTTTTGCAATATGTAACAAACAGTCTTTGTATCTCTCATAGTTTCCGAGATCCAGAGTATTTCACACTCGATTGTCACCAACATAAAACGTGCCAATAAATCGGATAACGATACGACGACAAAGCTGAAGTAAACACTTTCTAATCTGACGGAAAATATTTCTTCCTAATTATTGAGGGATTAAGAACGCTCCAATTGACCCGAGTCCGATCCACAATTTGAAACGCTCACAACATAAGAATGTCCAAAATCAATAATGACTCATAAAAGGTGTTTTCCTCGAAAGTTATAATGATGATGAAGATCCATCCACATTGATTACATTAATTTGTATAAAAAGTTTAATGTTATAGCGGAATGGGACCGAGTAGCAGTTAAGGAAAATATGCACGGCAAAGTTGGAGTTTTTAATGTAGTACATTCCCAACGAAACTTTGCATCTTGGAACAGTAATAAATCCGGATATTTTCGCTGATGGTGTAATGGGTCTCAATGCATTCTTGGAGTTTCGAAAATATTAGCAATATTAGACGAGGATTACTGATCATTATTCCTTATCAAATCAGTTCCCAAATATTTTCAGTTGAACAACGGTGGAAAATCTTTCATTGAAGTTGATCAAAGAGAAATATGAATGTAAAAACAATGGATAATCCTAAACGATGCATCTTCCCTTGTAATAAAGCAGATAATTATATACCGGGAGATGACCCGACTAAAGCAAAGTCTTATGGTAGTGATATCCAGGCTGATCTTGCACTGTTGTGAAAAAACTATCTGACAAAAGGGAATCTGCGAGCCCAGACCTTACTCTTGGCATCAGAGTTGAACAAAGAAGGTTTTTCAATAAACTAGACAAAGGCTCATCAGCTCCCTTAGTAAAGCTATTACCAGTCTGATGAGTGATCCATATGCTGAAGCATTCCAGACCAATTTGTCTGACTCGGCTGGTACTGGTAGAGTATTATGTAACGTCCATCCCATGGAAAATCATTACCAACAACGCCTATTTTATGAACCTCACTTTGAAAAATATCTTTCAAACTTATGGTTCTGCTTGATCTTTGTTCTGCCCAAAGGGTACAAAATTTATCCGAAATTATAATAAGTTACATCACTATTTACGATGAATCGTTAAAAATAAAAATGTTTGAAAAAAAATGTTTTGGGATTTTTAAAGCAATTAATTGACGAGGCCTTGTCTTTCAGTGTGTGACTCCTAGCACGGTGGTGCAGCGGGAATTGAACCACGGTTTCTGCTTGATGGGCGGACGTGTTTACCACTACACTTCCTAAAACTGATTCGATATAATTTTAGGTTCAGGACCAAGAAAGCAACAACCACAAACATATGGCTTCTTTCATTTTTCACGGAGAAACCTGAATTGTATATGACATGCACGATCATCCATTATATAAACCGCACAGAATCAGTAAGACATCGGAATGAAGATTGTCTCATCCTAACTAATGAAAATCCCCACCAGCCAGCTACACCTCAGATCTTGAGCCGTTTACTGGAAATAAGTATGTAGTTTGGTAGTGTTGATACTGATGAATTCAAAGGACACAGTACAACATGTTGCCACTTCTGTGGCCTACCAAATTGGTATGAGCACGGACAACTTACGAACAAATGTAGGCTGGTCGAAAAATCAAATACTATTCAGTAAATTGTACAATAGACCACTAATTACAAAAGGTACATTTGTGGATTACATCCACGATTATATTGGACGGGTTTAGTTTTCTGGATAATTAGGATCAGAATTATTGTATTAGCTTTGAAATACTCTCTGTATCGAACACTTAGGAAATTATATGAAGATTACAAGTCTTTGAATGATATATAATTACCTATCAAAAGAGAGTATTCGTGATTTTTCTTTCATTTTACTTCTCCCATAGAAGTTGTAATTTGTATTTTTTCGAATCGGAGAAGAAAGCCCAAAAAGAATTATTCAAACTTCTCAAACGGTTTATCTCTACTGATTGATTAGTTTGAGATAAGTGTGAATGAGATATTGATTGGCTTTTCATCATTATTTGAACATCTACAAGGTGATCTATTCCCCACCAATTTCGGAAAAATACAATATTTTTTTGTCATCGTATATTGACGGATATTCGAGTGAGGTATAGTGGGGTGAGGGACATGGTGAATTATTCTTTGAAATTGCACATATCAGTCATAGAAGTTATAGTACAAGATGTGACCAACCTCGTATAATTTGGATTGAACTTCTTTCAGGTAAGTCGCTCAATCCTGAGTTTCTCTTCAGATCTCCTTCCTGCAATGATAATCATTAATATTCACTTCTTTGTTCATTTTTCAATCGAGTGCATAAGAGAAGAAAAGAACCCCAGTACGAATTAGTTAAATCAAAAATGGAAATGAGCAATTCAATTATTTAGAAGTTCAACAGGATGCATGCCTGGAGGATTTTTCTATATTTGTACAACTGATGGTTATTCGGGGAAACAACTATTTTCATAACGTATTCACCTAAATTTTCAGACCACTCCAGTAATGTGCTCCATTTCTTTGAAGCATTATTAAGTAGTATGCGATAATATAAGTGTATTATTAGAGTACGGGTGTAGATAAATATATACTTATACAAATTTCCTTCATCAGACCCACAAGTGTTTGCTATGAGTATCAGTAAATCGATTTCTCATTCTCAAAATATTCGTCATATTTTTATACAAGATGTTTACGATATACATCTGCCAATGACACACTCGTTATTTTGGAGGTCATACGCAATAGAAAGGTGCAGTCTGTCTCACTCCCAGTCTGTCCACCCTTGTATTTTTTTGGAGTCAAATCATAGCCTGTTACGATAAAAATTGAAACGAGTTTCGAAAGAATAAATTAGGAATTTTTCAGTTGGAGGAAAAATATTTGAAAAGGTTGTAAAAAATCATTCCTAATCAGAAATGATACATAGGATGAATCACTTAAGTCCGACCACCTCGCCTTGTATTTTTTTCTTTGATATGCTAACTGGGATTGAAAATTAACACAATTTCGAAAGGAAACATGTTCAGCATGTTCATCAAACAAGATTGTTTGAAACATTCGGGGTATATAATGACAAACAAGTTTTGGAACATAGATTCAAGCCAAAAAAAATACAGAGGACAGAGGTGGTCTGTGTAGAAATAATACATCCTGTATATCATGGCTGTTGGAATGATTTCAAATAACTTTTCCAAGAACACTTCTGTGATAAAATATACTTAATATATGTTCTCGAAAGTGGTGTTATTTTTTCATCCCATGATGAATTGTGACACATGAATAAATTTGTTTCATAGCCAAGTTCGTCTTCCGGAACCCTATATGAAAAAATATTTTTTGAATACAACTTGGAACAAAAACAATATATGGCAGGTCGGATTTCGGGTGAGACACACTGTAAGCAACATTTTCCTGCACCATTCAATTTATACTTGCAGAAGTCGGTGATGAAAGGAACCTTGCAATAGTACTGGTTATTTCCTATTAGCACGCATTCAACACGTTGTTATATATTTTTTTGTCAAACTGTGAGTCAGATATGGAAATTATCATGAGGTCCTCTCGGTAAGACACCCCAGAATGCTTCGGCACCCAAAATGATTAGCCTACCCTTGCCGCACAAGGCCCTTTATGCCTTCTATGCGCACTCATGAGAGTGTAAAAGCAAAGCGATTCGATTCCATTATTCATAATTAATTGTTTGAGTTCGATATTATAAGTTTTTTCGCAACATTTTCCAATATTGTTGATTATAAAGCCAATGGGAGTCCGAACCAATACGACTCAGCCTTCTCTTAAGTCCGACATCCATATCAAATTATCAATCGATATGATCATTATTATTATCGGTGCTGTTGCAATATACCTTCAATGATATTAGCACCGTAACGGCTCATACTATGCTGCCTACAAAGGGCTGACAATTACGAGATTTAAGGGAATTTCAGCCATGCCACAGATTTCAATTATAACTTCAGTTCCAAAACCTCAATTCCATTCAATGTAATTGACCAGGTAATGGCTTTAGTCATGGCTTCACCTTACAAACTGAAATAGCTATCCCGATGCTAGTTCGCAGACCTACCTCTCTAAATCATTACCATTATGTTGGATCTACCAGAATCCGCACAACACTGATATCGTACATATTGTACAGGGCAGCTGTTGTGAGTCTGAACACAAATATCTTACTTTATTTGAGATATTCATAATTGGGACAGTGTGCCATCACTTTACAAGGCCATCAAGATGTAATGGACGAGCTTGTGGGGTATTTTATTCCCAATTATTAAAAAATGTGCTCATTTTTAACCTAATTCCAGGTTGGGAAGTGACCAATTGTTCATTAAGAAGAAGACGAAGTCAGCAAAATACTTCGACGAAGTCTTGGCTTTTTTCTGATCTAGTCTTTTGTTTTTATTCAAAACGTCATTCTGGCCATCGGAGTTCATTAAGTTCTTAGATTCCCTTAACTTGTACACACCAACAATGTTATACAAAGCGAGCTATCCTTGACACGATATTACACATCTCAGAACCAAACGGGCAGCAAATAAAATTAACCTCATTTTCTCCTTGTAATACACAAACCTCTTCAATAACTGACACACTAGTTTCCAAAAAAGGCATCTCACCGTTTTTTGCCATTTCCATCCTCTACGTAAAATGACATTTATAAAGGATGGCAATAATGACATTTGTGACAATTGCTCATCTCGGCCTCAGTATGAAATGGAGTTTTCTTAAGAAAAATGATTCACTTTCCGTCTCGGTATATAATGAAATCTTTTCAACTGAAATAATCGGTTATAAGATATTTTTACCCCATAGACCTGAAATGAGAATTCAATTCAATTCCCACTTCCAAACGAGCTGAAAAAAGTTTTTAATGTTTTTGTTATTTCGGCTTGACCTCAGTAGTTGATTTGTATTTATTTTTTTATAAAAAAACTATGTCCAGAATAATTGTGTTTATGACCATTTTCATTGCTTACTTATTGTTCTAATGATTCGAATATTTTTGTTATCTTGGCATGACCTCAGTACTTGATTTGTATTAATTTCTTATATAAAAACTATGTCAAGAATAATTGTATTTATGATCATTTCTATTGCTTACTTATCGTTCTAATGATTTTAATGTTTTTGTTATCTTGGCTTGATCTCATTAGTTGATTTGAATTTATTTTTTATATGAAATCTTTGTCCAGAATGATTGTATTTATGATCATTTTCATTGCTTACTTATCTTTCTAATGATTTTAATGTTTTTGTTATCTTGGCTTGACCTCAATACTTCATTTGTATTTATTTTTTATACTGAAACTATGTCGAGAATAATTGTATTTATGACCATTTAAATCGCTTCCTGATGATTTGAGTGTTTTTGTTATCTTGACCTCAAAACTTGATGTGTATTTATTTTTTATATGAAAACTATGTTGAGAATAATTGTATTTATGATCATTTTTATTGCTTACTTATCGTTTTAATGATTCTAATGTTTTTGTTATCTTGGCTTGACCTCAGTAGTTGATTTGTATCAATTTTTTATATGAAAACTGTCGAAAATAATTGTATTCATGACCATTTCAATCGCTTACTTATTGTTCTGATGATTTGAGTGTTTTTGTTACCTTGGCTTGAACTCAGTAGTTGATTTGTATTTATTTTTCATATGAAAACTGATTTTGGGTGTTTTTTTCGACAATATACCACGTGTGATTTTCCTATAGTATAAGCTTCTTCGACTATGAAGTATCTGCTGACTATTTGATGTGGTACAATTTTTTACTGGACGGAATTATCACAAAATTCCTTTGCTTCATAGATGTTGGTCTTTGATGAAGTAAATTGAAAAAAAAATCTTTGCTTAGTAGTTTCAATTCTGCTCATGTTCTGAAACATAGAATGAGTTCAAGTTTCAACTGAGTTATGAAGTGTAGAACGTAATTCACTAACACTTCATTATGTGAGAGATGACAAAACCGGTATTATTATTCGTGAAGTAAATCAGTTCTGTTCTGATAATATTTCAATCGTTCTTCTCTCCAGAAGAAAGAACATTTTCGATAGATATTTTCATGAAAATTTCTCTCCAATCATCAACCCTATTACCTTCAGTAGTTCCATCTCGTTGAACCCGAGGTGTACAAGCTTCCCACCCTTTTTCTGTGAGCTTCGAGATCTGTCACAGAACAGCCAAGCAGTGATATGAATCAGGGAAAGTCGTATTTCGTGTAAATATATTTATTTAAAAATCGCAGAGCGCTTTCGGCTATCAAGCCATCTTCAGTGCTATACCTGCAAGTAAGTAATAGTCGAAAATTGGATTAAAGGTTAGAATTGAAATACTTACTTGTCTAGGTATTTACAGGAAGATCTTCACAATAACAAATAATCGTGAGACATTACACTGAATAAACATCAAAGTTAAAGTCAGTGCCCTTTTGGGTTGACAGTTGAAATTTTACTAATGAAACATTGTAAAAAGATTAAAATTTGGATTCCCAACGTGCTGCATGCTGAGCAAGAGGGGTGACAGGAAGTGAAAATTGACATTGATTTAAGGTCCTGAATGATTTTGGAACATAAAGTTTTTGACAAATGACGTATTAGTGACTACAGTACATCAAAACTTTCCAAGGTGAGCAGAAAATTATTCGATTGAGATTGTTTGAAATAGGTGAGGTACGTTCTCGGTCCATCTCCCAACAGAAACTCCACTATAAGAACGCTGAAAGTGTACCAACCGTTTGAGTCTAATGGGAACCCAACTTACGGTCACTGACAGAGATCTGACAGAAGAGTGACTAATCTGGAATGGTCCGAGGTACGTTCTGAAGTTAACTATTGTGGTTTTGAATTATACTTAAAGTGGAAATGAAAATTTCAAGAGTGCGTTCCGAAAACCAATTTTCAAGGAAGAACGATACCACCAGCAAGGGGGAGTGGAAGTGGAATTAGGGTCTAATGAGAACCCAACTATCCAATCCAAACACCGAAGCCAGGTAGAAAGTACTTTCCTCGAGAAGGCCTGTGAGGTGCACTCAGAAACATTAGAGAACTATTGCTCGTGTCCTCAGTACATCTTCAGGATAACGTCAGACTCAACCAGCGGCAAACCGTAGGTGAACACGAAGTTTGGGTCTAATGGGGACCACATTCGTTGTTCACAAGGGGTAGTCAACTGGAGAGAGAGACGAGCCCAAGAAGGAAAACCAATGACAGCACAAAAATCGTCTAGTTGCATCATGATTGGAATTGTATAGATATCGAGTGTTAATTCAAAGGTGAAGCCTGGACAGGGACTCAAAGTTTGAGCCGAGCTACAACAAATTATCAATTACTTATTACTTATTATTACTTGCAGGTATAGCACTGAAGATGGCTTAATAGCCGAAAGCGCTCTGCGATTTTTAAATAAATATATTTACACGAAATACGACTTTCCCTGATTCATCAGACACGTGTATGCAGCACCAACAAATCTCAAGCAGTGATATTCCTGACCTAGAAGAGATAAACTGCAGAAACCTAATTCGAATACAGATCCTCCTGCTTGATCTCCGAATATAATAGAAATTTCCGTTTGTGTGTGCCCGAAGTTGAAAACATAAATCACTAATCGCTTGACAGATATACACACGCACCTTGTTGAAACGAATCAAATCACCAAACCCTTCAAATCGATATATTCCATCGTATTGAACTAATTAAATCGATATGATAAGCATCTCACGAATTCGTACCATTTCACTTTCACATGTGCCCAACGTTTGTTTTTCTAAGTTGATAACATCAGTCAGACACAGTCATCGATATACCAGGGTATGATTTTCAGTCGAACCTCTATAAATTCCAGTCTTTCGTGAATCCCTCTTCTCTGTTTGGCGGATGGAGAGAATATCGCCAGCTAATAAATATTCATACCTTTTTACGCCTCTTTTCCAATACAATCAGGAAACCCTTCTGGTAATTCCAATTCCAGCCACTGTTCTGCTGCGTTAAATAATTCAGTTCTTCCTTACACCTTCATCTGGGAGTAATAATCAAAGAGAGGCCACGTCACCTCTTGTTAGGCTAATCGGGGCAAACTGCAGAAAGGTTCATCTGCTGCATCGTGTTGAAGCGTAGGTGCTAGTTCTTGTTGGATTTTCGTGTGAAATATAATTTTCTTATCTTAATTATATGTGAACCTGTGTTGTCTTTGTCATGGATCTGACTCTAGACGGGAAAATAACATGCGATAGCTCCTTCACACATTGAAGGTTTTTTTTCAATTATGTTATCATGGATTTTCAAGTATCGTCCAATTTTTTTTTTTTTTTTTTTTGGATTGAGGTGGCCTTCACTTGATGGAAATCCATAGTTATTACGCTATAAGGTAGACACGATTAAATTTCCACAAAATTTATTGTCTTCGCGACATGTTTCGATACACTGTATCTTTATCAAGCGAATGTTTCCAAACGTGTCTACCTTATAGCGTAATCGTCCAATTTCATAAGTTATCTGAGTATATTTTTCGATATGCTATGTTTGGTTTTACTCAGGTCAGTTTCACAATCTATGGTCACCTAATGTTCAGATCTAAATAACGAGACATAAAATGAAATGTGGTTTTCTGAAAGTGTTTAATGGAATATTTAACTATGAAATTGTCATGAACGATAAGATTGAAAATTTTCGTGTAAAAAGAACTTTATAGAGATCAATTACCCTCACAACGAACCAATATATTCTGATATTAAAACTTATCACAAATACTTCTCTTTTATTTTCGAAATGTCAACGAAGCTGAATATTCATATACCTATAGTTCTTGTATTTTTAGGATAAGGCAAATTCACGTTATACGAGTATATTATGACCATACATATGATGAGAATATTGGGTGTACTATCTGTACAGATAACTACTTGAAAACTTTTCTTATTCCAAAGGAAACCTGAAGACTTATTCACATATAAACGGTGATGTCATGAACAAATTATAACAGTTCATGATACTCAAATAACCGTGATGCCTCACCATCTCATTTAACTCAAAGATCACACTACAATGAATAAAAGAAATCTGTGTTTCAGAGAACAAGGTGGGATTTTCTGATAACAAAGTGAATGATTATGGTCATTTATTTCGGCACAGGAGTCTTAATTGAAATATAAACTCAATTCGACCCAGAATCATGAATCTGGCAATAAATACAAACAACAGATTACCGACAAAAGTTTTATTTGATACAATAATTTCTTCGTCACTCAAATAAACAACTGACCGACCAAGAATCTATTTGCTCATTTATGTGTTTTCGAAGAAATCCTCAATCGGACAACAAACGACACCGCTTGCAGAGATACAAGAATAATTTCTTTGTCACTTAAGTAAACAACTGACCGACAAAGAATAAATTTCCTTTTTCATGTGATTTCGGCAGCAGTCCTGAGCATCTGCTTCTCAAAATTTCCATATAAAAGAAACTCAATTTCAGATACCAAAACAGTTACAGTGACAGACAGTAAAAGTCACAGTTCAAGCCAGTAGAAGTTCCAGTAAAGTTCTGTGAAAACGTCAGTTATAAGTATCTGGGTAGTAGGGCGAATTAGTGGTAGATTAACTTTAAATTTTTTGACCAAAAAGACGTGTTTCATTCAGCGAACTGTTTTTGATTAACTCATCAAATTTTCGGGATGAATTAGAAATCTGGTTTTCTACACTTGTATAGATTGCACTATCAATTCTTGATTTTTTCAGATTGTGGTAGGTTACTTACCCAAAAAACTACATAGGAAATTATCCAAAATTGCTTCTGCAATATGTGGTCGTAAGTCTATCTCATCATCACGAAGCTCTCATTCTCTCAGATTCTTACAACCCATCCTGTTATCGAGTGTATATGCTTGATTCAATAAATATATGAAATCCCCAAAGGAACATTCCGAACCAAATCTAGGAGGCCAGGGTTCACGTTCACGAACTCTTGAAGTTTATCTAAGAGCTCACAATATTTTTTCTCACTTTCAATCATGATTTCCATAAAATCCCGGATGATATGAACCACCAATCCTTGAATTGGTGGCTTATATCATAGAAGAGATCCTCCGAATGAAATCACAATAAAAATGAAAATCGGATGTTCTGATATTAAAATACACGACAATCTGATGTCTGGGGTAGTTCTGCCGAATAAAATGCAATTTCAAGTATTTTATTGAGCGTAGTGGTCGGGGACAATAGTCGAGCCCTCCTGAGAGAATTGACCCATGCTTGGAATCCGCAATACTGATCCTGAAAGCTCCCATCCTCACGATTTTCGCCAGACTTCTTCTCTGCATTGTTGAAAATTATGATTGCAACATTGTGCCGCCACATAAAAGACTTTTATTGACGAAAGTATATTTTCTCTGATTCACTTATATGTATGAGATTTTTATTATGTATTTACTGTTGTTGGTGAAACATAACGTGTACGTGATTTATTGCGATATAAGAGGAGTAGGTATTAGATATTTTTGTGCTCGAAAGATTCACCAGAATGATATGTCTATAGTTTTTACATCAAGTTGTGAATAGGCTTCTTTGATTGATGAGAAAATTATGGATATCTTTTGATTCGTCGAAGTTGACTCATTACACAATACAGATAGAAAAACTGATCAATCAATGATCGACAATACGGGTTTCGCCATCAAGACTCATTTGCATATGTTTCTTATATTTGGGAGCATTCCATCGGAAAATTCAGAGAAAAGTTAGCTGTTGCACTCGACGTTTCAAAAACGTTTGATCGAGTTTGGTATCGGGGTCTCCTTTCTTAGCTGCCATCTTATGGTTGAACTCCTCATTTGTTTGCTTTGTTGAAGAGGTTCTTGTCTGATAGGCCTTCAGCCTCAGTAAGCTATATTTTCATATCCAGAGAAATAACTTACTTTGCGCCTCGGTATAACATATATCATTTCAATGATTCTTTGGTTTTATGAATAATTCTACAATGCAATGTTACAAAAAAAAGCAACATTGACTGACCATTTTGTCAGTTACTCATCGTATTTTCAATTTGTAGATAGAATTGAAGAAATATATTGAAAAAAGCATATACTTTCCTTTGGCTATGTTTCAGAAGCTGGTCTGCTTTTTTTTCAAGTCTTCTAGAAAATTTGTTATAGGATTCAAGTTCTTGGTGAGTTATGTCAGAATGTGACATTGGCATGACTAATTATAACCATGTGTTGATTTTGGCACAACTTACTCCGAACTGAATCGTTCCGGTTCAACTTCCGTTTTCAAAAGTGGCATCCAACATTGATCTATGTACTATTTGAACAAGAAGCTATCCCTTCATTTCCGATCAACAAAATGCAAGTAGCCACTTTAAGTTTCATTTTCATTCCATTCGGTTCTGACATGAGTGAATTGATATTATTCCACTCAACCATGTGTGTATAATTTGTTGATAACATGTTTTCAGCTGATTTCTAGTCTTTTCTTAATTCCTCATTCAAGTTTATTGCACGTACGATTCAAGTGACAATATCGCAATCTGAAATATATCTGTCTAGTCACAATTTTTCACGTATCCATCAATACAGAATATAACGCAATGCTTAACATGAGATATCGTGGAAAACTCTCCGAAAGGCGTAAGTCATTCATTATAATTATGCATTGACGTCACTTGATGGTGAAAAATTATTGCAACGAAATATTACGACTATCAAAGGAAAGTACTTGCTAAACGCTGGTGTTTTCACATGAATAATGTAGGTCATTTAGGAGGAACGAGACCAAGATTGAAGAGTTAAAATTCTGACATCGATCCTAATTTTGTCAAGTTGATATTCTACCACGAATTTGGCTTCTCAAATGAATCGAATTATCAAAACGAACAGAAATCGCTTGTCCCGATGAAAAATATAACCTATAATTAAAAAATTGCAAAGTTTTCTCAAAAATTAATGTGGAAAATATTTTTTGTGGAGTTCATTTCTTTCAACTATTACTCAATTCACAGAGGGTCAACAACAAACAATAATAACTCGTCTGTGTGCATTCTATGAAAAAAATGAAATTGAATATGCTTAAGTCAATTGAGGATGTGGAATGGAAAAATCGTAGTGTTTGAATGTTTTCTCGATTTATTTGCTAAAATCTCTGAAAAGGAATTAGATATAATAATTAGTGAGGTCCTTTTAACATAGTGCATAATTGATGCTCTAGAACATGTTATAAGAATGGCGCCCCCTATGAAAGATGAATATATTTTTATTGAATTTCGGACAGTTAAAACAAAAACCCACTGAATCTAGGGTGTAGTAATCATAGTATTGATGGAAGATCCACAATTTGATTGGTACGATATTCAAAGAAATGCCAACAATTCCCAGATTTTTTACTTTAAAAACTGAAATATGATGTTCCAGAGCGGTCCTCAAATGTCTAACTAATGGAAAATATAATTTCAATTGGTTGTTGGTATGTTTTCTATAAGGGTGTTCCAATACTGTATAACGTAATCGTTCAGAAAGTATAGCGTTCGAATCATCAGAATTATTTTATTTAAAGTTATTAAAGAATGAGCTCATTTCTAAACTAGTTCCAAGTTGGAAATTGATGAATTGTTCACTGTGAAAGAGAAAATAGGCCAACACTGTGCCGATCTCTTGGCACCTTCCTAAGATTAAGATTAAAATACGGGGCTTATGTGCTGAACAGTCACTACACTGCGACCTTTACAGGTCCACTGTGCGTGCCCTCATGTATGCTAGAGTTCCTTGTCTAGACCCGTCCTTGTAACTAGACTCCATAGGCCAGACCTTAAGTTCTCCATATATTGAGAGGGTTGTGGTTTTTCCTCCCCTCACGGTGCAAACCTTAGCCTTGACAGACCTTCGCAGTAGCACAGTATGTGTGCTGAGGTTTCCTCATCCTCTTGGCAGAACCTGCATAATGCTGTGTCTGCCAAGTCCGATGTTGTTCATATGTTCGTTGAGTCTACAGTGTCCTGTTAGTAGCCCAACCAGAATTCTAGTTGAATGTCTATTTTGACTTAGTAGGTACTCCGTGAATTATGGCGATAGCTCTTTAAACTAGTTCCAAGTTGGAAACTGATGAATTGTTCACTGTGAAGGAGAGAATCGGCCAACACCTCGCCGATCTCTTGGCACCTTCCTAAATCAGTCTTCTTCTTTTATTCGGAACGTTTTTCTACCGTAACCTAATCTAACCTATCCTGACGTTTACACATCATCGCAGTTACCCGAAACGAGCTTTCCCTGGCATGATATTCAAATTTTTATTTCAGCACCAAATGAACAAAAAGTATATGGGCACTCATTTTCTCCCTTGGAAACTATAAACCTCTTGAATTATTACTAACACACTATAGTTTATTCACGTTGAAAAAAGAGTGGCCATGAGCAATGCTTCTAGCTTCATCAGCACGTAGACAGTTAAGCTGGATTCAGACAGATCCGGAATTCGATGGTACGAATTTCAGTCGATACCAATCAGAAATCTGTTGGATCGTCGTTCCATCGGATTTTTGATCTGTCTGAATCCTCCTTTAGTCCTGGCGTTTCAATTAGCTGGCTATGATATAGAATAACGCACAGAGCTGTCACAGTCTAGTACTGAATAGTATCAATACTTATCGTTAGCAATGCATGTTTAGTCAATATTTCCAGTACAGATATGGATAAATTTGGTAACAATGTCATTTCAAATACTAATAGTCCTCTAAAAAAATTAAGATATGGTATTTGAGTAGTATCTAGAAGAACGTAAACAAAGATGAAGTGCATAAAAATTCTGAAAGATCAGTTGATCATATTATTACAAAAGTAGCCAGTCATACAGGCGTATGTAAAGCCAGTGTATATTTTGTCCGCAACTCTCTCCAACCCGAAAAAGTGAAGAAATCGATCAGAAACTGTGGATTTTGTGAAATCAATGAAAACGCCGAATACCTTTTTTCAGTGTTTCCAAGTCCTGCCCTGATCTACGCGACCCATCACGTGTATTTGGTCACGAGCACTCAATTTTTTTTTAATGCAGATTCACACAAGAGGGAATCCCTGCAATGTTCGAAGAACACTAGGGGACAGGAGATACGAATTAACACTCACTTCGGATTTCTGGAGTTTGTAAGCCTCAGAAAAACCTCTTTTGGCAAGGAATTACAAAGCCCAGCTGTACTATTGAAGAAAGATCCCTTAGCGAGAGAGGTACAATAGGTTTCCAAATTTACAACAAAGGGGTGGGAATTCTGTGCTCGTCGAGTCATTCGTGTAGACTTGTAGACATTGCCAAGGGGGGAACGATTGATAACAATTCGGAAGAACATCGACCGTGAAAGTATCTATAGAGGAGAGAAACAAGTCTCCGACTCTTCAACGATGTTCCAATGAAATGAGCGAATCTGTGAACGAAGAATCACCAACAAGAAGAATTGCTTTCCCCTGAATGGAATCGAGAAGCCTCAATGAATGTTTTGGTGCCGAACTCCATACATGAGAACTGTATTCCATGACAGGTCGCATCTGAGCCTTGTAGATCATTAGAAGCTGACGAGAAGTGAAGTATTTCTCCGCACGAAATATAAATCCAAGTTTCTGGGAAGCACTTTTAGCGATCGATCTCACATGGTTTTTTCATGAGAGATTATCACTGATCGTAATTCCTAGCATCGAGACACTTGATTTTGTAGTTATTCCTGACATCTGAATATTAGATGATGATAGATCGGCTTTTCTTGAGAAGTGACATGCCTGGGTTTTCGTAGCATTAAATTCCACTGGGTTCATGTTACCCCATTCTACTATTTTCACCAAGTCGTCTTTAATTTTATTGACGTGAATGTTTCTTTGAATTTTTGTTTCTCGAGCTAGTATGGGGACTCTGGAAGAGAAACTAGTATGAAGAGTGAATGCACTATAGTTTCCAAAACTGTCACGTCAACAATATTATTGGTAATCCAAAAGATGAATAAGATAACACAAACAAGTCAGGAATTCACGAAATCACTTGTTTCGATTGCAACAATAAATATATTGGACAGAGCCAACGAGATATAAAAACCCGTTCCAAATAGCGTTGTGTACACAGGAGATACGGAGGGGCAGGAAAATTCGGAGTCCTCCAACATGCTCCGGGAAATGATCACAGGATTGGTGAGAGCAATCTAAGACTGATGGAGGATTTACATGACACAATCCTACTCGATTCCATAGGTAGAAATAGCGAAAAGCAAAGAGAGCATGAATTGTGACAAAGGGCCCATCTCTCTTGACCTGCCCTTTCCTCCACTGTTTGTGAGAAATTTAACAGAATGATTAGTAGTTACAGACGAAGTCCATATCGGACCAAAAAACGTTGATGGTAGTTTTTGCACTTCCTAAGATTGTAAGTATATACAAAACTAACCCTATTCTTGAGATTTGGTATAATTTTTTTTTCTCCTGGAGATACTAACCTTGTTAGCAAGACGCGCGTCGTTTGCTCTTCAAAGAGTTTTCCAGCCATTCCAAGGAAAAGACCCACATTAAAACGTGACAAATAAAAACTCAAACGATCCGGTCGAATTCAAAGTATTCATATGAATAACATTGAAAGGGAGATTGGCACCAGTATAAAAGATTCGCGGAGAGTAAATACTGCTGCTGTGTATGCAATTTATATCGGGAAAAGTATCAAAAGACCGTGTTACGAATTCTATTATGCGAGTCTCAGTTTATCTCGGTAACCGATGATTGAAAGTTTCAATTTCCTTCCGAAAACCAAAAAATATATCAGGCACACGTGCATTTGAAGAAAATATAACTTCAATTTTCATAAAATGATATCGTCAAGACCTCTGTTGTCTAAAGACACGTTTCAGTGTTTGTTATAACGGTTTCTATAGAAATGTTTCCAATATTTCTTTCAGAATCGGTATCATTCAGAATATTGGATTTTTTCTGAAAAAACACATAGACGCATGAAAGTTATTCAGTTCCATGTGAGCTCATTGATTCCGATTGCAAAGAATCCTTGTAGATAGGCCACCTGCTGGGTAATCGCACGTTAAAAGGTAAGGCCTCGCACAAGTTTCGACTTTTTAGGGTTGTCGTTCATCAGCTGGTTAACAATTTTTAGTAAAGACACTATTGCGTGATTTTTACTAAACAGTTCAAATACATTGATACTGTGTTTCACTATACAATAGCCTAGTAGTACCATAACAACACTGTAGTAGCTATTGTGAAGAGAAACACGTGTAGCGCTTTGGAAAACTGACAAGTGTTCACACATTTAAGTGTTTTTTAATTGGGTCATTTTGATTTTGTGACACTGTGAAAGAACTGATTCAGGTTCATGGAGGAAAATATGTTGGCAAAACATGTTCAAGGAAGTAAAGTGAAATGGTGTTCTCGAATATGAATGAAAATGTTCATAATCTCTATAAGGTATATAGAGTGTTGACTGGATATTTCAGTTTCACAAGCGTGATAAGGAATCTATAAAAAATGAAAAATCTCAATATATTCATGCGGTGTTCTCCGAACATTACAGGGCTTTCCATTCGTCTGAATCTGTTTATGGAAAAAAAAACTCGTTAGAAAAATTCGTTAGAAATTGTGGTGATGGAACTCATCTTGCAACGTCATCACAGTTTTTCGGTAAGACTCTGGCAAATTGCTGGTTATGAATACGGCTATCTGATGTAGATGACAATTTTTAATGCGATTATGGTGGTTCATTGAATTTTTCACCAAACTGTGAATCCCAAAAAAACCGAATTGAATCCTGTACAGAATCATATTATCTGTTACCATATCAAATCAGGACAATAACATACCAAACACCCTGTATATCGAGTGGACTGAAGTTTTCTTATTCATGAGTTCCTACTATTCTGACTTCAAAACTGTGATGCACTAATTTTCAACGAATCCGATGGTACGTCTGCACAAAATTTCGAAACAAAGTGTAAATTTCATCCCGGAACAAGTCCCCGGAAAGTAATGATTCAGATACTCCGTGAAAAACCGAAGTCAAAGAGCGCGCTACAAATTCCAAGTTGGAAACATTAATTTCTTAATTAACAACTGTGACCTCATAAGTAATTATTCATCTGTAACTACAGATTCCCTGACAAAAAGATGGGAATTGCCGCTCCCAGAGTTATTAATTGTCATAGTTTTGACAATGCACTTGTGATCTTATAACGGTTTCAACTGTACTCGAGCTGGAGATATACGAGCTGAATTGTACCTGGGCCATCCATTTGTTAGGGAATATTGGTGCTGAAGTCGCCTCATGAAATATTGCTCTCCACAAAAAAACTCCAATCATCAGGAACAGCTCACGATATAGACCATTTACTGGTGTTTTAGCGTTTTGACGTAGGTTTGCCAATGATTCTATGAGCATAGATCAAAAATTCAAGCTACACTGAGAAAACGCAATTCAGTGATTTGCTACTCTTTTCAATAATCTGTATCTGTGCTTAAATTATGAATAGGTTCGTTTCTGATTTTGTTGGGGTAAATCTTTCAGAATTGAATAATTGAATAAAAATTAAGTGAGAAATAATAGTAGGTATACGTGAATCTAGTTGGAGAAAAGTGGGCGAGACGTGATGCTTTGACAGTTTGCCCTGACTAAACGGTTCGGTACAGACGAACATAATTTTGGCCTCTATCAGTTCTACAAAAAAGTCTGTGGTACTTTATAGCTAGCTTTCATAATCACTACAGAGGGATTTTCGTTGATCTATACATATATAATGCTCTGCCCTGGACTGACTGATAGATCAGCGCACAGCCTGAGCCGCTGATCGTAGAGACCTAAAACTTGGGGAGTGTATTCTTTGAATCACTTGGGCATTCGATAAGAAATAATTTCCCGAAATTCTACCTCTAAGGGGGTGAAAACGGGGGCAAAGTTTGTATGAGACAACGTGATTCCTAGGTCCCATTTACTTCAAATTTTTCATCAACTTTCTTTAACAGAAAGGAGACGTGTTGGTATTTAATTGAAACTTTGAAACTCATCGCCTAACGGGGTAAAAAAAGGGGATTTATAACATTTTCGACTTCTATTTATACTCTTTCGAGTGCTCTCAGAAGAAAGAGCCTTTTGATGAATCTTATAAAACTTAGTACTGAGAACTACAGCTCATCCAATCCATCTTGGCACAGAAGTGATGACATATATGTCCAGCAATCTCTTTCAAGTATGGTAAGATGAAAAAAAAAACGTGTTATATGTGTTCACTGCATTGAAATTTATTCGTAGGTGTGTTTCCTTTCTTTATGGTCTACACTACCAGTGTGCAATTGGAAAAGTAGCTGAGTTTGTGCCAAGATGGATTGGATAAGCTGTACACAATATAATTACATCATAGAAATGATCAAAGCCCAACGACATTGGTATGGGTCGGATAGTATCTATGGAATGATGTTGATGAAAGACAATTCAATTCGTGATTTTCACTACACAGTTTAGAAAACCGCTATACGCTTTTCACTATAGTATAGATTCTTCAATTGTTGTAGTACTATTATGGTGAGCCTGAAGAAGCTATTGAATAGTGAAACACATGTGGCGGTTTTTTTACACTGTGTAGTCAAAATCACACGATGAAATGTTTCAATAACGTTATCATTAATTTTCATCAGGTTCGGAGGGTAATTTTGTAGAGAGTAAGAAGTTTGAGGAGTTTAAGAGAAGAGGAAATAGTGCACAAAATACATTCATGCAAAGATGTGTTGTATTGTGAAATAGTTAGATGATATTATTCTATAAATGCCTTGCTTTGTCGGTATATCGTGCATACACTACAAAACAAATATCAGTCATTCTTACAAGTATTGATTTGTATTCAATCGACGTTGAATATTCTATCATGTGATTGGATCTGTCCTGTACCAGTTGAAATAACAATTTGATATAACAATGCTCTTCCAGGTTTTTCTTCATTGATGACCAACATAGAAAATATGAAATATGCTAATTCCGTAGCCAATCCATCTTTGATACGAATAAATCCGAATTAAATTTTTGTTTTCATGCCTTTTTGCAGTTGATAATTCTCCACGTAAATGGTACAACCATGTTCGCTTTGTAGAAAAGCTGCTGTGTTCAGTAAAAACAGTACCTTCTGAATGAAATACGTCCTATCGCTGAGCGACTTCTTGAATAAGTAAAAATTTACAATTATAGCAGAAAGTAAAGGCAGAAATATCACAATTTCATGTACGATTGTCATTGACAATGGATTTACGAAACCACGACACGTGTCTCGCTATACAATAGCTTGGGGAAGATATTGTATGACGAAACACGTGTAGCGGTTTTGTGAAACCTTCATCAGTGACATAGTAAGCATCGGCCAGATCAATTCGATTTTAGAAAGTGAAGTAACAGATATATATGAAAACTAGCCCCATCGGAAACCAAATTTGTATCCGTTCAGAAAACTGATTATAAATGCAACTCTTGGTGAAAGTCTATCGAAGATCTGAGCTGTAACTTGAATTTTATTATCTGAGGGGAATAGCTACATTCGACACATGTCAACAAAACTCATTGAGATGCAAGTTTCCTCAGACACCAGGATAAAAGCGAATAAGCAAATTTCTCCAATTTTTATTTTCTGCTATCACTCACCTCTGCTATTATTCGAATATCATTTTACTGTATCTTCTCCATCGACAGTAACAATGTCCATTGATAGTGACAAACACTGAAAAATTCTTGTCAAGAATATATATATATATATATATATATATATATATATATATATATATATATATATATATATATATATATATATATATATATATATATTGTTGTTGAGTTCGGGTTGAACCGCGTCTGGAGTTTTGTTCTCGACGTTTCGACTCCGATTTTGGAGCCATTTTCAAGAGGTGAATGTGACTTCACGCTGAGGTCTCAATCTGCCTACTCCCCAGGTCTCGTCACGAGTTCTTTCTAGGGTCTCAATCTGCCTACTCCTTAGATCGAACTGTTCGATCTAAGGAGTAGGCAGATTGAGACCCTAGAAAGAACTCGTGACGAGACCTGGGGAGTAGGCAGATTGAGGCCCCGGCGTCAAGTCACAAACCCTTGCCCCCTGTGACAACACCTGAGGAGTAGGCAGATTGAGACCTCAGCGTGAAGTCACATTCACCTCTTGAAAATGACTCCAAAATCGGAGCCGAAACGTCGAGAACAAAACTCCAGACGCGGTTCAACCCGAACTCAACAACAACACACAACTGACCGCGGAAACCTATCCGAACATATATATATATATATATATATATAATATGACCTCGACTCTCTTCAAACATCCCCACGAAACCGGATACAAAATTGACTTCAACAACACGTTATGTGATGCAGATCTCTTAAAGATCGAATTTGATAAAAATTTTCGACATTTTGCAAACAACAATAATTCTACTAATCTAAATTAAAAATTAATATTTTTTTAAATTTGTTTTAAAATAGTTTTCACATAATAATTACAATCTTTTTTCAATTTCATTCTGATTTAATTTCAACATCCTTCAATTTCAAAAATCAATAATATTGATAACTATAAATTCAATTCCGAACAGACGGTAGCAGTGTTCTCTCACTCTGGCGTTGTTCTATTGTGGCAGATGTCTCTTCACACACCTGTTTCTAGATGTTCCATACTTCATGTCAACTCTGTCATTTCAACCTTCATTGTCAATGTCATTTATAATTCATATTCAACCGTTAATGTCGACTTTTATGTGTATTCACCTGTTGAATATGCAACTATATTTTTTCAATCCTGTTGATATTTTAATGGCGTTTTAAACAATTTACTTGGTGTAAAATTTTAATATTGGACTGTGAACAATTTTTTTCGTCTGTGACATGTTATATCACTTTACCAACGTTTTTGATACGACTAACCTCAAATACAGTGAGGTTCTTGTTACTGTTTATTTGATGTGATAACTTAAAATAATAATTTGTAGCTTTTCCCTGAAGATGGTAATAAACATTATCGAAATATTGGAAAAACTGGTGTTATAACAGTACACTTCCGTTCTGCTGTTCACCCAAAAAAAACTACAGTTCTGTTCTTAACTGGTCAGCAAAGACTTCCCCTCTAATATATTTATATATATATATATATATATATATATATATATATATATATATATATATATATATATATATATATATATATATATAGGAGCGTATTTTCCTGGGACCAATCACGGCAGATCACGCTCCTCCAGTGAACAGATTATTGAAAATATATTGTTCGATTTACAGTTCTATGATCATTTCCCAGAATCGTACACAATCGTCCACTCACCCGTTTCGGACAACATTGCCCACGATCAAACAGACAATTCTTATAGGTTAGATTAAAACGTCAACTCACCGACAACATGCAGGAATCCAAATTGGGTTTTGGCTGTGACGGTATTGATTTGACACATGTAGCGGCCCTTGTCCTCCTCCTGGACGTTGTTAATATGCAGGAACCAGGTCCTGTGCTTGTCGTGGGTCACACTTATGCGGGGATTCCTCGTGATCACGTGATTGTGCACCGTCAAAATCGCAGATTGTTCGAAATGCATCCAGGCCACCTGGAAGAGAAGCGGCACGGTTCAACAAATAATTCCATTTCGATATGAAAGAGTTCGATATGTTGATTTTGAAATGATGTTGAAATCCTGCCAAACTCCAATGTAATCATATAGAGGAATGCCAAACTCTGGAGAAAATGAATATTCACTCGTAATACCACCAGTGCTTGAATTATTCCCTGAATTTTTTTTGAGATCAAGTTTTGAAATTTAATAATTTTCCCAAAATATTCTTGAGCAAGAAAAACATAATTCATATTTCAAGTACGCGTGGTATTCGGTAAGAAAATGTCGCACCATATTGAACAGGAATTATTTGAAATTCATGTTTTATCCTTTCAAAGCACTCACGTCAAGAGAGGCTTTGGAATACATCACAGATTCACAATTGAATCCCAATTGCCTTGTTCTGTCATATTCAATTTAGTTTATTATTCACATAATAAGCTTCAACAAAATGAATCGATTCGGTCAAGAAACTACAGAAGTTATTCTTTGTACCGACTTTAGTTGCATAAAAATATAAGCAAGATTCAAAACATGGTATATTTATGTTGCATACGTTGGTAAAACTGCAAGACCACCGCCGCCTACCACCTCCCGGTACTGTTGTGAAACATTTCATTAAACATGGACGAGAAATTATATGAATTACCAGAAGTAACATTAAATATTTGGCAAAGACCCTCGGTTGTCTGTATTATTCATCAACATTTGATTATTTCACAAACAGAAAGAATTTATCTATAAGAGCTAATGACCTATATGGTGTAGAAGGCGGGGAACCACATAAAAGTCACCTTTTCTTGCTCAATGCGTATACTCATTGCATCTATTCGAAGAAGAGGAAATTAAAAATCACCAACCTCAAAACTTCTTCTTCTCCACAAAAAAAAAAAACATTTTAAATAGCGTATTAGAGTACCATGAAAAACTATATTTAAAAAAATGAGCTCGAAATGAGCTTTTGTTGATTGTGGAAACTGTTGAATAGTATTTCTCTTTCGGGTTCCGAAGGAAAAATCTATTTATATTCGAGGTACTGACTTCGTACGTATGACCCAAACTATATACCGAACATTCAAGAAACGTCAAGAAATGAACGTACCGAGTATATACAGCACACGACATCCTTTGGACGTCCAGTCAAAGTACTGGCTTTGTACGTACGGTCAGAGAGATTCACCTTGAATCAATCGAATCACAATGACGACTTGGACTTCTGGTGAGTTTCTTAGTTCAGCAATGAGCACTTTATATAATAATAGAAGTATCCTGATTATACCTACAGTAAATATGTAATCAACTCCAAATAATATATCAACGCTCCGGAATGCAATGAAACAACAAGGCCTCACAAGATCCGTTCTCAAAACAATAAATAATACAAATCCTCTTTTCAAACATTTTGATGTGTCATTGGCTCGTAAATTGAGATGTTGATTGATATTGTATTTTCGTTAGTCTGCTCACTTGCTTTAGTGCAGAATTTGAATGTTACATTCTGTCAACTTCTGCTCAAAGAGGATGACATGTTATGTCTAGGGTTTCGCGAGACCAAGAGTCTCTCTCTCCCAAGAGTCTTGGTCTTGGTGTCGAAATGAAAATAATGAAATCAAATTTACTCAATATTAAGAAAAATTTGATGGAGACTGTTATGGCAATTTATCTCAATTAATGGTGGGTTTTGGATTTTTGTTCATTCAAACTTGATGCATACCTATTCGAATTTTAGGTAGGAAATTTCATTGATATTCTATACCTATCTTCAACTGTTTTGAATATCATAATAGGTGAAAAGCGAGATTTTGCAATTTTCAACAGCCCACTACCGCAGCTTCATTAATAACTCACACTGTATATGGGTTATATTTATATTCAAAAATACCACCTGGAAGGTAGATAACATATTTTATATTGAAAAACAGAAACAGATTAGTATAAGTTGGACCGTTGTACCTTTGCACCCACCAGAGTTCGATACTCAATAAAAATAATAAATCATGGCCAATGTATTTGGTCAGCTATGAGATATTTTCCCACACCCACATAATATAATATATATAATTGAACCAATGGTTTGAGTCGTATGTTACAGATAGACAGATAGTAGTAAGAGCTAATGAAGAATACTCAGATCCATTCAACATGGGTCTGGGGACGCCACAAGGTGGAGTTCTCGGTCCTTTATTGTTTCTTCTATATGTCAATGACTTGCCATCAGTCATCAAAGATGGACGAGTGTTCATGTACGCAGATGATACCAACGTTATTGTGGTGTCACCGGACTTACATGAGATGGAAACTAAAGTGAGTGGGGTTATAAATGTGTTTGAAAAATGGTGTGAAAATAATCATCTGAATAATAACAGAGATAAAAGTACATTTATCAAGTTTTCAAACAAATATTTTCATAATGTTCCACTAAGCAGCAAATTTCAACATTCAGAATGCACAAAATTTTCAGGCACTCAGCTAGACAGCAAATTAACATTCTCTTCACATATTGATGATTTATGTCGATTTCTCAACAAAATATATTTTGCTCTCTTGACTCTCAAATGTAATTTTGTTAGTCAGTACCTCATTGACATTTACTACGCATTAGTCTATTCTAAACTCAGTCTGAACATAGGTATCTGGGGTCAATCGACAGAAATCAGTAGAGTATTTGTGATTCAAAAACGATTTATGCGATTGATATTCGATCTTCGGTATAAAGAATCTTGCAGAGAAACGTTCAGGAAAAATCGCATCCTCACGATAACGGTAATATATCTTTATAAGGTAATAACTCACGTACATGCGAATCTTCACACAATCACCAAAAATAAAAATATCCACCATTATAATACCAGAAACAAAAATGACATCCATTTGGACAAACTCAACTATTACCTATTCAAGAAGTCGCCACTCTATGCAGGTTCACAGTACCTCAATCTGCTCCCAGATTCAATAAAGAATGAAAATACTCATATGAAATTCAAACGAAAACTCAAAGATTTCCTTGTTGAAAGTTGTTTTTATTCCCTTTCGGAATTTATGTTTTAATTAAAAACAATTTTGACGTGTCATATATACCACTGTATCTTCAAATGACCAAAAAAGCTATGACTATGACTAATAAGTATTGCAATTTCCTGGGAATTCCGATTGGCCCCTCTGCCGCTTCTTCATCTTACTGCTCATCACACAAAATTCCATTGTAAAATAGTCAATAATAACCTGATTACCATTCCGACCCTTTTGAACTTTTTTTCTGGCATGTAGGCCCTTGCGCTGTGAGGGTCCAATGAATCTTTATTTTAGATTTCTCAGAAATTATATTCTTATGGTGAAGTGAGAAATTTATTTTGCTTACTTCACCCGTGCGAATTGAAAATTGTTGAAGACTGAGAAATACGAAATACTCATTATATGCAAATAACTGTTGGACAATTGAATTAAATGATTCAAATATCTAGAAGCATTTTGATTCACGACCAAGACTATCAAGACTGAGTCCAAGACTAAGCCAGTCTCGTCTTGG
Organism: Zygogramma bicolorata; assembly: GCA_032362365.1. Lineage (NCBI taxonomy): Eukaryota > Metazoa > Arthropoda > Insecta > Coleoptera > Chrysomelidae > Zygogramma > Zygogramma bicolorata. Next base: position 276,738 of record JAVJAQ010003801.1, on the reverse strand, counting down.
TCTTAGAACATCAACACCAGTAAAAAAATCAAGACTACATTCATTTTTCTAGACCGAGACCAAGATTGATCAGTCTTAGTCTTGGTGTTGGTCTCGCGCTTATGTCAAAAAATTTCTACTATTAATCGCTGTAGGTTACCCATGTAGCAAAACAATTCCGATAAAATACCTGAGTTACCATCGGTTCAATCAACGATGAGATTTAAAGATGAAATTTTTCCTAGAGTTCAATTACGCTTGCACCAAACTGAAGAGGAAAAAGCTGATGCTGTATCAGTTTTCTTCTTCTGAAGATGCTAACCTTGTTAGCGAAACGCGCGTCGAGTGCAAAACTATCAGTTTAGTGTTGGGGTAATTGATCCCCAGGAAAAGTTTTACCATCGGTTGTCATGGTAACGCGAAATAAAATACGCATTTGATTGGTCGAAAACTGTTGGTGTGAAATTTTCAACGTTGTATTGATTCAGGAATCCGGCAAACCATTTGATTGCGCTCACGAATTCAATGCCATTGTTCTCCGGTATACCGATAATGAATGAAATCTCCTAGTGATCCCAACTTGGTTGGCGTCGTGGGCGAGTATCACCAGTTTCGAGTAGGCAACTCGAATTGAAAAATTTTCAAATACGTACAATCCTCAGACTGTCAAGTTCCACCCAGTTGACATAACAGAAACAATTGTTTCTCCCTTCAGTGCTGAGTAACAAGTTTCCTCAATCATTTTAATGAAGATAGGTGTTATTGTTAATAAAACGGAGCCGTGAATCAAGCATGATTATGGAAAGGAAAATAATTTATTAGGTAATTTGGGCACAACATGCAAATAATAATTCTCCACAGAACGCAAATTATGTTTTGTGAAGCGGTCAGATTAATTGCGGAGACCTGTTGAATATAATGTATGAATATAATCCGGCATAGCGGTCAGAAACACCGAATGAACGGACAAAAAATGACAAATTCTGCCACTTGTGAGTACCCACTTGGTGGTTGCGATTAGAGAGGCGGAATTAGCATTATTAATTGATGAAGCCTAAATGGTTCGCTGCTTTTTGACGACAGACCGAAAGGATTAGTTCATTAACAACCATTATATTTGTGAATGAAAATCCATGGGATTGAATATGGAGAAATACCTTCAATTATGAACTCTGGCACAGCTGTTTTGTGAAAGATTTTTCCACTGTGATTCGGAAAAACATTTTATGCCGTAGGATATATCCTTGACAAACCTGCTGAATCACATGAGATACCGCAAATAAGTCGGACATTCATTTATTTTCATATCTCGTTTTCATTGGTTCGCATGATGTTCTTTGAACTCAAAAAAAAAGTAAACCAGAATAAAGAATATTTGACTATCGATTCATTCCTCGATGATGCCGCTTTGGTTGAATATTCATCAAGGACGAGCGGATAATCAATGGGATTTCATGAAATAATTCAATAAATCATATGAAACCCGCTAAAATACAAACGAATGAGCAAATAATAGTGAACTCTAACCAAAGAAAAACGAATTACAGAAATTGCATGGGTTCACCTGCTGAACTGATCCTAGTTAGCCATATTTTCAAAGGAAGCATATTGAACAAGAGAGAATTAAATCTATTTGGTCATTCAGCAAATATTTTTGATTCTATGGATTCCTGAGGATTCCAACATATTGTGTTTTGGACCTTTCTTCCCCAAATGCAATGGATCATAATCATGATTGAACTCACGTCTTTCAGTCAGAAGATGCACATGCAGATGTTGAATTTGTTTTTTCTCTAGGCTCTTTCATCCTTTCGGTGAGAGATCTCCCTGTTTGAAATTGAGGTCCGATTCAGAACAGATAACGAAAGCATGATAACCTTTACATTAAAAAATATTCGATCAGTTTCGATAGTATTCTTGTTGCTTTCAGTGTACTTCATTATTGCCATATCATGATTTTATATGGCATCTTGAAAAATATCGATTGCACTCAATTTTTCTCGATTTTCTTTTTTTCTCTTGATATATTGGAGTTGTTTCTTTCTGTAATACTCACATTATGCTAGTTTTGGTAGGTTCGTTTTGTTATTAAGCCATACTTATTTTGATGGTATTGAAATCAGTAAGTGAAAGTTTACCTTTTGAAAAACCAATTTCTGCATACAATTCTCCGAAACAAATTCTATAAACACATCAACTTCGCCTCTGAAATTTAATCCAGATATGAGGAATGTCTCAATACCCAAAATTAGAAACATCAGTAATGTTGCTTGAATCCTTATGGTCACGAAATAGCTTCATTTATATTCAAAAATTCATATAACTCAGAAATTCCAATATCTCAAATTTTCTTGTCCATCTAAAGTGAAAATGGCCGCATCAGTAACAAGGATGAAAATGCTTTTGAAAATCTATAGATCGGCCCACATATTCTCCGGAACCAGAGCAGAACTTCTAACTTGAGACTCCAATTTGTTATGTAAGTATGTAGTTCAGACTTACCCCACATACCACCGAATACTTGAAAACATCATCAGTAGTTCACCATCATCAGTTGTTGGTATACTGAATTAAAATTCGATCTGGTGAAATCTGAAACTTTGCCCGAGTCGTATTTCGTCTCTGAGAAAAAACACTTTAATTCGATTAAAACTTGCTGATGAAGTTGCGATTGAGGAGCCATCCAATTAGAGACACTCGGTATGCATTATTCGTCTAATAGGGACTGTCTAGTTAGGAGTGAAAAATCAATATATATCTGGAATACCAAAGGCGTAGTTGGGACATTTTGAATCTGATAGCACACAGTTTTCGCCCAGGTTAACATTAAAAATTACACAAATCAACATTTATGATGTAATTAGACCAATTGACCTTCCATGAACAGGAATTTTTGGCCAGTTCGATTGTAAATTATCACTTCATAAATGGGAAAACCATGTGTGATCGATCGCTGAAGGTGCTTCCCAGGAACTTGGATTTCTATTTCTTGCGAAGCAATACTTCACTTCTCGTCAGCTTCAACTGATTTACAAGGCTCAGATACGACCTATCTTGGAATATAGTTCTCATGTGTGGAGTTCAGCACCAAAACAATTATTGAGGCTTCTCGATTCTATCCAGAGAAAGGAAATCCGTCTTGTTGGTGACTCTTCGCTCACAAACTCGCTCACGTCATTGGAACATCGTAGAAGGGTCGGAGACTTGCCTTTGCCTCTTCTATAGATATTTTCACGGTCGGTGCTATTCTGAATTTTTATCAATCGTTCCACCTTTGGCGATATCTACACGGATGACGCGAAGAGTGCAGAATTCCTACCCCCTTTGTTGTGAATCTGGAGACCTGTCGAATCTCTCTTGCTCAGGAATCTTTTTTCAATAGAACAGCTGAGCTTGGAAAAACCTTGCCGAAAGATGTTTTCCTGAGACTCACAAACTTAAAAAATCCAAAATTAATGTTAATTCGTCTCTCCTGTCCCTTGATTCACGCGGTGTTCTAAGAACATTACAGGGCTTCCCTTTCATGTGAAGCTGCATATAAAAAAAACAAAAAACTCCATGAGTGTCACATATGATGAATCTTATGCCAGTTGACATATCAGGTGCCAATGGTAAATGATCTTTATGATCATTTTTATTCAGTTCACGTTAGATAATGCTAGGTTTCTATTCGAATGAAGGTTCTGTGATTGAAATAACACTCTATCGTGTGATTTTTATCACAGTTCACGAAAAAGTTACACGTGTTTTACTATACAATAGCTCCTTGATGTTTCTCGATTTCATCAATGTTTATTTTTAGATGTATAGCGGCAATGTTCCTTGTTATTGTTCGGAGGTAGTGGTTATCTATACTACCCTATTGAAACCTCTCAAATATCTAATCAGACGAAAAACCCCAATGAAACTGATAGATCTGAACGAAAAAAATCAATCAACTGTATGTCAAAACCTAGTAAACAAAATAATGTGCTGAAATGAACCATTGCGGTGAAACATTTATATCAAAAGAAGTCAATTATTTGTGAAAATGAAAGAAATAGTAACGAGCCGATGCGAAAACGAGCCAAAATCAATGGAGAAAGACCAAAAAGAATCAAACTCACGTGAAAGTACCAGCAAGTGGATCAAAGCCAATCCAAAAGAAATCCGTCAAAGTCTGATTTTGATCGAAAAACACGATTTCCAGTCGCCAATCAAAACACCAACTCTAAGAATACTGGATACCGTGAAGATAAGTAATGATAGATTAGCACAAAACGAGAAGAAATCATCTTCTGCCGAACACATCAGGTCAAAGTTGAGGTCATACACCAACAAAAATAATGATTCAAAAGAAAATATAAAGAAGCTGCCTGAACACTTAACAATTCGTTATGCGTGGAAACCACTCAAGGATCACATGATGATCCTTTCCCCTCATCACACAATGTTTTAATGGATGTATTTGAGGCATCATTCCCTATAAAAAAATCAAAACTAAACAAAAAAAACATGGTTGACAAAAGGTCTGAAAATTTCTTCTATTAATATGCGATCGATGCATTATATTCGAAAATTTTCAAACAAACTCTTTTATTTGAACTACTTTTATAATTACCGCAGAATTTATAGATTGCCATTGAAGCGGGCAAAGGAATTATTTTACAATAGAAGACTCAGTGAGTCTCACAATAAGATGAAAGAGTCCTGGTCAATTAAAAATGACTCAAAAAAACAAAAATGTAACATTACTCTAAGCCCTGATACTATAAATGACTTTTACTGCTCCATTGCAGAAAATATGAGTAAAAATATTGCTAGTCCGTATGATCCATTAGTGCATCTAGAAAATTTAGGCATAGATGAGAACTTGTTTCTGTATGAGACCAACATTAATGAACTGATTGAAATCTTGAAGGATAATGAAAACAAAAATACTGCAGGCTACTATGACATTTCAATTAAAATAATACAGAACCTTCCTCCTAGCGCTCTGAATGTGCTGGTTTCACTGATAAATTTATACTTTCAAACAGGCACATTTCCTTCATTTTTGAAAACTTCTGTGGTCATTCCTCTCCATAAGGGCGGAGATTCTGATGATCCCTCCAATCTCCGTCCTATATCTCTTATACCAACCATCGCAAAAATCATTGAAAAGATAATTAAAAAACGACTACTTGAATTCATAATTAAGCATAACATCATCAGTGAAAACCAATTCGGCTTCCAGAATAATAAAAATACTCATGATGCTATTTTCTCATTTCTAAATAAAGTTAATTCTGAGATGAATGTCGGTGAAAAGACTGCTGCAGTGTTTTGTGACCTGTCAAAGGCATTTGACTGCGTTAATCACGAAATACTGCTGAGAAAGCTACATTGTTATGGATGCAGAGGAGTAACTCTCAAATGGTTCGATTCCTACCTGAAGGGACGATCGCAAATGGTCAAAACTGTTCAACTTCCAAGAAAAAGGGAAATTAATCCGGGTGTTCCACAAGGTTCTGTTTTAGGTCCCATTCTTTTTTTTATTATATATTAATGACCTCACCAAGCTTGATACTTCTGGAAAGTTCACCTTATTTGCAGATGACACAACCATACTTTGGAATAATAAAAATACTTGTGAGTTACATAAAATAATCTCTGCTGATTTGAAAAAAGTAAAAGATTGGTGTGATTGAAACATCCTATCTCTCAACTTAATTGAAAGAAATTTAAAATCGTTTAGATGCTCGATCAACGAACTTTATTTTGAAGACAGATCATTGGAATCTGAAAATAGCACTAAATTTCTAGGAGTGTTCATTGATCAGAATTTGAAATTTGTGGATCATGTCAAACAACTCACTAGCAAAGTCGCCTCTGGCTGTTATGCGGTTAGAGTAATTCGTTATTGATTGGGATTCGGCACTGCTAAGATGGTTTACTATGTACTCATCGATTCTCACTTACGCTACGGAATACCGTTTTGGGGAGCATGCAGCCCAACTTTATTCAATAGTCTTCTAATTTCACAGAAAAGGGCAATAAGGTATATGGGAAACCTTAAACCAAGAGAGTACTGTAGAAACTTCTTCAAAAACCATAATATCCTAACGGTAACTGCATCATTCATACTGGAATCTGTGTGTTCAATAAATAAGCATACACATCCTCTTCCCATTATAACACCCGGAACAGCAGACACACTCTGCAACTCACAGTGCCAACTAAAAACATTACCAGAGACCATTTTACAATGGAGGAAAAATGTACAATCATTTGCCTCTGCACATGAGATCTGCCAATATAAATGACTTCCAATTCAGGAAGTTAGTCAAACAATTTCTATCTGATAGACCCTATTATACTTTGAATGAATATTTTGACGATAACTTCCAACTGATTGACTAGTTCATGTTTTTTATCTTCATTAAGGAGCTTTTGAATTTTTACTTTCTATGTCTATTCTCATATGAACTTGACTTCCACTCTTTTATATATACATACTTTTTATAATCTCCATTTTACCATGTTTTGTATGTATTTTTATAGTTTTATTTTTGTTATCTTTTGGTATATATCGCATTTTTTAAGTAAGTATTTACTACCCAAGCTTTGTCAACATGATTATGTCTTATGATAATAAAGCTTTTTTTGATTATTATATTATCATATCATTTTCATTGTTTCAAAGATTCATACTCTGTTCATTTGTTCTTTCTAATTGTTTTTCTATTCCTTTTTTCATGAATATTTCAATGCAATATTCTATTCTACTACTTCCTTCATTGAATAGTTTATAAACAACTGTTGAGATATTGAAATGTTTCGATGGGGTAAACATAAATGAAGACCGTCCAAAAAACGAAACAGTTGTAGTTATTCGAAAAAATGCTGATACAGTTCTTAATGTAAATCTGACTTGAATGATGTTCACAAAACCATGATTCGCCCTTGAAGAAGCGAAACACGTATCACTGGTTAATATATTGTTTTTTCGTAGTTTTTGGCTTGGTAACTAGCACAATTAAAAAAAAAGAATATCGGAATTTGGACAAAATTGTAGTAGGGCGGATTTTCAATCTATCTCGAAAAGTTGCAGCGTTTATCAAAAACATTTTTTTTTAATCACTTCCAATGAGTCAGCAACTTCTCGTATAACTCATGGACGTAGACGTCCATGGTATAACTCGTATTCGCCTATCAAAAAGAAAACAATAACAGCAATAATATATATTGAAACCACTCATTTTCTTTATCGGAGACAAAAAAGGCTTCTTTCTCCTCTTCAATAGCCTTTTTGAAAATATGTCGAAGATTTGAGTTGTAACTCAACATTCTGCCTTTCAAGATAGGAAACTATGTGTGATTCAGATCAATTCAAGTATTTTACTACAATAATGAAATATGAAACCACGACACATGCTTGAAGAAGCTATTGTATAGTGAAACACGAGTCCCGATTTCATACATCCCATTAGGAATTAATATTTTCTTGGTAGAGTTCCATCAAGTATTGACTAGTTCCATTGGATTATTTCATTTCATTGGTTGGCATACAGTCATTCTAGCATCTTCAACATGAACAGATCGAATGAGATAAAAATCCAAAGTCGTTTCTCCAAATAGAAACGTTAATAAAACATGTTTTTACAATTATTCTATGAATGGGGAAACCATAACCTCATATAATGAATTATTGTAGCTTCGATGATCACCAACTCCACTTTGTGGATGGACTATATATTTCTCATAAACACAGATTGTTGCTTATTCTTTTTTTCCCTTCTCCAACTCGTAGACGGTACGCTTCTGACAAGTGCATGTGGGGGCAGCGATGCTCAAGTCGATAGTTGAACAGCTTGTGAATCAGAGAAAAGTCCTATCTCAAAGTTAGGTCGTTACGAACTTCAAATGTTTTTATTGTAATGAGCGTTTGTCTATCTGGAAGGGAAAGTTACGGCAACGATTTTTTTAACAGCTGTTGTGAATAACTTGTTTACGACCTGCCTATTAATCTGGGAATATATCTAGTGGATTCATTGATATTCCTGCTTAGTACAAATGGTTATGGAAGATTGCTGAAACGACCGGGGTTGCAGATCACTTCGTTTTGAATCTTTCATCTATATCATGGGATGGGGAGCAGCAAGGTCCACTCGAGGAATGTTATTTCGTGAGTTATATAACATGAAAAGATGAAGCAGAATTGAAGCAGAAAAAAATGTATAAAAGTGCATGAGGGGAAATACCAGTAGAGTCCCAGAACCCGAAATTTATTGAGATATCAGAATGATCAACAAGTTTGGAAAAAAGTAGCTCTGAAACTTTCCGAAAAACACAATTGAATTATGTGACATCTCTACTAGTGTTTTCAGTCGATATGTAGAATACAGCATTCCAAAATCGGAATAAGAATATTGTTATGTCAGAAGAATATAATTCTTATAGACAAGGTGGTTTTGAACATATATATGAATATAATTAAAATACTAGTATAGTAGGGAACAACAACGTCAACATCGGATTGGGGTCCATAGTCCATACCTACATATGTTTATGTTCTTATTTCTGCAACTGAATGGAAATTATAAAATATATCCAAAGTAGAGGAGGGATGATCATGAGGCTTTGATTCTGTTTTGGGAATCAGTATAGCTATTAATCCCCTTGACTTGATTGAAAAATGAAAATGACAGCAAGAATCTGGTACTTTTCGAAATGTTTCTGTACGAATTGATTGTGCAAAGTGTCCTGATAGGTCTTCTTTGGATAACCATTTGCAATGAAGTTTGTTACACACGTCTCAAAAAAAAGCAATTCTATAAGGTTCTGAAACTGTCCTTCATCGAGAACTCGAACAAGCCTGAAATTTTACAATTCTAGATCAATTTTTCAGAACAATTAAAGTGGATATGAGTTTTTGTAGCCTTTGTATCAACTTGGGGTAGATCGAATATTGATAATAGACAAAATGAAGAAGTGAGTGTCAATTTGAAACACTATCATTGGGATGTGAAACACTATAGCTCTAGCTACTCATGTATCCTTTGAGCAGAATAGTCCTGCAGTTCCGATTTAAGATAAAGTGAGCTGAGACCATCCAGATTTGGTTAGCGCCTGGGTTACCGCAGAAATTGTTCTGTTTGGCTCTAGGCGATAGGCTATAATTGGTTACCGAGAAGTCTGTAAATAGATTACACCAACCGTTGAAACACTCGTGAAAAAGAGAGGAATATGAGAAGAAATGTCTCAGGAAGAAACACAAGAAAAATCTAACAAAGCTCTCAAACTCTTCTGGGAGTTTCTGGGAATGACTGGAATACGTGAGATTCAGTCTCTATATTCTTTGGAACAAAATCAAAGTGAATCATTCAGCAAAAATATAATTCCAGTTGAAATATCAAATTAAAATTGAGATAATTTCACTTTGATGTCTCGAGGCTGGACTCAGGTTCATTTTTCGTGGGAAGAGGAGAGTTGCTAGGAGGGGTAGAAGGGACAGAGGCTTATTCGAATCTTTTTCCACTAACCCAAGAAATTGAAAGTCAGAGGGGGACAATTATCCTCCCCCTTCCTATAAATTTTTGCTTGGGTTGTCTCATAAAAATCCATATAATTCCTAACAGAGACTGTCATTAATTGTTGATACGTGATTCCTCCTTCTGAAATAATTATGAAGCTTGAAAACGCTCTTCTTATTCAGAAATGAGGCTAGTAAATAAAAATCTCCCAATGAATCTTCTGAAGTTTGTTTTCAAATTCTATCATTAACTCTGATAACTTGCTCACACAAACTAGAATGATGAAAGAGCTCGACTTTTTCCACATTTTGCATAGTGTTCAATTTTATTGAGAATCCCCTGAAATAATAATTATTCCTCATCGGCATTGGCTCAATGGCTGAATGCAACCAAACGAACTCCTTGAAATTCAGAAGGTGACATTGTTAGCACATGCAGCCCTAACCATCTTGTCAGACTTCAGTATCCACTGGAAGCAGATGACCCTTTCAAGATCGTAAAATTGATCCAACAAACAAACTTCATTGCTTGCGTAGGATTCCCTTGAAACGATTCCAGATTCCAGGCAAAACAATTCCTTACCTTTATCCATTACAGATAGGGTTTTCCGGAATGGGTTAATAACAATAAAAATGTTTTGCAGGGAAGGACGTGATGAACGGTCCGCAAATATTTTTTGGACGTAGATTAAAAGCCTGCGACTGAAAGAACTGAATGTCATTTAGGAAGCATTAAAGTTGTAGTCTGTGAACTTGCTAATGCGACACCATGGACAGTGTTGCCGATGGAGGAGAAGTGGGAATTTCCTTGAAAATGCATGAAGAAAAACAGCTCATTTGTTCGACGTTCCGAGAATCTTCTGAAACCAATTTGAAGAAACCGATTTCTGATTGGGTAATTTGAATATTTCCTATTCTAGACTCTTAGCAAGTGTATGATAAGGATGATTCAGGTATCAATCTGGGATTCCCAGAGGCAGAGTAGATATACTGACCGGTTGGGTAATACCTACCTACTGTAGGATTACTGGCTCTTGCTACTATTCTACAGATATATAAGAGGGAGTCGTGTTAGTTACACTATTGATAACCCAAGAACGGCTGAACCGTGAGACGGACAAAGGATACTTTTTATCCCATTTTACCGTTTTATTGAAAATTCCATTCCTGAGGGGAAGAAAAAGGGTACAAAATTTGTATGGGACAACGTGATGCCTTTGTCAAATCTACTTGAAATTTTGCATGAAAACTCTTCTACGGAATTCATGGAAAACGTGCTTCGTATTTTATTTAAATTGATCACCTAACGGAGTTGAAAATGAGTAGAAAGTTATTTTAGAGTTTAATCAACGGACAGCGTAAAACAGTGATCGTAGAGATCCGAAACTTGGAGGGCATGTTCTTTGTATGACATATGCATCTGATGGTAAAGGGTTTCTCGAAATTCCACCCCTACAGAGGTCGAAAACGGGATCAAAGTTTTTATGGAACATCGTGGTTGATTCCTGGATGGGGGGTAGCTTAGAACCGGGAGACTGACAAAGGATAGTTTTTATCCCATTTAACCGGGAATTCCCCCCCTGAGGGGAAGAACAAAGGGCGCCAAATTTGTATTTGAAACGTGATGCCTTCGTCAAATCTACTTCAAATCTTGCATGAATATTCTTCATCAGAGTAGATGGAAGAAGTGTTTTGTGTTTTACTGAAATTGTTTGCCTGGCGGGGTTGAAAATGGGTAGACAATTATTTCAGGGGTTAATCAACGCACCGTCTAAACTACTGATCGTACAGATCTGTATCTTGGAGGGTGTGTTCTTTGTTCGACCCAGGAAAGGGTTTTCTGAATTTCCAGCCCTAGGGGATGGAAAACGGTGTCAAAGTTTGTATGGTATGACGTACCTCAATCTACTTCAAATTTTGCAGGAATATTCTTCAACAGAATCAGTGGAAGACGTGTTTTGTATTTCATTGAAATTTATTGTCTGACGGGGTAAAAAAAGGTGTAATAACATTTTCGACTTCTTTCGAACGCTCTTTCGAGAGCGCCTAGAGCTGTGATGAACCTGATAAAACTCAGTACTGAGAACCCAAAATGCATCACATAAATATGGGAAACCTGTCAGTAGAGGGTTCCAGCCCATTCGATAAGAATGGGAACATCTATAGAACCTGCCACTATCTCTATGAGCGATCATCTATCTTAGGTTAGATTACTGGCGCAGCAATGTCATCTAGTGATATGATCGAACGATGAGAACAGAACCTTCGATGTTTTCTAGTGATCAATCACCCATCTTCAGGAGAAAGATATCAATACTAGTATCAATTTACAAAATGGAAATTGTTGGGAAGTCACATTGCTGTTAGGGTGGGTGATCCCTGGGAGAAGTCCTAAGGAGAATGTGGGAAAATGTGAATTTTTCGCTCTGAACAAAGATATTTGAAAAGAAAAGAGGTTGCTCGAAATAATTCGAAGGGAATATGTTAATACGCAGTGATCATTAGGTGTAGCATCTTATGAAAAAAATCTGAGAAACAATTATCAGATCGATGAACAACAAAACATTCCAACATGAAAATGTTATTGAATTCGAATTGGATCACCATATTTTTTAAATACTGCCTTTGCATGGTAGTACCAACGAACTTATATCGAACAAAAATTTGTAAGCACCATTGTGAATAATAGATGCGAGTGCGATTTACAATCTATGAGGCCGGCCAGAAACATTTGGCGTCGTGAGACCGTTGCCCTCAGAGCATAAACACCCACTTTATACCCTTGCTACATAAATAACTACTATGCCATAAATTTATTGAACCAAATGGCTCAATACTTTTCCACAATATTTATCATCGTATTTCAAACTCACTTTTCATAACAGGTTTGAAGGATCAATAAAGTTGGGACAAGTGACCTCAGTTTCATCTAAATCCGTTTCTGATATCTCCATTGAAATCAATTCGAGTATTGGCCGGACAATTCATAAAAAACTATCTCGGTCGCTAATACCATGTCGGATCCTGAATTCCATGAAAGCAGCACACTGAATTCACAAGATTCAGGTAAATCATGGCAGATCGTGCAACACTGTCCGCGCAGGAACGTCCAGTGGTCGCTGCCGTCTCGCCTGAGCGTAAAGGAAAATTTACTACCTTGTTTACCACTTATCCACGTTTACACACTGCGACAGGGCGCACAAGGAAGCTTTGTTTTTCCTGGCTTCTCGTCCGCCCGAAGCTCGAAGCCGAGTTCGAAGAGCCGGCAGACCTATTCCAGTCGCCAGTTAATCAGACGACGTTGGTATTTTGTCAGCATCTAGTTAACGCACTATCTATTCCCTAGGAACTATAAATAAACTTCGCAACTACTGAAGTGGGACACTTACGAAACTAGGCGAAGCTCGATATGTTTGGGGTTCGCCTTGAGCATTATTGGAAAAGCGGTGATCGAAGATTACACTACCACGTCAGAAACTGATGATCTTTGATTTTAATTTAATTTATTTATTCATACTGCATACAAATAGAAGAGAACCAATTACATGTATACAGTGAAGTCGAGTTCAGAGTGATAAAAACAGTACAGCACAGTGCCTACACTAACATCAAAATTACTGAAGCATAGTAGTAGTTATAAAGTATATACATTTGAGACACAAGTAATAAAGACACAAGTAATAAAAATAAAACCTACTGCCTCAGGAGTGAGATAAGCTGAGCTTTCCTAACGTTGAAAATGTCTACATCATTTTTACTTAGGAAATTATTCACGCTAATCATACAGTTTTCAATAGGTGACCCAGTATTAAATATTTTAAACAAAATTTCCCTGCTTCGCAACCTTACGTCAGGTACATTAATATTCAATTCAGCTAGGAGTTCAGGGGCTAAGATTTATCTTTGTAGTATATTGTAAATGTACAAAATTTGAGCCTCGTCTCTTCGCTCATTCAGGCTTGTAACTTCAAGATCTATTAGTTGATATTCATATGATATGCGTAATGGGTATATGCCATATTTCTTTGAATAAACGGTTTTTAAAATTTTTTTGTATCCTTTCGATAACCTCAGAATGTTTTGTAGTTTGCGGATTCCATACAACGCTACCATATTCTAATTTAGAGCGGACGTACTTGTTAAATAAGGTAATACATGTTTTCCAGCTGAAGTCCTGAGCAGTTCGCAAGATAAAGCCCAGGGTTCTGTAGCAGTCAGATGCCAGCTTGCTTATGTGACCATTAAAAGAAAGATTTTTTGTGAAAGTTATACCAAGGTCTTTCACTTCTGTGACTGTCTCTAAGAGGATGTTATTGATAGAGTACTTTGGAAGCAAGTGATCTTTTTTTGGTGAATGTCATGACCTTACATTTGGATGCGTTGAGAGAAAGATCATTGATATTACAATAAGTAGCAATAGCCGCAAAATCATATTTCAATTTTTCCATATTTGTTTCACAAGTGATTTCTGCAAAAAGTTTTAAATCGTCTGCATATAATAGAAATTTACTGTGATTAATGTAATCAGATACATCATTTACAAACATCACAAACAGTAATGGGCCCAAAATTGAGTCTTGTGGGACACCTGAGTTGTTCACAAAGGGATACGAGTATGTTGTTGTTGTTGTTGAATTTAATCAAATTTATCCGATTAGTGGGGTAAGATTTTATAAGCTTTATAGTGTTATCATCTTGTATTGCAAAGGACTTCAGTTTTAGGAGCAATACATAATGGTTCACTCGGTCAAATGCTTTTGCCATGTCTGTGTGAATAGCATGTACTTCTGAGTTTTTCAAGGTGTCTGTTAAGTAGTTCGTGAAAATGGATAAGTTCGTAACAGTGGATTTGTTTTTGAGAAAACCATGTTGTTCATCTATTGGAGCTGACTTTACATGGGCGTAGATTTTGTTATGCAGTGCCCTTTCGAAAATTTTTGCTGGAGAAGATAGGACAGTAATTGCTCGATAGTTTTTTATTTGGCTGGTATTGCCTGATTTATGTACTGCTGTAATTCTACCGATTTTGAATTTATCTGGAAATATATTTTTTTGTAATGAAGTATTATTTATCATTTGTAGAGGTACCGCAAGTCAATCGGAGTAAGCTCAAAAAAATAGGCTGGTAAGCCGTCCAATCCTTAAGATGTTTTTGGCTTTAGGGAATTCATAGATCCTTTAATATCTTCCTGGGTGAGTTCTGTTAAGTCAAAGTTATTCAAATTATATTGTTTAAAATTTGAGTCGGTTACTGGTGGAGCACTATTGGTATAAATTGATTTGAAGTAATCGGCAAAAGCATTGGCTATATTTTGTTCATCTACAAAAGATTCGTTATTAAATTCATATCTAAAAGCTGTATTTGATTTGTTTCTCTTGCTTTTGACATAATCCCAAAATTGTTTTGGATCATTATTAATATTACAATCTATTTGCTGTAAGTGATTTGAATGGCATATTTTAATTAGCTGCTTAGTCTCTTTCCTTAGTTCCTCAAATCGTAGTTTGTATTTATTATTTATTCTTGATCTTTTGTAGGATTGATTTTGAAGTTTGATTTTCTGAATTAATTCCTTACTGTACCAAATAAGATATTTTTTGGCATAGTTCCTTTTCAGTGGTATACAGTGATTCAAAATTTCAGATAATCTGGGGTAGAATTGGTCTACAGCTTCATTGGGATCGTTAGATATTATAAACCTTTTCCATCTGCATTCATTAAGCATTTGGAACAGTCTTGGATAGTCTCCTTTTTTCAAATTATAATTGTGAGGATTTTCATAATTATTATTTATTTTGGTATTACTAACTGTTATAGCGAAATCAATTTCTAATGTCAATGGAAGGAATGGCCTGTAATGTTCAAAGAACACCGCGTGGTTCGAGGGACAGAAGATACAAATTGACATTAACTTTACATTATTTTTTCTCCATGAGCCTCAAGAGAAACTTCAAACTTCAGCTGTTATGTTGAAAAAAATCACTGAGCAAGAGAGGTACGATATGTCTCCAAGCTCACAGCAAAGGGGTGGTAATTCCGCACTCGTTGTGTTATCCGTGTTGATATTGCCAAGGGTGGAACGATTGATGACAATCCAGAAGAACACCGACCGTAAAAATATCTATAGAGAAGAGTCAGGTCTCCGACCCTTTCACGATGCTACAACGTGGTGAACGAGTCAGAGAGCGAAGAATAACCAAGAAGAAGCATTACTTCTCTCTGAGTAGAATCGATAAGTTTCAACGAAAGTTCTGGTGCTTAGCTCTGCCATAATAACTACATTCTGAGACAGGCCCGTATCTGTGCCGTGTCATTTTTTCTTGATAAATTTGTATACCAACCACCCAAGACTTGAACCATTCATAAAATGAAATAGTTATCTCCGCACCCTTCGATCATGAAACAAGAAAGAAATCGTCGAGAATTTTTTTTTCTCTGAAAAACGAGAGCCTCATTGTGAAAGACAAGCGTCCCACTGATGGAGTTCGGAATCATTTGTCATTTTATATCATCAACAATTCAAATCTCTGCTATAGTTATAGTGATTCATCGCGATCTGAATTTTTATCCGACAGGAATATCGAGAAAAGATGAATATCACCACAGATTTTCCACTAAATCGGACACGAGTTACTGAACATCAGCTAATCCAGCCCCTTATGTTGATATCCATATGCATTGTGCAATCACAATGAGGGTTTCAATAACGGACTCTACCAAGGTTATTGTCTACATCCTCCTACTGAATTATGGGAGAAGTACCTATTTCGAGATACCTATCACTGATTTCATTAAAATCTCTTGTGGGCTCAACTGCCACATTTCCTTTCACAAACAAGAGGAGAGTCTTTGTTCTCAATGTATTTATTATTCAGATTCGTCTATTTCATGCCACCTAAAATACCTGAGAATTATTGCAGGTGTCTTTCAAGTCAGCTCCTAGAAAGCTTTTTTTGTAGAATATAAGATTTTACCCTTAGTATGTCTATTCGTTTCTGAAATGACTGTCTATGTATTCAAAAATTGAAAATTATGTTTGACCAATGACCGCATACGTGAGAGATCAACTCGACTGGTTAACAACTTTCATATTCCATTCTGTAAATAGAACATCACAGTCAATACACCAATATATCTTGCATCAGTCTAAGGGACTTGAGATACTTTAAGAGAAATCTCAGAAATTATCTACTCCAAATCATCTTTCGAACAATTCGTTCTACTTGATGATATTTTTATATTCAAACGGACTTCATGACTTAACCAATATGTTTGTAAATTATTCAATTCTTTGTTCTGTTTGACTGTTTTACGATCATTCTGTTTTCATAATTATAATTTTATAATTCAATCCAGATGCTTCTCCAGTGATGTAGTTGCATTATTCCATGTTAGTTCTTAGTGTTTTGGTTGACAGTTTCTATACGATGCTGTGATGTATTGTCTTGGAAAATAAAGGATCTATCTATCTCTATATATCTATATATTTATGTTTATTGTGATATCCAAGGGCAGAAAAATATCCTACAGGTACACTGGTGAAAAGCCATTCCCAATTTTATAAATGAAGATAAGCCTCTTTCACAGGAATGTTTCGAATGGGAGCCATCATTATAATTTCAGTATCGATTTTATAGAAGTATATCCTATAAAACAAAAATTATTCGCTCAACACGGTTCTGCATTTTCCGGAATCCATCAATTTCCCTTTATAATATAATATAATGAATAAAATGATTCAGCATGGTGATATAATATATAATCATATCTCTGGTCCACAAATGATTGAAATGTCTTGACCATTTATGCAGATGGAAACCACTGTTTAGAAATCTCAGTTACTTCTTAGTCAAAAACGGTATAAATTGAAAAAATATTTCATAGCATGATATCTGTGAAACAACTCAACGTTTTATCAGGCACAAGCTGTTGCCCACGACTTCGCCTGCGTAGAAGCCGAACCGAATAGTTTAGTCTACCGATGAGAGTCACCTTACATTTATGGTTCTCTTGGACTACAGCAAAGCTTTCGATACCCTAGATCATAGTATCTTATGCAATAAACTGGCATACTTTGTATTCAGCTATGGAGCTGTGGAACTTTTGGAAAGCTACCTCAGTCATCGAACCCAAACCGTATGCTTTGATGGTCAATACTCAAATACTTTGCCTGTAGCTCATGGAGTTCCTCAAGGTTCTATTCTTGGACCTTTGCTTTTTTCTTTATATATTTTGGACTTTCACCAGATTATAGACAACTGCTGCATTCATCATTATGGAGATGACACACAGTTGTATCTCTCTTTTCCCTACACCAGTTGGCAGACTGCAGAAGAGAAAATCAATACTGACCTCCAAAATCTACTTGATATATCCACAGCACATAACCTGAATCTCAATGCAGATAAATCACAATAAATTCTGTGTGGTCCAAGAAAAAAACGTCTTGAGATCGGAGAGTCAATAGATATAATTTTGGGCGGAAATAAGTTATCCCTAGTTTCAGAATGCAAAAATTTGGGCCTATGGCTCGACTCTGACCTCCGTTTTCATAAACACGTCGACAATCTATGTAGAGGTTCCTACAACCTCTTACGTCAATTGTATCAGAGTAGGGATATAACACCTTCTAGGCTGAAATTGAAACTTTGTGACTCGCTCATTATGTCTAGAATATCATATTGTGATTGTATTTATGGCCCCGCCTTGATACAAGCCGACAGATGGCGTCTTCAGAAGATACAGAATAATTGTATTCGTCTGTCTTTTGGTATTCGTAAGTTTGACCACATTTCGGAAAAATTTAGGAATTCTGGTTGGTTGAAACTTAACTGCATTCGTTCTCTGCATCTTCTCGTAACAACTCACAAGATATTGGTGAACAAAAAACCAGATTATTTACTTAGGAGATATACTACATTCTCATCACAGAACAATTCTAACACTCGCAACCGTAACACTTTCATTATACCAAGGCACTTTTCTTCTCTTTTCACTCGCAGTTTCATTTATAATTCGATAAAAGCATATAACTCACTCCCCAGTGAATTCAGGCACTATTCCATTTGGAATTTCAAGAAGAAATTGAAACTGTATTTCGAATCTGGTGATTGATTTCTATGGACTGACGTAATGTGATGTATTTATAGGTTCTTCTCCTGAATATTTTGTCTAGTCATAAGTTCCTTGTCCACTGGACTACTTGAAATATGTCCCTTGTAATTTATATATG
The DNA here is from genome assembly GCA_032362365.1 of Zygogramma bicolorata. Classification (NCBI taxonomy): domain Eukaryota; kingdom Metazoa; phylum Arthropoda; class Insecta; order Coleoptera; family Chrysomelidae; genus Zygogramma; species Zygogramma bicolorata. The sequence continues at coordinate 258,033 of JAVJAQ010003801.1, read as the reverse complement.
TGATATTTTTTTCCAAGACACTATGTTCTTTTTTATATTTTTGTTTTGTATAAGGTTAAGTTGCAAAACAGCGCAAGCTGAACTTCGCCTTTCATCGATATGTCTTTTTTTTCCCAGCTCTGTAATCAATTTATCGATGAATAAAGCCCATTTATTATTATTATTATTAACCCACGCTGTTAAAGCATTAAATCCCGCTTTTCTTCAAGTTGATTTACAGGATACTATTATTTCTTACTAAATATTTTGTTCAATCATAATGAAATGTAGCCTATATCACTCCTGAATAGTGTCGCTTCCTGTTAGTGAAAGAATTTTCATGATCGATTCAGTATTTCTGAAGATAACCCCCTACAAACAAACGAAGTAAGGAACTTCAACTCTTCATAAGTATGAAATATATTTGTTCGATAAGTTGCGCTGATGAAGTTCATTCATAATATTAGAAAAACTGCTGTGTCATTATTTTCGACCTATCAACAAAACTTTAGAAATCGTCAAATTCGAGTTAGAGAATGGTAGAAATCTGATACAAAGAACGCAGTTGAATGTCAATGCCTTAACGGATATCCTAAAACTATGTACAGAAAAAAAATATTTTCTGTTCGAAAATGACTTTTATCTACAAGAATTTGGGATGGCTATGGGTTCACCTCTTTCTCCAATTCTGAATAATATTTATATGGAGTATTTCGAAGATTTTTTCGTAGAAAGTAATCCAAATGGACCAGAAGCGAGGTGGAGATATGTCGATGACGAAAACATTTATAGTAGTTTTCACAATAAATGGTATTGACTGAAGGATTATAATAAAACCAATTAGACCCTTAAGTTGTAAAATCCGAGATGCACATCATAAATGTAAAAGGACCGGATTCAGGTAATATTGTTTCCCAGAGAGGGATTGTAGAGGATTACAGCCTACACATCTTGTTCATTTAAGTCTTTGTATTTCATTGGAAGTGTTCACTTGTGTTACGGCGTGCAATAATTTCATAACATTCATTTGTTATTACAGACATTATTAGCAAAGATTTTATACTCCAACGTACAGGATAGGCATTATGTGGCGTCCGTGGATAAAAAGTAATAGTGCTTCTTCCAGTGGTTCGTTAAAGAAGAATCACTTATCTTGTGACGCGAAAATCATTACAAAAAATGTGTATAGTTCCTTACATCAGCAAGGATATAACGCGGGTGCTGCAGCAAAAGTAACCAGTAATTTGACGAAGGTGCCTCTTACTTCAGTTAGACGAATTGTTGAAAATTCCATGGAATCAAGAAAAAAGCGTAAAGATTCCGGTGTCACAAAAAGTCTAGACGACTGGAAAAAAGATTTGATAAGGCGAAAAATCTACACTATGTACGATGAGCAGCGTGTCCCTACAATCAAAAGTCTGAAACAGCGGCTCATCGATGACGAAACTCACATCAACTGTGGCCTCACTACTCTTTGGCGAGCTCTGTCTGCAATGGGCTTCAAATATCGCAAAACTGACAAGAGACAAGTAATAATGGAATCCACACGTTCAATAAACTGGCGTTCTGAATATATAAGGTCAATAAGAAAAAACCGGTCTGAAAATCGGCCAATACTCTACCTCGACGAGACGTGGTTTGACACGCATGACACCCCTTCCAAAGGATGGTCTGATTCCTCTGATAAGTGTAAAACAAAAGCACCATCAAATAAAGGGAAGAGAATCACAATATTACACGCAGGATCAGAAAATGGTTGGATCCCAAACGCTATGTGGCTTTCTGCCAAAAATATTAAGGACTCTTGTGTTGATTATCACGAAGATACGACAGCAGAGCTTTTTGAAGATTGGTTTGAAAATTGTCTGTTACCCAACATTCCGCCAAACAGCGTTATAGTAATGGACAACGCAAGCTATCATAGTCGACAATTGCAAAAAATTCCTGGCTCAAAGAATACGAAATTGGAGATTCAAAACTTCATGGCTGCAAATAACATATATTTTGAGGAAAATTATACAAAAAAAGAACTTTTACAAGTGCTGCAGTCATTTTCTTTAAAAAAACGTATGTTTGTGATACAATTGCAGAAGAATTGGGACATACAGTGTTACGACTACCTCCCTACGACTGCGTGTTCAATCCCATAGAGCTTATGTGGCACCAACTTAAATCGAGCGTGCGCGGAAAAAATACTTCTCCGACTTTAAGTGGTAGTGTGGTAGAATTAATTAGGAACTGTATGAATGACATTCCTACCGAGAGTTGGAAAAGTTCTGTTAGTCATGTTATAAATGTTGAAAATTCGTACCTTTCTGTAAAATCAATTGCGCCAATTATAATTAATTTAGATGAGGATAGCGATAGCGACACTGAACTAAATATAGAATAGAATTGTAACATTTAAATAAATTACTTGTATATCTCCTACATTATGCAAAATTCAAATTTCTTGAGTTCGACCCTGTAGCACATTTGCATCTTTTGCCAGATGATTTTCTACACAATGGGATTAAATCGGGTAGTTTATTGCAGTTAATGAGCCAATACCATTTACTGTGAAAAATACTATACAAACGAGCATCAAAAAAGAGTTCACAATGAAAATAGAAAGTAACGATGAACTTCCTTTCCTTGATCAAACTTTGTATTGAGACACGTGTATATCGAAAGAAATTACATATCAAAAGATATTTTCACTTTAACTCAAATCACCTTACAAGTGTCAAAGAAGGTATAGTAAAATGTATTTTCGATAAAACAAAAATATTATGCAATTTATTGAAGAAAATCGATGATGAGGTTAATTTCATGAAATAAATATCGAAGGAAAATGGATATACAAAGAATTTCTACATTGGCTGAAATTGATAGTCGTAACACACCCCATAGTGAAGACATACAACTTGCACAAACTACACATCATGTATCGAACATTATACCTTATGTTCCCCGACTATCTGAAAAAAAAACGTATCGGCAACAGGTATGATGTAAGAACAACATTCGAAACAACAAATGCTTTACGTTCAATACTGACACACACTAAACCAACTAACATATAAGAAAATGCAAAGATTTGTATTTATCGAATCCCTTGTACGTGGGGTCAAAAATATATCGGCGAAACATGCAGACCTCTAGAAGTACGAAATAGTGAACACAAGTGTACATCAAGAACAGACAGATTGGTGGTTCTAAATTATCAGAACATTCCCGTGACACCTAAATGATATGACACCCATAACTGATACAAACTCTCGACTGTCTACTTGGATATCAATGCATGTTCTGAAGATGCCGACATAACTGACGAAACACGCTTCGGGAGCCAGTGTCTTCAGCTCAGTGTTGAGGTTGATGGAATTCGTAAAAAAGGTTCCCAGTGCCCACGTTTCCTGGGCTTCCGTTTGGCTGTGATGAATTCGTTGTTTTTCTGGAATACCGCTTTTTCGTCGGAAAGGGATGCAAATGAGCTGGCGCGAAATCCAACGCAATGAGTGTTAATTCGCAGCCGACTGTTTATACAAACAGTTTCGCCGGTGAACCCTGTATCTCGACGTCGAAAATCAAGCTTAACCTCATTACTTGGGTCTTTTTGTCGTTCGGCACCTTAATTTCGGAGTATCATGGAGGCACTTCTTCAGTGCTGATTGAACCGAAATAATTCAGTTCAAGTGATTGTGTTTGTTTAAGTGATTTTCGAAATTGGGATCCCGGCGAAATCCGATAAATATCATTTCGTTCCGGAATTTTTCGATATTTATTAGGTTTGACGTCGAATGGTACTCGTTAAATCATGTCTTCTCCTATAGAACACCGAGTGAAAATGTTGATTTTTGTGTGTATCTTCTAGGTTGATGTTAATAAAGTTCTTTATTATCTTCGATTCGGAATAACTCGGTATGAATGCAAGTTGAAGGATTCGTGGATGGATTATTTAGGAATACCAAAAATATTGCGCAGAGGAAAGCAAATTTAATCAGAGGATTTCGAATGAATTCAACAACTAGCGGCGGATTCAAAGGGGAGATTTCGATTTATATATATATATATATATATATATATATATATATATATATATATATATATATTATCTGTCAATCTGATGGTCTGTGAATCCATTTTGAAGAAGGGCTGATTTGAGTTGGGCTAGTTCCTGTGGTTTGTTGTGGAGGTCTGTGAGGTTGATGGATCTGTGGATGAGGGAATTCACAACGGTTTGTGCCGGATGATGGTGGGAGTTTGCGTTAAGGTATCGGTTTGTGTGTGTTGGTTTTCTGTAGACCGTGTGGGTGAAGGAGTCATTGGTTTTTGTGATGAGGACATCTAAGAATGGAAGGGAGTTATTGCTTTCGATTTCCATTGTGAACTTTATATTTGGATGGAGGTCGTTGAGGTGATCAAGGAAATTATGGAGAGTTTCGGAGCCGTGAGGCCATATGACGAAAACGTCATCTACGTATCTGAACCAGCAAGAGGGTTTGTGGTCGAACGTGTCAATGGCTTTAGTTTCGAAGTCTTCCATGAAAAGGTTTGCAAGGACTGGTGAGAGGGGAGATCCCATGGGGGCGCCTTTCACTTGTTTGTAAAAGGTACCTTGGAATAGGAAGTATGTACTACAGTGACTGATGAGGTTGAGGGTGCCTTTGGGAATTTGGTGTTTGGTTTCGAGAAGGTTCAATGTATCTGATAAAGGGATATTTGTGAATAAGGACACTACGTCGAAACTCACAATGATGTCAGTCTGTTGGATATTGAGGTTTTTGAGGATTTCAATGAAGTGGAAAGAATTTCGTACATATGACGAGGACTGTTCTGCAAGGGGTTGGAGAGTATTTGCAAGGTGTTTAGCAAGATTTTGTGTTGAAGAACCGAAAGCACTGACAATGGGGCGAAGAGGAACATTGGGTTTGTGTATTTTTGGGAGACCATATATGCGGGGTGTGCGTGAGGATTCTTCCCGGGGGATGAGAGCTTTCTTGGTTTCAGTAGGGATATTGGAGTTGTTGATGAGGGTCCTGGTTTTCTTCTCAAGATAGGTCGTTGGGTCTCTGTCGGTGGGTTGATATTCAGGTGAATCGAGTAGTTTACTCATTTTATCAACATAGTCAGACGTGTTGAGGATGACTGTGGCGTTGCCCTTGTCTGCTGGGAGGATGATCAGGTCTGGGTTGTTGTGGAGGCTTTTCAAAGAATGTCTCTCTGCCGGTGTGATATTGGATTTAGGAAGTTTTGCCCTCCTGAGGGTGGTGGCGATGTCTTGTCGGGTTTCTTCAGCTATCATTTCAGGAAGGTGAGTGATAGCAGATTCGATTTGGGTGATGAGTGATTCGGTCGGAATTGAAGTGGCAGTGATAGAGAAATTGAAACCTTTGGATAAAATGTTGTGGGCATTTTCGTCCAGAGGGGTGTCGGAGAGATTGTGAGCTAGGACTTGGGGATTGGATGTTGGTGGATTCGGAGTGTTGGTTTTTAGGAGAACTGATAGTTTTTTCTTATGGGTCTTGGTTTTTTGTATGCTGATATGGTCTGCTTTCTCTTGAGAGATTCTGAGAAGTGTGTCCCAGATGAGTGGATGGATTTTGGCGAGTGATAGCGTGCCGTAGCATTGGTATAAGGACATATTGTTGGAATGAAGGTTGCGTCTGACGTCGTGGATGGTTTTTCGGATGAGGGCCTGACTGGCGCGACCAAGGATGTGTTTGGCTGAGAAGGACCTATCGTGATGCTTAAGTTGGAATGCTTTGGGAATGACTTCGTGGTCTCTGCAGGATTTGAGGAAAGTGAGATCGCAGAGGAGTTTGGATCTTCGGATAAGGAGTGAGGAATAGGTTTTGGTGAGTTTTAGTATTTCCTCCCCGTAGAGGCGTACTATGTGTTCGGATAGGTTTCCGCGGTCAGTTGTGTGTTGTTGTTGAGTTCGGGTTGAACCGCGTCTGGAGTTTTGTTCTCGACGTTTCGGCTCCGATTTTGGAGCCATTTTCAAGAGGTAAATGTGACTTCACTCTGAGGTCTCAATCTGCCTACTCCTCAGGTGTTGTCACAGGGGGGCAAGGGTTTGTGACTTGACGCCGGGGCCTCAATCTGCCTACTCCCCAGGTCTCGTCACGAGTTCTTTCTAAGGTCTCAATCTGCCTACTCCTTAGATCGAACTGAGGTATCGAGGGATGTTGGGTAGTATTTATAGCAGCGGGTGGTACTAAAGGACCGTCGGATGTCTTGGTGGGGACTGGGCATCTGGAAATTAGGGGTTTCCATGCAGTGGGAAGTCTCTGGCCGTCGTCACGTTTATTTAAGCAGGAAGGTCGCTTCTCGATTTCGATGGCCTCGCGAATTATAAGAGCTTGTAGTGTTTTTGCTGTGGCGATGGTCTTAGTGTTCGCAAAGTCTATGTTGTGTCCTGTCTCTTGATGATGTTTCGACAGAGCTGAAGATGGGTCTGATTTTCGGACAGCAAGTTGATGTTCGTATACTCTACTTGTCACACGTCTGTTGGTCTGGCCTACATACGTTCTATGGCAATCAGAACATGGTATTTCATATATACCCTGTGATTCGTTGACAATTTTGTCCTTGGGGGAGCGGAGAAATGTGGAGATTTTATTGCTGGCTGTAATTGTAACGGTTGAATATGAATTATGAATGACATTGCCAATGAAGTTTGAAATGACAGCGTTGACATGAAGTATGGAACATTTAGAAACAGGTGTGTGAAGAGACATCTGCCAGGATGGAACGACGCCAGAGTGAGAGAACACTGCTACCATCTGTTCGGAATTGAATTTATAGTAATCAATATTATTGATTTTTATGAACTTGAAGGATTGAGAAAAGATTGTAATTATTATGTGCAAACTATTTTAAACAAAATTTAAAAATATAAAAATAATAATTTTCAATTTAGATTAGTAGAATTATTGTTGTTTGCAAAATGTCGAAAATTTTTATCAATATCAAGTAGATATGCATAGATTCCACTGAGGTGTTTAATATCAGTTCTTCTGTTAAGGCAAGATGTTGATTGAGAGATGAACGCCATTTCCAAGAACAACCGCTTAGACTCATTTTGTTCAATACTAAGAATTTTTGTTGAATTGTAATCCATGATATGTCCATCTTTGTAAACATGGTTACTCAGAGCACATCTTTCAGGATGTAACCTACTGTCGCTCTTATGTGATAAAATTCGATCTTTAAGAGATCTGTAAGTTTGACCAATATATTCGTTATCGCAGTTATGGCAAGGAATTGAATAAACCAATTTCGATTGAAGCAGAAAGGGAGTTTTATCTTTGAGTTTGGAGAACAAATTATCAATTGTAACTAAAGTTTTATATGCGATTTTTACATTAATGTCTCTAAAAATTCTTGTCAGTTTGGGAGTGACTTCACAAATGAAAGGCAAAGAGGTGAAGAAAATCTGAGGCGGATTGGTCTCATTTGTAACAGTGTGAGATTGGAAATTGTTATTGGAATTGAGGTCATGGGCAGACGTGCTGAACAAGATCTTTTTTAAAATCCAGATCCTCTTTTAAAAAAGATCTTGTTCAGCACGTCTCCCCATGACCTCAATTCCAATAACAATTTCCAATCTCACACTGTTACAAATGAGACCAATCCGCCTCAGATTTTCTTCACCTCTTTGCCTTTTATTTGTGAAGTCACTCCCAAACTGACAAGAATTTTTAGAGACATTAATGTAAAAATCGCATATAAAACTTTAGTTACAATTGATAATTTGTTCTCCAAACTTAAAGATAAAACTCCCTTTCTGCTTCAATCGAAATTGGTTTATTCAATTCCTTGCCATAACTGCGATAACGAATATATTGGTCAAACTTGCAGATCTCTTAAAGATCGAATTTCATCACATAAAAGCGACAGTAGGTTACATTCTACATCTAAATTAAAAATTATTATTATTATATTTTTAAATTTTGTTTAAAATAGTTTGCACATAATAATTACAATCTTTTCTCAATCCTTCAAGTTCATAAAAATCAATAATATTGATTACTATAAATTCAATTCCGAACAGATGGTAGCAGTGTTCTCTCACTCTGGCGTCGTTCCATCCTGGCAGATGTCTCTTCACACACCTGTTTCTAGATGTTCCATACTTCATGTCAACGCTGTCATTTCAAACTTCATTGTCAATGTCATTCATAATTCATATTCAACCGTTAAAGTTCGACTTTTATGTGTATTCACCTGTTGAATATGCAACTATATTTTTTTAATCTTGTTAATATTTTAATGGCGTTTTAAACAATTTACTTGGTGTAAAATTTTAATATTGGACTGTGAACATATTTTTCGTCTGTGACATGTTATTTCACTTTACCAACGTTTTTAATACGACTAACCTCAAATACAGTAAGGTTCTTGTATATGTATATATATATATATATATATATATATATATATATATATATACATATATATATATATATACAAATAGTGGGGAATGCAGCAATGTCACAAAAGAAAGACTCTTTTAAGTTGATCCAAGCTTTCGGAACTTTGTTTATTCCATCATCAGGGAACTACAATTAGACTTACACTTAGTGAGGTTATATGACACGAAGTAATCATTGATGGAGTGCTCATGGAATGAAGTTGTATTATAAAACTGGGTTAGTAAATGATGTACACAGATGCACATTTACAAAATACACGTTAAAATTAATATTAAAACTCGTCACTCTGTGCAGACCATGTGGTCAGTCTTAGAATGTCTGGTTAATGTCTTCATGACAAGAATGAAATATGAAATGTGAAGTTGACAGCGACAGGGATAGTCATCTGTCCTGTCAATTGTTGAGCAGTGGTGCCACTTGTTATGTGTAACCAACTGATGGTTTGGGAAACGTTCCTCGTCGTTTCACGAGTATTTGTTTTGTGACTATGAAATTTATGTATGTTCACGCATATCCATTGATCATACATAAATTTCATAGTCACAAAACAAATACTCGTGAAACAAAGACATTAACCTGACATTCTAAGACTGACCACATGGTCCACACAGAGTGACAAGTTTTAATATTAATTTTAACGTGTATTTTGTAAATGTGCATCTGTGTACATCATTTACTAACCCGGTTTTATTAAACAACTTCATTCCATGAGCAGTCCATCAATGATTACTTTTGAACATCGTGTCATATAACCTCACCTGAGTGTGAGTATGATAATACAACTAATTGTAACATCTTTCACATAAATGTAATCTAATTGTAGTTCCCTGATGATGGAATAAACAAAGTTCCGAAAGCTTGGATCAACTGAAAAGAGTCTTTCTTTTGTGACATTGCTGCATTCCCCACTATTCACTAGTTTAATATATATATAAATATACTGAGAATTTGCCTGAAGTTTGGAGTATCAATTATAATGAAATAAAATGAAATTAAGCAACAGAATTTTGTTACAAATGTATAATTGTTCTGTAGAATATTGAAATATGCCCGGTAGTTTACCTTTCACCTGTAGTTATGCCTATTTTTTTATTTCACCTCTTTTTCTCGCTCAGTCAATGAACATGATGAACTCCTTCTGAGCGGTGTGGTTTCTGTGGAATGTAGGGCTGCTTCTTGATGTCACATATTGTGATTGAAAGAAAGAACCAAACAAAATTTTTTCGAATCCAATCTATAACCAACTTTCATTGAAAATTTAGTACCTTTTTCATAAATGTCAAGATTTTTAATATATTACCATTTTGAACAAATAATTTTCTGATCCTTGAGTTCCCTGATCTGAGAGAAACCCAAAATTTATACTATTAAACCAACCAAAACATAAATAAGGAGACTTGGACAAACATCTGCTCGGTGCAGTTCCAAAACAGTACTAGACACAAATTGAAAGATTAGTTCTCACCGCGGAAACATAGTTTCCTAAGTTATATTGTGACGATGGATTGTGAAATACAGTTCTTGTTTTTTTTTTACTTTCGATATAAGGAGTCACTTTCACAGACCACTTTTTATAATCTAATTTTCCTTAAAATACTATTCACAAATGATCATTATATATTGAAATCTAATTTTCAAAAGGTTCTTAATGGTATTCTATTAAATTTTTATAACTTTCAATTGATTTCTTTCATTCAATTCCTTTTAATTACTAATATTGAGTCTGTTATTCATTCTATGTCAAAGTCTAGTCAGTTAAATTCAATGTACAGTGTGTTTCATATTGGTCTTGAGTTTTCAGTAGGTGTGATGATTGATATGTACCTACTAGTATTTCTATTGTAGGTTGTCTAGTGTGTGGAGCTGTACCCGTTGTGGTGCCACCGTCAACAAAGGAAATAAATTCACAAAAAATACTCGATTCCATAAAGTCTTCATTCAAGGAAAAGTTTTCTAATCAAGTTTTGTTTCCAAATCCGTTCATGTTGAACCTTCAAATTAAACTATGTATTCACTCAAGTGAAACAAAAAGGAAAACTTTGTTTATATTTTCAAAATCATAGTAAAGTATTAACACTTTTGAAGAAATCCAGAAACGCTTGCATAATTAATTCTAAATCAAAATTTCAACAATTGGCAGAAATATTCAATGAAGTCTGTATTATAGAATTATACAGAATATTAAAATTTTCGATCCTTACCTTCAGATCAACGCACGAGAAATGGACCGAACAAAAGCTTACCACTCTCGAGTTGATAGTGGGGGAGGTAATTAATACGTGTGACCTCAATACCGAAACTCGTGGCAAATAATGTCGCAATTTCTACGAGTTATTTATGCGATGTTTTGAAAACCATAAAAAGTAATGGGGAGCTAGGCAATTAATGTCGCAATTTTTACGACTTATTTATGCATTGTTTTGAAACCCATAAAATCTAATGAGGCAGCTGTTCAAGCCACTTCCTAAAGCTTGCGAAATTCGCAACTCAAAGGAATCTTTCTTTGTTCGATGGGGGATATAAAAACATTTGCGAATTTCAAATTCATCAGTAGAGTAGAGTCAACGAGTCAGTCAAGTCTTGAGTACAGTAATGTTGTAGTAATGCAGTAAAATTCTATTATTCAAGTGAGTGATGTAGTATATACTTGAAAGTACAGTAAAGACAGTGATTTAAACAAAAACGCGGTGCAGTAATAAATCAGTCGCAAGAAGTGCAAAGCGTTAAACTGAAGTGACCCAGAATCGCTCTTCAAAATGTTATGTAAGTGTAGCCGTTAAAGCCGAAGCGATGATTTGATTATTTATGTACCATGTCTGTACGAGATTGTGATGAACGAAATTATGTGAGCTCTATTGACTTTTCGACGTATCTTGTATTACGGAATCATCGATTTTGCGCTTTATGTATTCCCTGCTTTACTTGTTGTATAACTGAATGTTCGAGATGCCGCTTATCATAAACCAATTAAAACCTATTGAAAATTCCGCCAAATGTTATTATTTCCACCAAGAATTCACGAACTAAAAATAATCATGTGCGACTGGGTATTTAACATCTCAAGGACCGCTCGCCTTTTTGCCAACCAACTATACCCGGTCGTCACATTTGGTGTCAGATTGTGTGGGGTGAATTTTTTGGTTAATTCATAGGTAACCCCTATGAATATACGGAAATAATTAACACGTAAACATTTGGCGAGGAAAAAAAAAATATTTGACAAAGGAAAATTCATAATGGAGAACGAACCGGTTCAGGAGGAAAAGAAAGAGATAATTTTCCCAGTTACATTCAACATTGATTCTATTCCAAATTTTGATGGTAAAACAAATATAACTGAGTTCATACAAATCATTGACGAAACTGCCAATATCGCAAACTGGACAGAGACTCAAAAGGTGGCAATAGTCAGATTGAAATTAAGAGGACTTGCAAAACAATTTTTGGAATCTGAACCTAGTTTGAAAACTACTAAATCTTGGGAAGAATTGAAAAAAGAATTGAAAAAACACTTTGGCATTGTGCAATATCCAGGACAGTCTCTTAGGCAATTTTTAGAATGTCGCCAACGACATGGAGAAACATGCCGGCAATTCCTAGCAAGGCTGAAAATAGTAGCCCTTAAAAATTTCAAGGTTACAGGAGATCCAGCCGTAAACATCATTTTGAAACAACAATGGGAGCAAAGCCTTGTTACCCAATTTGTCATGGGTTTATTGAACCCGATAAGAAAAACTGTTTTATCATCACAACCGGACACAGTGGATGAAGCCATTGAAACAGCTGAGCGGGAAGAAATCATCGAGGAAATGACAAAACCCGAAGGGAGAGAATGTCGTGGAGTTTTTGCTGGTACAAGTAGAGAACAGCCTAGGGAAATTGTAACCATCAAATGTTTCAAATGCGATGAAAATGGACATATGGCTAGACATTGTCCTACATATGAAAATGACAAGAATAAAAATTTATGCTATAAATGTCATAAATCAGGCCACAGAATCCGAGATTGTGCAAAAGGCAAACCGTGGGAACTTAGAGCGCACAGACCAGAGAGAGAAGAGCGAAATTATTTCAATCAACCCAGAAATTTCGAAAACAGGAGACCAGGACAATACAGGGATACATATACAGCCACGAGAGATTTTCACCCGAGAAATGGACCGCCTGCAAGGAATTTAAACCACGAAGCAGCTGTATTTCAACCCCGCAATGTAGCTGCTCCCTCTCAGAACGATGTTTGAATACTGGATTGGCAAGGATACTTAGTTGTACTCAGGAAGACGAAAAACCCCGAAATATTGCGCAGATATGGATTCGAGGAGAATTATATACTGCTATGATTGATTCTGGGGCACAAGTATCCTTAATAAAGCCAGACGTCGTCAAGGGGTTTAGTATAGAAAGGACGCCAACATTTAATATAATTGATATACAGGGTAGAAAAATACCAGATAAGGGAATCGTGAAGATGCCTATCACGTTAAGTCGAGAAAAAGTGATTGAACACGATTTCATTATAATTGAATCAGGAAATTTCGATGCAGATTTATTACTAGGATTGGATTTTCTGCAGAAATTCGAAGTGAAAATTGATTGGGGAAATGGATGTATGTATTTGTTAGAGGAAAAAGTTGAGTTGATGGTAGAAAAAAGATTAATAAGGAACACAGGAAAATTTTATGATGACAGGATGCGAGAGATGGAAAACGAATTGAAGGAAATGAAAATTGAAATGATGAAAATGCAAAGATTAGTTAGTGAAAAATTCAAGAGCGACGCGAGTTCGAGGTCACCGTCAATGACTGAGGATTCCGCGACGTCGGGGTGTGACGACCCCTCAGAAATCGAGAACAACAGACTTCGTATGAATTTTTCACCTATACTACAAACAAGGAACTTGGCCAGTTCCAGCAGTTCATCAGAAGTTTCTAGAAAAAAACAATCACCAGTGGAAATAAAATTAATAGGAAAAAGGAAATTGGAAATGAAGTAAATAAGAAAAAGAGAACAAGAGATAAAGTGAATAAAGAAACAAGAAAAAGAGAGTACAGAGACATAGAAAATGAAGAGGAAATTGGGGAAATTGAGACAAAAGATGAAGAGAAAAATAAGAGAATACAAGGAAATCCATGCAAGAGAGTCAGAAATGAAAGGAAGCGATACTTTAGTCGATCTCAAGAACGACAACGACGGACAGACAGAAACTGCTTCAAGAAGCTATTCTGAAACCGAAAAAGTCGTTACTGATGGGGTAGGAATTTATTTGTCCAAGGATTTAATTATTCCTGCTCGGAGTGTGGCTATATTGTTTCGCCAAATTGCAGAAAGGTCCTGCACTGACTTCGGAAAATGTAATAATAGAAGGAGATGAATCTCAACAAGGAATTATGGTTGCGAGATCTGTTTGTAGATTACAGGATGACATCCCCATTCAAGTTATGAATATTTTAGAGACTGAACTAGAAATTCAGCGAAATTATGTTATTGCAAGAGACATGATCCTACCTCACCATCCAACTATACGAGAAAATAGGGTCAAATACGACTTGGACGAAAATTACGCCACCGAAATGACTCAGCGAATCCAAATAGCTCACGAAAAAGCTCGAAAAATGCTAGAGGAAACTGCGGAAAAACAAAGAATGAAATTTAATGTTAAAGCCAAGAATAAGGAATTTGAAATTGGAGACAGAGTGTACCTGAACGACCCAGCAAAGAAAGGTAACAAAATAGCAAGCAAATTTTATCCCAAATGGACCGGACCTTACCGAATCATTAAACAAATAAGCCCGGTGAATTATATTATAAAAATTATAGGAGGAACACAAGAACAAACAGTTCATTCCAATCGACTTAAACTTTATAAGGGCGCCTACGAAGACGAGTTAAGTAGCGCCTCCGAAAACACCGACAGCGAAGAACAAATTCTGGATGACCCAGTATATGCGAATGACGAATATCAAATTTCGCCCGAACCTGCAGATATCGAAAAAAGCCAACATGCCTTTAGCGAGTGCTCGGAGAATGAATCCAACAGCGATGCCGATACAAATATTTCCGAGGAGATTAGCGAACAAATTAACGACGCCGACCCTGAAAATGTAGATTCTGATTCAGAATCTATTATTGAAAATGAACCAACGCCGCCCATTAGCCATTCTCATCATACAAGATCGAAAGGGCCAGTACCAGAACATGACTGGGTCCTGAAAAAACGTTTCTAATAAAAGCGAAACGTAATGAGGAAGAAATGATTCCACAAGCCGACAACACCGTTTTACCGAGATGCATATTGCGGGATACAGCACCACTAGTGTCAAAAGGAGGAACCGAGTATTGATTTTTAGACAAGGATCGTCTCTGTCTTAGACTTGAGAGTGGCGCGCGCGCCGATATGATTTAAAAATGAAACCAAGAAATGATGGGACAAATAAACAAATTCAACCGACAACGGCAACGAATAATAAAATATATCATTCTCCTGAAAAGCCGCTAGCAGAGCTTGGAAATGCATCAGTAGTACCCAAAGATGAATCTGTAATTGCATTTTCGGAATTGCGTGAAGAATTACATAACATAGGAAATCCATTTAGAAGTACATGGCAGTTCGAAAAGTAATGTTTATACTACGAAGAACGCTTGATTGATATTTGTTTATTTAAAATACATAAGGCCTTACACCACTCCTACGCCAGCGTATAGTTAGCGTAAATATTAATTCAGCTAAATCTGCAGAATAGACATCAGAGGAAGCGCTCGGTCGGACTTAGTGTAACAAAATAATATTTATAATAAAAAACATTTAAAAAGCATAGACGAAAGTTCCAGCGTATAGATAAATCATTCTCAAGTGAAGTGTCAGACTCAGCTGAAATCATTTTTGCCTGGAAGGAAAATATATATATGAGGACTTCAATGTGCACGGGGACAGTAGTAGTTCACGACGTGAGTGGTAGATACGCAAATTCTAGTATGGATCAATTGATTGACTTAGTGAGATCCATGCCAAACACCGAGGAAAAATGGGCATTGCTTATAGTGATAGTGTCCCAACTAGTGCGGGAGAGACCCTATTTACGAGAACCAGGAGTGTATTCAGCTTACCAGTTGGGATATAACTTGATATATAGTATGGTGTTCCATGCCGAGCTAACACGAGTATCCCTACATCTGGGGAGGCACAACTGTTCCTGTCTATGGTGTGAGCTAGCGGGCAGACCACCCTGCCCATGCGAAAGATGCGCACCGCTACCAGAAACACCTGGCCCAGAGGCAGCCGGAGAAGAAATTGGAAATCCCCAACGACTCTCACCGATCCAAAACGGAAACGAGGGGTGCCGATGTCTGTTATGCAACCCTCCTTCTCCCCCTCGTTTCTTTGAAGGGAGATTTTCGAACGAGCCCAACCGAGTGGATGCAGCAGCCAATGCCTTTCCTGCCCCTTTTGATGCACTGCTGGCCAACCCCATTGCCAGACCCCCTGACGCTCTCGCCGCAGCCCCAAGGGAAGTCGACGACAGAGTTCTCCTCCAGTGGGAACCCCGGAGTCCGACGCCTCCGGAGCGGAACGCAGTGTGGGCGGTAGCCCACGACATGCCACCCACCCCTAGCTCTGGTTTCGGTGAAGAAGACGCGATGCCATTCGACGAAGTCGAATAAACTTAGAGAAAGAGTGAGTAAAAATTCGAGAAACAATGATAGGACATTCCTGATATTTCTTTGTATATTATCTACTTTAAGATTTTTGCATATAGCCATTTTTATGTTTTTCTATATAACCATTTTTATTACTTTGAGTTTTTTTTGCATATAGTCATTTTCAAAATTTTTTCTCTATATTACTTTAAGGGTTTTTGCATATAGTCATTTTTAATATTTTTTCTATATATTACTTTAAGGGTTTTTTGCATATAGCCATTTTTATGTTTTCTATATAACCATTTTTATTACTTTGAGTTTTTTGCATATAGACATCTTAAATATTTTTTTCTATATATTACTTTAAGGGTTTTTACGTATAGCCATTTTTACTATTTCTTCTGTATAACCATTTTACTACCTTAAGATTTTTGGATGTATTCTTTAGTAATAAGCATTTTTCGGACTATGAAATGGATCATATAACAATTTTCTGAACTGACTTGGCTGTTCTATGGATGAAGGCCAGTAGAATATTTTTTTGCTTATTATCTTTCTTATATATGTATAGATATAATATGTGTATATATTCCTGGGACATTATTGGAATCCAACGATGGGTAACTTTTGAGTTCTTTTGAAACAAAGAGTCTCTGGGAGCATTTCTATTTAACGATAAAACGATAAAAATTCTGTTTACTGTTTAACAAGTCATGAGAGTTGAAAATATTATCTTTTGAATCAAAAATGGTTTTCAAGATTAGGCAAACCATTTTTTTTTGGGGTATTGGAGGTAATGTGGTGCCACCGTCAACAAAGGAAATAAATTCACAAAAAATACTCGATTCCATAAAGTCTTCATTCAAGGAAAAGTTTTCTAATCAAGTTTTGTTTCCAAATCCGTTCATGTTGAACCTTCAAATTAAACTATGTATTCACTCAAGTGAAACAAAAAGGAAAACTTTGTTTATATTTTCAAAATCATAGTAAAGTATTAACACTTTTGAAGAAATCCAGAAACGCTTGCATAATTAATTCTAAATCAAAATTTCAACAATTGGCAGAAATATTCAATGAAGTCTGTATTATAGAATTATACAGAATATTAAAATTTTCGATCCTTACCTTCAGATCAACGCACGAGAAATGGACCGAACAAAAGCTTACCACTCTCGAGTTGATAGTGGGGGAGGTAATTAATACGTGTGACCTCAATACCGAAACTCGTGGCAAATAATGTCGCAATTTCTACGAGTTATTTATGCGATGTTTTGAAAACCATAAAAAGTAATGGGGAGCTAGGCAATTAATGTCGCAATTTTTACGACTTATTTATGCATTGTTTTGAAACCCATAAAATCTAATGAGGCAGCTGTTCAAGCCACTTCCTAAAGCTTGCGAAATTCGCAACTCAAAGGAATCTTTCTTTGTTCGATGGGGGATATAAAAACATTTGCGAATTTCAAATTCATCAGTAGAGTAGAGTCAACGAGTCAGTCAAGTCTTGAGTACAGTAATGTTGTAGTAATGCAGTAAAATTCTATTATTCAAGTGAGTGATGTAGTATATACTTGAAAGTACAGTAAAGACAGTGATTTAAACAAAAACGCGGTGCAGTAATAAATCAGTCGCAAGAAGTGCAAAGCGTTAAACTGAAGTGACCCAGAATCGCTCTTCAAAATGTTATGTAAGTGTAGCCGTTAAAGCCGAAGCGATGATTTGATTATTTATGTACCATGTCTGTACGAGATTGTGATGAACGAAATTATGTGAGCTCTATTGACTTTTCGACGTATCTTGTATTACGGAATCATCGATTTTGCGCTTTATGTATTCCCTGCTTTACTTGTTGTATAACTGAATGTTCGAGATGCCGCTTATCATAAACCAATTAAAACCTATTGAAAATTCCGCCAAATGTTATTATTTCCACCAAGAATTCACGAACTAAAAATAATCATGTGCGACTGGGTATTTAACATCTCAAGGACCGCTCGCCTTTTTGCCAACCAACTATACCCGGTCGTCACACCGTCTTGTCGTTTTCCGCTGTCTGGAATCATACCGCAGCTGATAAGTTCCTCAAATAAGGATATTGGATGTTTGTTCTATAGATGTTGTTTTTTTTTGAACCTTACAAATTATAAACAATTAGTTTACAGCTGTAATAGGAGTTACAGGTGAGATTCACTTCTACGACCCTTAGTACTTGTACAATTGACTATGTTCTAGGGGCTCTGCAAATTTGTTATAATTTTTCATGAGGAGATCCCATTTATTGTAGCTGTTAGAACACTTCATCGAGGGTTTGATATAGTGAGAACTTTACCTAATATCTTTGATAGATTCGAGAAGGATGTAAAATGTAGTAATTATTTTGAAAAGAAGGACAATGGGACTTCATGAAATTGTCAAATGAATTCATTATAATAAGCCCTTGAAGTTTTAACAAATAAAAGATGACATCAAGATAACAAAATATATAATATGTTGTCAAATATGGAGAACCGTCATTAAATAATTTTAAATCCATTCAAGAAAATACATGAATTGAAAGATGTTTCAACCTCAACTTCAAAACAAATTATAAGCTCCCAAATTTTCATGAAAACTTCCACGGTTTTTTTCAATGTTGAGGGTTTGTTTGATGCCTTCTGGCAATTTTGTTTCTTTGGGAAAAAAAATGACAAAGAAATGTTGAGGCACTCTGGCTCAAGGACTTTTTTCCAACAGAACAGCTGAACTTTGGAAGTTTTTCCCGAGGCTTACAAACTTCAAAAATTCAAAGCCATGTTCTGTCTCTTGATTCATGCGGTGTTCTTTGAACATCACAGGCCTTCTCTTTCGTGTGAAACTGTATGGAAGAAAAAAAAGAATGAAATGAACAATTTGTTTCAATATCGCAAGGAATAATGAAAAACAATGAAACTTCTCATTTATATTCACAGGAGGATATATGAATGAAATCCAATAGGCCCTTCGATCGGCCTACTGTATATTTACATGTTGAACTACAATAAATGTGACGAAGCTCCAGAGAATATTCAAAAAGGTGCGGCGTGTTCTTTGATCCAGCGTTCCACCCTCATTTGACACCGAAATATCGACTATAGCGAAAGACGGTTCCGATTCTAATGAAAATGATGCATGCGGATTCACCGGAATATCTTATTCCGACAGTAAAACGTGACAATAGGTGTGGGGAATTTGAAATTCAAAATGCCGGCAAAACTTTTTGGAATTCATGTGGAATTCAATGAGCTGCGGTATAAAATTTGTATTCCCGTTTCGAGTAAATCCTCGAATTATCTGTTAACGTGTACTAAAATGATTCTGAGGGCGAACTTCTCTCGAGTTGCTCCATAAAGTTGACTCGGAATGAAGTGATGTTTTTTTCGACTAATTTCCTGCTTGTGAAAACAGTACGAACAGAAAAATTCAATGTTGCGATTGTCTCCATTCATATCCTTTTATACGTAGGGATGAAGGAACAGCTAATTGTGTGACTTTCACTGGATGGTTTGCAAAATCACTAAACATGTTTCACTATACGATAGATCGAGAAGCGTTTTTTTATTACAATTCGCTCGAGAAAACATCTTGTTCAGTACATAGTTTTGCATATGACAGTACTCTTCATACTAGTATCTCCTCCAGAGTCCCTATACTAGCTCGAGAAACGAAAATTCAAAGAAACATTCACGTCAATAAAGTTAACGATGAATTGGTAAAATTGATAGAGTGGGTAAACATGAACTTGGTGCAATTTAATGCTAGGAAAACCCAGACAGGAAAGCCGATCTATCATCATCTTGTATTCAGATGTCAGGAGTAACTATTCCTACAAAGTCGAGTATCTCGATGCTAGGAATTACGATCAGTAATAATCTCTCATGGAAAAACCATGTGAGATCTATCGCTAAAGGTGCTTCCCAGAAACTTGAATTTCTATTTCGTGCGAAGAAATACTTCACTTCTCGTCAGCTTCTAAAAATCTACAAGGCTCAGATACGACCTGTCTTGGAATATAGTTCTCATGTGTGGAATTCGGCACCAAAACATTCATTTAGGCTTCTCGATTCTATTCAGAAAAAGGCAATTCGTCTTGTTGGTGATTTTTCGCTCACAGACTCGCTCACTTCATTGCAACATCGTAGAAGGGTCGGATAGATATTTTCACAATCGCTGCATGGTCTTCTGAATTGTAATCAATCGTTCCACCTTTGGAAACATCTACTCGGATGACTCGACGAGAACAGAATTCCCACCCCTTTGTTGTGAATTTAAAGACCTGTCGAACCTCTTTTGCTCAGGGGTCGTTACTCAATAGAACAGCTGAGCTTTGAAACTCCTTGCCGAGCGAGGTTTTTCCTGAAGCTTACAATCTTCAAAAATTTAAAGTGAATGTTAATTCGTATCTCCTGTCCCTTGATTCACGCGGAGTTCTTTGAACATTATAGGGCTTCCCTTTCGTGTGAATCTGCATTCAAAAAAAGTTTTGAGTGAGTATATTGATAGGATCACAATTCAGTGTCAAAATATGACACTGGCATGACTATGACTTAGTTTCACCAAGTGGTTGTCGGTAGTTTAGAGGTTAGCACATTCGCCTCTCAAGCGGAAGATCGGGGTTCGATTCCCCGCCGGGCCACCGTGCTGGGTAATCGCACGTTGAAAGGTAAGGCCTCGTTGATCTATTGCTCACACAAGTTTCGACTCCTGAAGGTTGACGTTCGTCAGCTGGTTAACGGAAACGAACAATTTTAGAAAAAAAAAAACAAAAAAGTGTTGATTTCAATTCAACCAACATCAGTCTCAATTTCATGAACAAGTAGCCTCTTCGAGTTTTTTTTGATAAATTTGTTTTTCCTAGAGCAAATTCATGATAATCCAATCAACCCTGTGTAACTTTTGAATCTTTCGATCACTCTTGCAGAACTAATCGAATAATGTCTGTCACTCGGAAATTCCAATGATGAAATCGTCATACCATATTGAAACTTTCGAAAAATCTATGTGTCTTTATTTTCAATAGAGCTTAAGTACCAAACTGACAACACCCGCGGTCAACACGCGTTTCGCTAATAAACTTGTCGTCCTCAGACAAATAATTGATACTGAATTGTTGATCAGTTGATGATGAACGTGAAACTTTCATCTGGACCATTCTTGTCGCTATCATTTCCTGGCCACTCCAACTACCGATTTTCCTTGCCCAACTCCGGATAGTTGTGGCCTTGAAACGGCGTCGAAGTAGAAACCGGAACGAACATCGAACGAGCCACACCGGGTGTTAGTAATGTGGTTACCCGATTGCGGATGTGGTTTCCTTGGCCGTTTAGTCGAAATTTTAATTAATTATTCCACATGCGTTATTGTGTATAAATCACACTTTCATCCGATGTTTTCTTCCGACGTTGCTTCCATGATAGCCTCGTTATGGATCTTCCAAACGCGAAAAATTAATTTTCTTAGTCTATAAAAACTGAACTAATGGGTAATATACGGTGGGAGAGTGTTTTAAGTAGTTCACAACTTTCACCAGGATTTTAATGACTTATTATTCTGGATAAAAGTTCGAAAACCTTTCTCGTAAGGATGGGTTTTTTGTTCAGTTGATGGTCTTCGATGATTGAAGAAGGAACTGTGTATATACAATTTCATTTCGGCTTGGAATTTTGACTGGCTCGGAATTGTATCCAACAATGTAGTGTACTATTTGTGACAAACCTCATAGAAATATGCTGGAGTATCGTCAATGTATTCCATTTGACAACCTTTTGACAAAGTCTCTCCAGTGCGCTGTTTTATATTACAGTAGGTTGAAACAACCCACACAACATGTAGAAGTTCCTCAGAATCCAAAATGGATAATTCGGAATCTCACAGCTCTGTCCCAGTATCTGTAAATTTTGTCATTGTTTCAACTTTATTATTCCTAATGGCATTTAATAGGCGAATGCTTATTCTGAAATATTCCAGAAAAAAAATCGTTTTGTTAAGGAACTCCAGTCAATCATATTATATCTCGGATTGTGAAACATTCGGATCCCGTTTTGAATGAGTTTCAAAATGAATGTTTTAATGATGTGAAATGAATACTGCTGTACCAAATCTTTTTCTGTGGAAATATTGCCAATGAATTACAAAGTAAAGCTCTCTCCTTAGTCCGTAGCTTTCACGGCTCCTTTCTTCCAATATCGTTTTCTCTAGTGAGTCAAGGCCATAAATCATTTATATTAATGGAGCTATCATGGAATATTGGAAATCAAAGGCTTCATCAAATTTACCCTTTATTTTCTGACAAATGATAACGGCGAGAATGAAAAGACTTGCCTTGATACCCCCGAATCCCACACCTCTAGCGGAATAAAGCCCATGAATAATTTCCACATTTCTTGTCTCAAATTTCTTGTCTTCTCCACTCTATGCCATTGGATTCTGCACTTCCTCGAGAATTTTATTCATTTTATACAACACGGGACTCGAAAAACTTCGGATTCATAAACCTTGGTTATGGCCTCTTCACACGAATTATGGAATGAATTTGCTCACTATCGTTCGATCAGATACAGGGATGACAAGGAACATTGGTCCATACTATGAAATATACAGTGACAAAAATACGAAATTCTTCGATGATAGACTGAAACAAAAATTCACTTCCAATATGATTGAAGACACACTTCTCTTGTTACTTTCTATTCTAAACCTGTCAAAGGACAGGGCAGAGAACACTATGAAAATGGCGGATCTTTCGTTCACCGATAGAATCATCAGTATACAAAATACTAAAAGTCAAGTTCGTCTAATTAAAAGCTATTAATATTTTTGGATGTTTGACAGTTCGATTTGAATTTCAATGCATTTGAAAGTTCCCTTAATATTCAAAATCTTGTACCTAGTTTTTGTTTCTTTTCACGTTTTTCTTATTTATATTCTTTTTAAGTGTTTATCGTTGCTGTTCTTGTATTTGTTTGATTTCATAGTGATAGTTATATTTATTATGAACCGATTTACAAAGCTCAAAATAAAACGCTCGTGTAACGTGTAGGTATTACTTTGTAGGTACTTATCCCTCATATCATCGGCTCGTAATCACATTAGAATTGCATTTTTTTTAACACTATGAAGAAAAAAGTACTTACCTATCTTCGGTTCATCAGAAAGTAGAAAGATAAGATATCAATACTTTCGAGTTACACTCACAACTATTGTTTCGGAAGATTCAAAATCACATCACAATCACTGAGTTTTTGATTTATTCTTCATAAAATTGAAAGCAAAAGGAATACCTGATAATCAGTCAAAATGTGATGACTTCATAATTTCTAGCATTTCTCAGGAAATCAAGAAATTGCATGCAAAACATGAGACCATGAAATAAACATAACCTATTGATCTATAAATAATCGAATGGCCGTCGAGCAGACGGATATCATGGCATCACAGATTAAATTAAAATCACGTAAGGTGCGCCTCTGCTGGCAAACTCTAGAAGGCATCTCTTCAGTTAAAATTGTTCAAAATCAAGATAGCGAAAAGTCGAGAAAATTAGCTCACAATCTATTAGATATAAGTCAACACACCAGGGTTTTTATTCATCTTGTTCACAGAATTTCCGAGGTATACCGCTGAAGACAGAAAATCGGAAAGTCTTGAGCCATGTTTTTGATTTCAATGTTTTGATTCTGACCCTTTTTTATTATTTCACCCACTCCACTGCTCAAAATGTAGTTATTGATTTGATAAGATTTTTCACAAAAATATATAGTAATCAAAAAAATTTTGATTTTTCTATGAGAAATACCAAACAATGCATTTTGTATTAATCAACTTTGTCGCCCTGTCATAAATTGCAAAAATTGTGTAGGGTCTTGAACCAAACAAAACATCGAAATATTATCAAAATTTGCTGAAAACCATTTTCATAGGGTTTGATCTCCTGTCCTTTGATAGAGTTTCATTTGTATGGAAGCAGATGGATCACATTTTCAATTCTTGTTTAAGTAACGTTTCAATGAATTGGTTCAACAACTTGTTTAACTTATTTTATAAAGCACCGTAACAAATAACAAACAGTCAAACCCACCACTTATTGTGAACGTTCTGATTCCCAATACCCAAAACTCATCTGTATTTTTCATCAATACCAAAATTATTGGCTTGATATTCCTTACGCCGTTTTCGCATCAATTCTCAAAATGAATTTCAATAAATTGGGTATAATTAGAAATAAAATGTTATGCCTTTTCACATGATGTATCACTCGACCCCACTTTCCATTTGGAATTTTAGGTTTGTAACACCTCCTCGCTATAAGGTTGAATACATATGTTTAAGAATATACAAAATGTGCCTCCTTCACAATCAAACTCCACGTGTCCGAGCATAACAAACGAAGGATCACTCTGTATGTATCAGACATGCATCAAAGTTACCAAATTCAGAACGGTTTCTGTTCAAATCAGTTGAGCGAAAGATTGGAGAAATTGAAGGAATTCCTCACAATTCCCAAAGATCTTTATTTCCTGAGGATTTATTGAAACAAAAGGGCAGATTTGTATTCAAGAACATAGTCTTGGGATCACTTCCATTATATTAAGGAAGATCACTTCGACCATTCCTGTATCGCCTTTGATAATATCTATAGCAGTTGCAAACTAAACGTCTGCCCCAAAGGCCAAAATCCTGCAAATCACGTAAGATCTAGAATAAAGTGATGTTTTTTTTTTATTCGAATCATTCACAATACCCATTACTCTGGTCTGCGATGGTTGTATTCTTCCAACCAATTGAATGAATAGAAAAGGAGAATGAGAATAAATGAAAACGATGAAAAACTGATATTTCGCAATAGCGCAGACAACACCCTCAATCAAATTAGGCCCGATTCCCGATTGTTTTATATCTTTCCCAAACTAGACGCAACATCTTAGAAATAAAAGATTTTCCAGTGCTCCCGAATCCTGCACCCAATCGAATATGTGGAAAACAAAGCGAATACCACGGGAATAAGCTGAAGGCAGTATCGTTCTAATAGACCGGTCAAAATAGACATCGCAATTCAAAATAATTCGCATGAAGCTGAAATGTGGCAGAGGTCTCAGGTACAATATTATAACTGAAATGTAAGAAGTCTCCATTTATTTTACATCTCCAAAAACAATTCATCCGAGGTCAAAAGTCGAAATAGTTGTTTTATGAATTTTTCAAAATAGATTAAACCGAAGTTGTGGGTCTTACAAATATCCACAATAATTGATCCTATATCACCATTCTGGAATTTAAAGTACTCTCGTCCCACGAAACATGCTCACTTGTCATCGACGTCACAAACAGCTTCATCTGTTGCCGTCAATTCAACATTGGAACAAGACTGGCCTTGACAGTTGAACAAACTCCTGAATAAAATGATCCTACTTCTCACACAGTTTGTGCTTCATACACATTTTTTCAATTTCTGTGTTGAGAAGTTTTTATCACAGCGTGTGTTAAAGAAGTAAGTATCAACTCCAAAGTTGTACCAACTTATTTTTCCCTGGTTTCCTGGTCCAGATATATGACTGTCTCGCTACACTTAGCTAATGATATACCTAATATTAGTGTTGGAGAAAAATAGCAAATTTTGAAGGAAGACAAGAGAGGTGACTTCAATCATTATTGCGTGAATTTTTCATAGAATTCAAATATGAACACTTTCAATGAATTTTTCGGGACTTCTAAATATAGCAAGCTCAATCTGTTTCTGATGATCTTATCAAATTTTTTTGCACAATAGATGAAATCATGATTTCAAAACAATTCAAAAATTTCCTTTCGCCCCTCTGGAAAGTTGCTAATGGGGTATTGCAACCAGTTGTTGCGTATAAAAATGAAATATGATTTCGACAATCAAGATAGGCAGATAAGTTGGAATTCGTGCAGTCAGTAGTTATGATTAGAAATCACCTTCTCCACCAAAAACAATAGTTTTTTCATCCTGCTTGAGGAAGCTTTTCGTCACGGTTTTGTGAAGCCATTCTCAGTGAGAATCATGAAGAAAACTCTGATATTTTTGTGAACAAGAGTTTCGTTTGACTCCTTGAAAAGAAGGAAATATACGACCATTGCAACTCGAATAATAGCAATTATATCCCAGGTTAAGAAATATACGTTGTAGGAGTATATCCTCAAATTAACTCAAGAGTCGAAGTTTTTCCCCATGTATATTCATGAGTCGTATGATTTTTATGGATCTGATATCTCCACTTATATTGAGCGATTGACAACATAAGCGGCGTACTCCTGCATGTCATTATTTTCCATGTTTCAAGAGGTGATATTTCAGGAATGATGATTCGTGTAAAAAAATATAAATTTTTGTAGATAATTGCATAATCTGCAATTTTTATTTGATCTGTTTTTCGAGAAAGAGGAGGAAAACGATATCTTAGACCTTCGACCGTGGATAAATCCATTAGTAGTCGTGGGATCGAAGGAAATTCTCGAAATTAATCAAATACAGCAAAACACAACAACCCCATCGGTTTTCAGCTTTCTGCGAACTATTGTGAGCTCACCAATTTTTTTCTCTCTATTGCAACCGGATTAAACCGGTGTGAGGGACAAATCGATAAATCGAAAGAGGAGTAATTTGCTTGTTTGTGGAATATCCAAAGTAATGACTTTTTCTAAGTGGGGTACATTGATGTGGTGGTTTATTAGTTGTTTATCTTCCTCATATACTTTTGTGGGTTATTGAGTTCGTATCTCTCATCTGCAGGACTGCTACTTGATTAGGGTTCTACTTCCGTTTCACATTAGCTTTTTGCGTAAACATTTTGAGGATGTTGATAGTGTGAATTGCTCATACTTATTATTTCGAATGTTAGTGTTCTGATTTTTTTTTTCATAATGATAGAACTATTCATGACAGCCAGTTATTTTCAACGAAACCTTCGTCATATAGATGTTGTGTATCTAGTAAAATATTTCCTTCTTTGTGATGAAAACCATAATATGTCCCAAAACTCATTCGAAAACCGCAAAATGTCTATAATTGATCTAAAATTTTCTAACTTGACCCAATTCATGGAAAAATGACTAAATTGACATCGAAAATTCCAAAACAACCTGCTGAATGGATAGATTCAGCTATTTCAGAACCTCAAAGAAGCACATAGAATATAAAAAAGTAGATATTGCGAAGGAAAGATCAGTGAAAAAATCTCAGGGTACATTTCCAGTCAAATTTTGAATTGGAAAAATTTCCAGAGGTGGAGATATAGAGTTTTTTATTAGAAATTTTGAACACTCTGTGGAAACCACAGAAATGAAATACAACTGTACAATGTAACAGTACAATCGCACTAGAGGTATATATCAATCATCTATACATTTTAAAAATGTGAATAACATTGAACACCACAACGGTGTGATGGCCAACACTATTCAGTGTGAAGTGCCAAAATTCAATTTCAAAATACAGAATGCAATATTTTTCACTGTACGGTTCAGGAATCTGAAGATTAAAAAATAATTTTAGTTATCCTCTTCCCCCATGAAAGAAAGGGATGGAATTGGTCATTTTCTCTTCAAATCATTTTTATTTTTCATCAGTTTCAACCATAACCTCAAAATGCAATTGGGATTTCAATATAAGCGACACGCCCTCTGGTGAGAACAAATGTCAAAGTAGAACTTATAAGTTGGAGCCTTGGTCAAAATGGTGCTGCGATATTGTTTTGAAATTTTGGAATATGATGAAAATTATTACTAATGTTCATCAAGCACAATTCATGGTTAACGTTCGCATAAAAGTGAGAAAATACTATAGTCGCTCAAAAAATTTAACGGTTGGTGATTTTCAAGCAACTGCCAAGTCCTAACCTCAAATAGCAATAGTTGTCAAAGTGATGATTATTAGTTGGAATGTGGCGCTGCCGTTTCTCTTTCGTCAAAATCTCCTTCATTATGAATTTGATAGGAGCGATCATTCATTCAGAATTTTTTTTATGAGTTTGATGAGATACAGTTTTTTCTGAACTTATAAAAAACAATTTTCATCGAAGACTACACAAACGCCTGTGAGAAATATTTACAGAAGAGAAGTGAATCTTTAGATTGTTTCGTTGCAGCAATCAATTATGAATGGGGATTTGATGGCTATTGTCCAAAACTAAACTAAGTTCCACGGAAGGTATTTCAATTATGATGGAAGTTAGTTTCAATATCAATAGTAGAATTGTAGCGACGCCAGCCCTGAACACTGTGAATTGTTTAATTTCGGTTTTGAATGATGGAGACAGTTTTGGACAAAATTCAATTTTCATTAGTAGGATCTGATTACTGAGAAGACCGAGTAAAAACAGTAAACGTGTCAGAAACCCTGGCGAGTACAATGACTGCAATTACATGGATTAAAAGCAAATATTAGGATTAGCGACCATGATAATATTTACCTTTTGACGCTCCTATATCAGTAATTAGCTAGACAACACAGTGAAGATGGTCTCACTTCAAGCATACGAGTTTCGTTTTGGAATATTCAATTGAGAAATTGTATCCCACAGGACGCTGGAAAAATATCGTAGATAGCTTTCAGTCTCACTAGACATTTGAATAACTTCGTATTAAGTGGGACAGGGATGTACACGAGGTATATATGAAGAGCTAGTCAAAATAACTAACCGAGAATCATCCTCTGGAATGAGTGGTCTTAGAGAATTCTCTCTGATGCTCCCAAATGACTCCACATTACTAGTACATCGATTCTAAAACAAGATTAATAATAACATTTGCGCCTGGTCATGTGCTGACTTTCTCTTTTCGAATATATTCAAAATAAATCTGATATTTTTTTTTAATTTGTCGATATGACAAAAACATTAAGCAGGTAAGGAAATAGATGAGGAAGTCATTGAATTCAATTCATTTGCGTATTTTCAAGGTGTGTAATTGAGTCACACCAGCAAGTAAGCTTAAGGCCACTTGTACATACTCCATTGAAGTGGGGTCAAGTGAACCAAGATCAGTTGTCATGCAACAAGAGATCTGATTGGCTAACCAAATCATCTTTTCAACAATTCGTTGATACTTAGCAGTAAAAATGACTCCACTTGAATTGAACCACTGGACCTAAGGGTCAGTTATACGGACTTCAGTGAACTGTGGTTCAGGTAAACAGAAATCTTTGTCAAGCTACAAATAATTATAATAATAATAATATCGTCTTTATTATTATCATAACATATTTCACATTCGATTGATTTTGCTTACATAAAGATGCAGAATCAATATGAAAATAAAGGGCGAAGTTCAACTTGGTGGCAAAATGCTACTTTGTTGTTCTCCCACTCAACCCAAAAACATCTCTGTAAACAGTACCTAATTAAGACTAATAATCCAAATTGGTGAAAAATCAAATTAGCGAAAAGAAACAGATTAACCAGTTCTACAATCTCATTACTTAGTTCTGCTTATTGATGAAAGTTGAATAAAAAGTTTTTGAATTGGCTTTTGAATTTATGGTATCTCTCAACCTTGAAATCTGGCGGAATCATATTGTATATTTTGCAGATTTGGTAGCTATATGATCTCCTGAAATGTTCGGTTCTGAAAGAGGGGGGAGATAGTACTCCTCGACTTCGGATATTAACATTGTGAACGTCCGTGCGAAATGTAATTTTTCTGTGCAAGTAGGAGGGTATATGAGTTGCTATAATTTTATGGAAGAGGTTACCAGCATGGAGAGTTCTTCTATTCTCCATATTCAGCCATCCCGCTTCGCGTAGTTTGCAAGAGATTCTTTCGCTTCTTCTTATTCCATAAATCAAACGTAAACAACAATTTTGAACTTTTTGAATTTTATGTTTATACAGGGTGGTGAGATAAGGTCCATATACGCAATTCGCATAGTTGAAATTGGACAATACTGAAGTTTCACAAAGAAACATTCTCAATTTTGTTGGAAGATAATGACGAATACCATATATTACACGCAAGGATGAGTAAGCCCTTCGCAACAATTTATTGACGTGTTTTTCGAATCTGAGGTTAGAGTCGAGCAAGACGCCAAGACTTTTGACTTCATCTACCAATTCAATAGTGTCATCGTTTATTTTTATATTACTCAAGTTTCGGATGATATTTCGTTTACTCTTCGGCCCAAAAAGAATGATTTTAGATTTTGTTGGATTTATGATTAGACAGTGATCAGTTGCGTGTTTTACAAATTTGTCAACTTCTTCATTTGATATGTCACAAGCCTGAATGGTTCCATGGAGAAAACAACTTAAATAAATTTGCGTATCATCAGCGTAGAGATGAACCTTGCACTGCTGAAGACTTACAAGCAGGTTACTAGAGTACAGAGCAAAGAGCACAGGGCCCAAGATCGATCCCTGTGGGACTCCAGACTGCACCAATAGATAGTCAGATGAATCATTATCAGTCACAACCTTCTGAAATCGGTTACTAAAAAAAATTCCTGAATAGATCGACAGCTGCATTAGAGAGCGCTATATATTTCAACATACTTGGAAGAAGTGTGGTTAATGGTGTCGAAGGCTCGACTGAAGTCCAGTAAAGTGAGAATTGTGCACTTTGTTTGATCAGTTGCTCTGATAATGTCATCGACAACGTGTAGAAGAGCGGTGGTACAACTATATCCTTTTCTGAATCCTGATTGAATATGTGGCAACAAGTTGAAATTTGTGAGATGTTCAACCAGTTGTTGTTCCATAGCTCTCTCTAATATTTTAGATAGAGCTGGCAAAATACTAATGCCTCGAAGATGTTTGTATTCGACTGGATTTGATTTCTTAGGTGATACTTTCACCAACGCACTTTTCCAAGCAGATGGAAAGACTCCATCACGAAGACATGTATTGATAATGTGAGTGATGTACTCGATTATATGCGGACAACAGAACTTAATTAGTCTTATATTTAAGTTATCACATCCGACAGCATTAGTCCTAATTTTTGAAATGGTTTCAGCTACAAAAAGGTCATTAACTTCTTTTAAATTGAATTCTGAATTGATTGAACGATTATTTATGTAAAAATTCAACAGTGCATTAGGTGGTTCTACGTTGGGAATTGAATTGATGAAAAAGTTATTTATATCGTTAACGTTCTTCAAGCTTTCTGGAATACTGTTGACTCTTTTTGTAACAAAATTATTACACTTTAAAGTTCTCCACACCTCCTTCGAACTGACACGAAATATGCTTTTTTTTCTCTTTTTATAGCTTTATTTATATAATTTCGCATATCCTTATAGAATTGAAAGTCAGCATCTAATTTGGTTCTCTTATATTTCCGTAGTGCCTTGTCCCTTGTCAATATCATTTCTTTTATTGTGTTTGTTAACCACGGAGCGCTGGGTCGTGTTACCCTGGACCTCGTAATCGGTGCATGCCTATCAAAAGATTAATGAGGTGATTAGTTAAGAACGAGGTTTTTTCATCAATATTTTCTTGGTCGAAAAGTCTGAAAAATGAAATATTATATATATCTCTTTGAAAATCCAATTCATTGAAGTATTTGAAGTTCCTGTATTCACAGAATCTTTGCTTATTATGTCTACTGTCGATTTTCAATTTACAGGTAATCATTGAGTGGTCTGATATTACTGTGGTCTGATATCCCTGTGGTGATTCGATTCGATTGGTGATTGCTTAGCAACTGAACCAAGGTCACTTGAATTGGACATGCACATGGTATGTACGACTGACCCTAAGTGTGCACGCATTAATTCACTTGGAGAAAGAAAGTGTTCTGCTTTTTTTCAGGCGAGGGAGTTGGTGCTGTGGTTACGCATCCACCTACCTCCTACCAAGTTTCATGGTTGACGGGTCTGTGAATAACCATGAGTTATGGCGTAGGAGTTTGTAACAAGACTATTTGCTGAAGGAATTCGTGAGAAGTCGATGGCGTTTGGTTCATTATATCATAATTCATACTTTCTACTAATACCCATTTTCTACTTTACTACTTTTATTTTTTTGTATTTCTGCTATTATTTGTGTATGTAATGGAAACAAATAGTAATTTGCAATTACATTCACTGACTGCTTGGTGACGTGAAATCCAGAATCTGTAATCATTAAAACTAGCTCAAGCCATCCAGAAAATGAATATTCGCGATATTTTCTTCTATTCTCCTTTCATGTTTTGATAGACACAACTCCCAAAAGTTGAAACCTCGATGATTTCTGTAACTTGAGCGATATATTTGTAAGCGTTCATCAACATTTTCATCAAACTCAACAAACTTATTTTTACTACATGAAGTGTATCACGTGATGCGTAAATTTTATGGTCGATTCCGATTTTTTATAGCTCCAAATATTTCCTGTCAAAGTCAGGTTATGAAACGTAGCTACAAAATCTCTGGCACTACTCGCCTGTCTTAAGGTCAGACATTGAGAATCATCCACTGAACCTAATGGATATCAAATAGCAGAATGACGATGAATGAATGCAACGAAATCATTTCTCCTAATGAAGTCATTGGGTGTGCTATTACATTTCCACTAATAGTTACAGAAGCGTAGGTATAATAAAAATAATATATCAACTGCTAACAGGCTTGTCAACGGTTCATTCAAGACGATCTCTCAGCGATTGCAGGAAATAACTCAAGCTTTACAATGTTGGATTATTGGGACGGTATAGTAACTAGAAATCATTTGTGACTGTCACAGAGGGGAAAGGCCTTGATTACTTCCTTCCGAAATGTCATTTTCCGACTTGTTCGAAATTAAAATAGATATATTAATTTCACAAACGTCAATAGGGAAATATCGATTGTGCCATTGTAACGTGTTGATTTATAGGGGTATTTGTAGTTGTATCGTTCCAGAGGTTATAGCATTTAAATGAGCTAATAGCGTTATGTCTTCGATGGTCTGGGATTTTGGAATAACCCGATCGTTATAAATGCTCTTTGGGGTAAAATGGGCGGAATTTAATACTTGTTTCACTTGAAATTCAGTGAAGATGTTGTCAGCACAATGAAACTTATAATTTTGTGTAATGGCGGGATTTTTTGATCGAATAAAGATTAGATATTCAGCATGGAAGATTTCTTTTCAGATCTGAGGAATGAGAGAATTTTGAGATCATTCATCTTCTTCGATTCGAGAATTGATTTTCGGAAAATAGTGGGTTGTTGAGAATGTATTCCTCCTATTTGTAAAACTAATAAGTAATATAGAAGGAATAAAGCATAACGCGTATGAAAACACTACAAATGAATGAAAATATGGGTATATCACTGACGTTTTTTGTCAAAATCGAAAGTAAACGTCTAAAGAACCTTCAAGCGATGTGCATATTTGCCACCTATAATGATTCAATTTGAAACATATCGCAATCAACTCCAAAATAATGTGAGAGATACGGGTGAATTTTTTTTCGAGAAGTATTATCAAATAATTAGCAAACACGTAATGTTGATATGTGACTATCATTTATAGACTCTTGATTTATTCACAAAAAAAAGAGTCTATATGAAACAGGAACTTACTCTCATACTACCTATACGTATACCAAGCACAAGAAACTTCAATCAAATAGCATCTTAACCGAACGAAGCAATCTTCAATTTTATGCTTCCCGTACATCCGATTTTTAAAATCTGCGACTGTTGATCGATGGATGAATATTGAAATAACTGGAACATTCCCAATGTATGCAGTACATAATCGTGTTCAATAGATATTACACTTCTTGCTTTGATTCACTTATTCCATTTTCCGATCCGTTTTTTTATTCAAACCATCTGAAAACACTTTTCAATTTAGCAAATTGTCTAATTGATGATTCATAGGCCCCATAATACGATTTATGGGTTTGTTGATGCAGATTTATATCCATCGACGATAAAAACAATAAAACTCCGGAGAGACATAAAATCTGCAAAGCATGATAATTCGGGAAAAGTTTCCGACTACCGTTGTATTACAAGACTTCCAATTAGGGTAAAAAAAGGGGAAGCCGATGTTCTGCGATGTTATGCTAAATATGGAGGAGCGATATATTGAAAATTTCCAATGTATTGGAAATAAATGGCGACTGAAGTGGTGAATCATACCTTTTAGATTGTCAATAGAACTTCAGATCGCAAACCGTAGCAACAACTAGTTGAACAAACTGGAAAGTAATAGAATAAATACATTCAGTGAGAGTACCATGTGCTCCATTGAAAATTTAATTTCATTCGGCAGTGGTACAAAAAATAAATCAGATACAGAAACGAAAATAACTTGATTGAAACAAGAGAGAAACCAGAGTATGTAATTATGTTGGAGGACAAGCAAAGGAATATATCCAGTTAAGGAGTCGGAAGAATTTTCATAAACACAATCTTCCAAAACTCCATACTGAAGTTTTTTTTCCGGTTCCTCTAAAAATTCATATTTCGCAGAGAACGTGCTATGTAAAAGCTGAATTCGAATATAAAGGATATTCCAATTCATATTAAGTCCTCATATACTCTCATTCCGAAAAATAACCCCCACACTCAATTACAGACTAATAGATTAGATTTGATAAGATTTTTATTCGTCCACATATTTACAAAGAAATCATACAAGTTATAGGACACGTCAAGAACTCATGACAAGTATATATGAAACTATTGTAAAATCACACAATTGACACATACACATTACATATAAATTGAAACAATACATATATAAATAAAATACATATTTGTCAATATAAATATTCAGTGAACTCTTCAATACTGTAGGGATCCATTTCCAACAAAAGTAGCCTTAGTTAACAAAAGTAGCCTTAGTTTTGCCTTGAATTGTTCTAACTCATTAATTATATAACCAAGGTCCAAGTATTTTATAAGATTTCTAACAAAATTTCAGACGAGTAAGCGGAATATAAATATCTCATCATAATATATAAACCATAAATTGTGATAATATTATACTCCCGGAACAACTGACGGCATGATGTCCTAACAGAAACATTCGATATTCACCTTACTAATCTTTTTTTGTGTAAGAAACACATTTTTCATATTAGAAGTGGTACCCCATATTAAAATTCTATATAGTAATCTGGATTGGATTTATCAAAAGTAGGATAACAAAAGTGCTTGCCTGTTCATAACATTTCTGAGCAATCTGATTTGATAACTTTTACTATTCAAACTTTCCATAAGATTCACACAATGGGTATTGAATGTTGAATTAGTGTCCATATATATTCCTGAAAACTTAATACAATTCGATTTTTGAATGATCAAATCATTCAATTTAAGATCAAATCGTGGCATATTTTCATATTGTTTCAAATGAAAATGCATGAACTGAGTCTTACAAGAATTATAGGTTAACCGGTCAGAGAGACTCTGAAGGGTAGACTGAAGGAAATTTTTCGAATGATATTCATTCTTTCCTGAGAACATGAGTGTAATATTGTCTGCAAACAAACAAGAAAACGACTCTGGTAATATTTCAGGTTATTGATTTATGTATAAAGTGAATAAAATCGGCCCCACAACCAAACCCCGAAGTATACCGATTTTATTATGCATATGTGTTGATATAAGCTGTTCGTGAACATTTAATGATTTATGAAATATTTCAACACTTTGTCGATCGAATAGAAGGGATTTTCCATATTGACTATCTTGAGTTCGTTAGCTATTTCAATTAATATCGAGTTGGGGCTCCAGAGATACAATGAATAATCTACCTCGTAAATTGAATTGACCCACCGATTGTTTTCAGCAAATGATACTTTCGATAAAACACAAAGTTACTCCGTAAATAGTGTCCAAACCAAGATATACTTTGCATGCAACAATTTAGAGTTTCAAAACAATGAAACTCATTTCCGTTCACTTGTCGGATTCATTGAGAAAATTTCCATTTAGTTCAGCATCATGTTTTGAATGTGGTCTCAGGACTTGAACGCACCAATTTTAATTATCTTCCATCAAATCCCGTATGTTCCGGTTTTTCATGATAATAATGGGTCCTGTTTCTTGGGTAATGAATTTTATAATTGAAGTAGTTGCTGTAATGGAAATTCTAATAACGTTTTTAATTTCACCGTGCTAAATCTCCTGGTGAACCCACTTCCACAATCGTGGTTTGCGATGAAGGCTGAACAGGTTCCGAGCAAATCATGTTCATTCGATGAGTATCGACTGAGTTGGAATAGAAGGTTATGGATAATATTTCGACAGTGTAGAAAAATTACTACGGTAAGTATAAAAGAGGCATACTGATTTCTAGTAAGGTAAGATCGGGTAAGGGTGAACGCGTTTTTCATGAAAGAGACGTGAACAAAATTTTTGTCATTTCCAGCTGTTTCAAAAATTTCAAAATAAGGTTATTGTCATATGCTTATATCTGCTTAGAAAGTTACATACCATTTTTGTGTGTGAAAACTAGAATTCATTGCAATTTTTTTTCAATCAGAACTTTGGATCACACTTCCCCATAGTTTCGGGGCAAGTCTGATAGCGATACTTCTCTGTGTCTTGGCCCACTAAAAATTCTAAGTCTTCGATTTCTGGCTATGAGAATATGTTTTCTCCATATTTCAGAATTAATATGCTTACTACTTGTTCGGCAAATGCTCATCGTACCTCTTTTTGTTTATTCCACTGCATTGTCGAGGTTTTTTTGAGAATAATCTGAGGCCGTCTGACAATTTCGCATCTGAAGCCATACAGAATTTTCATCGGAGTAAGTGTGATCTATGGCATGAAATTATTTCGAATGGAATAATAATTGAATATAAGAAATCCAAACTAAACTAGAATCCAAATGATACATATACACGTATAAGACGTCAAGTCGGAACGAAGGCGGCAACTTTCATGAATGAATCTGTTGAATTTCAGTATGCAGGGTAGGTAGGTCGAAAGAAGATTTGAGCATGTCTATTCCAGATGGCGCTGAAATTGGCTCATTGGCCGCCCACTATATCTTTTTGCTCGGATTCAAAATCAGCATAATGTGTCCATGGAAAAATAATTGTGCAATATTATATTGCACAATAAAATATTATGCAGCGTCATGTTGCAAAATAAACCATCGTGCAGCATCAGTAATTGATACTCAGTAATTGAGAATGAAAATTTGCTGAGAGCAACTCAATGTTTTCCGAATGATACCCCAAATGAAGTATTTCATAGACTTCATTACCGTATTCAATGTATTACATTATTTAGAACCAATGATATTCCGCCTAAGTGATATTTAATATTGTGAGACAAAGTGATCTCGGTAGTGTAGAGGTAAGCACGTCCGCCTTTCAAGCAAAATACCGGCGTTCAAATCCCCGCCAGGCCACCATGCTGGGTAATCGCACGTTAAAAGGTAAGGCCTCGTTAATCCATTGCTCGCACAAGTTTCGATTTCTGGGGGTTGACTTGCGTCAGCTGTTTAACGGAACGAACAATGTTACAACTTTGTAGTTGTTCTTTTGTCGACCGCCATTGGACGATCAACTGCAGAACACATTGCAATAATACATTGCCCAATATTCATAACGGATGATCCATCATTTTTGGGCGAAATCTTGTACTTCAGAATTAATTTTTGCTGGAAGTGGATGACCAAGTCATATTGCTCAAGATCGTCTGTGAACATACAAATGATTCAACATTGTAAGAAATTCCAAATGAGCACGGATTGATCATATTCCACAACATTGATTATCGTGCAATATTGTTGTGTGTGGAAATATATAGTGAATGTAATGCGCAATTATCAGATGAAGATTTTTATATATCAAATAGTTTGTTCAATATCGAAGAAGTTGTACATGAAAGAGAATATTACAGAATAACCACAATATTTTCCGACATTTCTTTTTCCCAACACATTCTCTAGCTTCTGATTTGAAACCAGAACCTATTGCATAGATTTGCTGTTTTTTGAGAGTCATTATGCAATATTTTTCGAAATACTATCAAAAGAGGCACCTAGATGACACTCAAATTGCATATTGCGCAATATCATTGTTTATCTGATTGCACTGCGCAGGTTTACGGATCTGGAGAACTGATATCGGTCGATGAGACTTTCAATGCAAATTGGAGCCAGCCAGCAGTCACAATCGATCAGCTCAAAGTGATAGATTTGGTCGCGATGGACTATCAACTATGCGATTGAACTACTCCATTACCAATCATTCGAGTTGCAGGCGACTGCCGGCTTCCTACATATCATTTTCTCGTGGAAAAAAGTATTGTAAGTATTGATAGTCCTCGCGACCACATCCTGTAATTGTAACCTGATCGACAGTTGTCTCGGTCACACTGCATTGACTTTGCATGAGTCGATAATTATTTTCCATCTAATATATAAAATTTCCATGTCACAATGTTAGTTACTGGACTCCTCCGAAACGGCTTTACTGATTTTTACCGAATTTCATATGCTTATTCAATAGGTCTGAGAATCGGCTACTATTTATTTTCTATACCCCTAAGTGATAAGGGTTGTTCACCCTTAAATTTTTTTTTTATTTTTTGACGAAATTTTTTGTTATTAGTTTTTTATAATGTGGCACTAAAAATACATACAACCCTCAATTTTTACCTTTTCATCACCAACCCTTATTTTTTTATGGCCATTTTAGTAATTTAATCATTTTTCATCCCGCTCGATAACTGATCAATTATAGTGTTTTTAACTGTACTTCGATTGAAAATCTAAATTTTTTTTAAGAAAATGAACATTCATTTTCATTATTGAAGTTTTATCCTGATATATGCTTAGTGTTACCAATCTTAGATTCTTAAAATTTGCCGCGCCTTTACTGGTGAACAAAGTGATGCCTTGGTCTAATCTACTTCAAATTTTACATTGAAATTCTTTCACAGAATTGATGGAAGACATGTTTCGTATTTTATTGAAATTCATCGTCTAACGGAGTTGAAAAGGAGTAGAAAATTATTTTAGGGGTTAAGGCACAGCCTAAACCACTGATTGTATAGTTCTGAAACTTGGAAGGTGTTTTCTTTGTGTGACGTAGGTATCCGATAAGAGATATTTTCCAGAAATTCCACTTCAAAGAGGGTGAAATACGGGTTCAAAGTTTATATGGGACAATGTAATTCATAGGTCCAATCTATTTCAAATTTTGCATAAAAATTCTTCAACAGAAAAGATGGAAGTCGTGTTTCGTATTTTATTGAAATAAATCGCCTAACGGGGTAGAAAGTTATTTTAGGGGTTAATCAATGCACGGCTTATACCACTGATCGTAGAGGTCTGAAACTTAGAGGGTGTATCCTTTATATGATGTAGGCATCCGATATGGAAAGTTTTTCCAAAATCCAAGCCTAAGGGGGTGAAAAACAGGATCATAGTTTGTATGGGACAACGTACTTCAATTTACTTCAAAGTTTGCAAAAATATTCTTCAACAGATTTGATGGAAGACATGTTTCATATTCTATTGAAATTCATGGTCTATCGGATAAAAAAGGATTCAACATTTTCGACTTTTTTCAAAAGCTCTTTCGAGTGCGCCTAGAACTCAGAGCTGTTATGAACCCAATAAAACTAAGTACTAAGAACTACACAATATAATAGCATCACAAAAATGATTAACCCCCAACGAAGTGGGCACGGGTCAGCTAGTATCTGTATAAATTGAACATTCATTTATTGAAAATGTTCTTGTATAGATGCCACCCGATGTGTTCATTCCATATTTGGAACGCTGTACCAAAATCAAGGATTTAGGTGTTATTTTTGATAAAGAGTTGAATTTCATAAAAAACACCACTTTGAAAGTCTCTCGAGCACTGAAGTCATACGGTTTTATAATGAGAAATTGTAGGGATTTTACCAACATCAAGGCATTGAAATTACTGTATTTTTCCAATGTACGATCAAAACTAGAATATGCTAGAATTGTTTGGTCCCCTTTTCACGAGTGTCATAAAGCAGCCA
This sequence comes from Zygogramma bicolorata, assembly GCA_032362365.1. Lineage (NCBI taxonomy): Eukaryota > Metazoa > Arthropoda > Insecta > Coleoptera > Chrysomelidae > Zygogramma > Zygogramma bicolorata. The sequence goes on along the minus strand of JAVJAQ010003801.1, from coordinate 218,061 downwards.
TTGAGGGCGTACAAAAAAGATTTTTGAAATTTCTTATCTTTAAAATAGATGGTAGATATCCTGAAAGGAGAACAAACAATGAGGAATTATGCATGAGAGTCAATATTGACAGCTTAGAGTGCAGAAGAAATTGCGCATTTGTTATATTTTTGTATAAAATCTTGAATGGTCTTGTTGACTCTCCCGGTCTACTCAGCATGATTAATTTCAATGTTCCCTCATATTTTTCTCGAAATCATGCAACTTTCAAACTTCCAAGAATTAGAACAAACATGCAACTTAAATCTCCAATTTATAGAATGTGTAGTGAATTCAATGGAATTAGCACTCAAATTGACATTCATTCATGTTCCATCAGGGAACTCATTACTGTCAAGAAAAGTTGAGCAACATTTTTATATCGATATTCCAATGATGTTTTATATATATTATTTTGATTATTGTTTGAGGTACTATTACTATTAATATACTATACTCACTCATAAACACCATTTCAAGCTCTGTTATTCTTTAATATTGTCCTGTAAATGGGAAACTGTTGGACAATAAAGGCTATTATTATTATTATTATTAGTATTATTATTATTATATTCTCCAACACTGTGAAAGAATCAACTGATTCTCTATGATGAAACCTCATTGCTAATCTTCGAGGAGGGTGAATCCGAAGAGATTCAACCCCAACACTGAAAACTCCCCTAATGCACCGCACATTCACACATTTTTTCAGTACTTTCGGGAAATCTGGCAACTCTTGACGGGATACAAAATCAACGGTCGAGAAAATGAAGTTGGGATGCCTTGAACCGAATAATAGGAGATGCTCGGAGCTTGCAGTCCCCCAGTCGCCCGGGTATTTGTATACTGTGTTCACTTTTGTCTGAATCAATCGTCAAAACAATGGAATTAACTTTTTCCCGAAGGTAACCCAATGTTGTTTGTTTTCTTATGACTTCTGGCTCGTGCACTTATAAAAATCCGCGAGGCTTTTTCCCCAATCCAATAACGCGGATGCATTTTTATATACGACTGGCTCGAGGAGGAATTAGAGACAGATATTAGAACATGTTCCTGCTATTCGGTTCACGCTAAGAGGCTCGTTTGATTTCATGACAGGGAAGCTCTTTTCAATGGCATTTGATTTCTTATGCTCAACTATACAGAAGTAATTCTTTTCATTCATTGCCATTCATGCCCCTAGATGTAGAGTGGGCATACGTACTCAAATGAAATGCACAAGTCTGAACGATGAGACTGAAACCTTCAGTGTGAAAGTTGAAACTGGACCTTATGTTCTTTGAAACGGGTTACAATAGCTCGTCGGCTCTGACCGAAGTAGCAAAATTCCCGATTTTTTGTGTTTTCTCATTTATCTCTTGGATTGCCCAGTGACTGTTTTGATTTATAAGAAGTTTCATATGCAACTTTCTTATTTACTTTATCGAATGTCAGTTCAAGTCCTCTAGTGTACTGAGGTTCATATGGCATCGCTATAAACTTTGCACTACCTTCATATTTCGAGTCTTACGTCTAGACTAATAATAAACAACATATTCGACTTTTTGAAGAGACTAGAAATAAGTATGAAAGTTGAGTATGAAACTTCTTTTGAATTACAATAGCTCCTTGGCAATCGAAAAGATGAATTAGAAAACACAAAGAAGTCAGGAATTTAAGAAATCAGTGGTCAAGATTGCACTGATGAATGCATTGGACAGAGCCAAGGAGCTATGAAAACACGTTTCGAAGAGAATCATGCACACATGAGATACGGACGGGTCGAAAAGTCCAGTGTCGTCCGACATGCTTTCAACAATGATCACATAATTGATGAAAGCAATCTGATACTGATTGAGGATGTGCATGACACACGGGTACTCGATGCATTCGAGAGTTCAGTAGAAGCAAAATTCAAAAATAGTATGAATAGTGACAAAGGGCATATACCTTTTAGACCGCTTTTAAGTTCATTGTCGAGAAATTAATTACAATAATTGGTAGTCAACAGACGAAGTCCACATCGGAACAAAAAAAACAGGGGGTAGTTTTTGCACTACCTTTGATTGTAAAGTATATGAATAGCTAGCTTTATCCTTGAGATTCAGTTTCAGTGTTCTTCTCATGAAGATGCTGAAGACTTTGTTGTAAGGGTAATTGATCTTAACAAAAAGTATCTACACAAGTAGAGTTTATTGACTACGTTCCATAGAAATGTTTGTAGCAGGTCAATAAGTGTTCCAACTCGCAGAGTTGAAAGTGAGACTCAAATAATAATATGAATAATTCCAAGTAATATAAATATAATATTCAGAGAAACATTGTAGAAAGTATTGATTACAGATTTTGAAGATGAACTACATATTTTATAATAGAGTAGAAACAGAACATCTGAAGGACTTATTTCAATTGATTTTTCAATTGTGAGACACCGTGACTTTTTAAATCGTCTACTTGATAGTTACAAATATGATAATCTATTTTTTCTGAATTTTACTATGCGATATTGTTCCGTTCTGATTTCATTTGGGTTCCTAGTGTAATGGTCATAAATATCATCCTGTTTTGTCAGGGTGGCATAAATTTTGTGTATTTCTATTGAAACGTTACATGAAAACAAGGTTGATAACGGCAAGATTCCCAATTTCAGAAATATAGGTTTGCAATGGTCTCTATACATACCCAAATTTTTTAGTGGCCTTTTTTGCAATTCGAGAACTTGCAAGGCAGCAGAGGATAATACCATAATTAATAATAATAATATGTGATTGGAAAAGTGAGAAATATATAGTTTTTTGTGTATCGTAACCAGTTATTGCTTTGAGTTGGCGTAAAAGGAATATTGTTTCACATATTTTACTCTTTTCTGGTATATCTGAAACTCTCAGCGTGACCACCTCTGACCTAACGTTACTGGTAGAGATGCAAAATGAAATTGTAGTATGTAAATAAAATTACTAACAACAAATTTTTGTGACCGGATACATCGGATATGATGATATACTGTATTTACTAAGGGAAAAAAATTGGGGAAAAAAAATAAAAAAATGAATTAAAAAAAATAAAAAAAAATTCAAAAGTCAATATACCATGGGCAATGAGAAAGAAAGAAAAATATATATATATACTCAACATTAACGTAAAGAAAAGAAGAAAAAAAGACAATGACTTGAAAATATATGAATATCTGAATTACAGTTTCATTTAAATTGGGGTTTTCTGTATTATAAAATTGTCTGGCTAATTGGTTTATTCCGAAGACAAAAAAAACAATCACACACACACACACATCAAGACGAATGCACGCCATTCGAAAACATCCCTTTCATGGAAGTTATGCGTATGTTCGGGATTTTTTATGCATTTCCGCTTGGCTGCCCCCAAATTATCTGCTCCAGCTCGATCTCGCAAAGGACTATTTTCACATAAATGACTTTATTGTTATGAAATGGCCCCGACTTCGCACCACTCGACTGGAACAGTATTTCCAGTAACCGCAATGTGAACATCTCGAATGCAGTGCCCATAAATGGGTGCACAGCGCACTGCATAATCTTGATTGAATTCACACCAAGTAAATTGAATTGGAGCCGAAACATATGGGGAATGTGGAAAGAGAAGAGCTGCTATACAAAGTTATCACTTTGCTAGTTATCGAGGTACGTCGATCAACCTGAATATACTGGGTTGGTCCGAAACTTAGTTGGGCTAGTTTTCCGACAAAGAAAAGTAATTGGAACACTCAGCTTGCTTTTGTTCATGTCACATCTTTTCAATATTATTTATCCCCTGTGGTCTTGGTGTCTTGGATGAATCACTTTCCCTTTTCTTCACTCACAACTTGAGAATCTTGGCTTGGGAATAACGATAATGCAACTTCATATTTATATGAAACACTGTAAAACAAATCAGCGCCAACATTCGAGGGATTGAAACCGATGGCTGCAAGAGCCTTCTACATTATACAATACGGGATAAGAGAATCGCCAGAAAGAAGATCCTAAAGGCATTGTTTTTGGCATGGGGAACTTTCTGTGGTTTTTGTTCGAGGCATATTTATTTCCTCTGAATTAGCTACTCTGTAGCTGTACTGACAAGTGTCAATTATCATGAGGAATTCTATGTCATGACGAGTATTCCTAAATCATTGAAGTTGGTCGGGAATCTCTGATCTATAGATATGGAGCAAATATTGTGATGAAAATAATCTGTTGTTGAATTCTGGATGTTTATCTATCAAGATAATCAATGTTTTCATTGGTTTCATCAATATTTTGTCATCGTTCTGACAATTCATCAATATGTATCTCTAGAGTCTGGAGATTTGGTGTAGTTGTTTATTGTGGAGTTGACGTTATTCGACTAAAAATTTGGCGAGCTACTTGAAATTTATTCTTGGAACTGGTTTTGGATTCAGTCTGTATTGACTTACTTTTTTGGCATGAACAACTATTTAGTTCAATGAAATGAACAATTTCAGTTTTTCTTTATTTCCATGTATATTTTTCCATCAGTCATCAGGTTTGTGTCATCTACATAGATATATACGAATTGGTCTTGTTCCAGATTTTTAGAGCGGAACAAGAATGCTGCTTTGAGGCATACCTACATTTTTGGAAATAGGATCAGATTCAATACGCTGAAAGTCGGTATTGATTGATACTTTCTGCAGCCTGTTTTTTTGTTGTGGTTGAATCAGTGAATGTAGATTATTTGTTAAAATAACCGTGTTGATGAGCATTTTGCATTTTTTCAAAAAGGAATTAGATTGTCGTACACCTTACTCGAACAGAATAGAGAAAATACAAGAAAGCCGATGACTCGAATTATGATACAAATACTCCAGTCACAAACAAATTATTCATCAAATGTGAAAAAACTTCAAGAATTATTATTTTTGATGACAGGCCGGTATCTCATCCTCACCAGAAGCATAAAGATCCTTCATTAAACTTGTTTCTGTGGGGATAACAATACAGACATCATTTTTCATTGGTATAGACTGAGGACTACATGGGACATTACATAATACGATACATGACAACTGACACTAATGACAGATACCCAGGTTAACCAACTCAAAAACAAACAATTGCACTCAACCCTTCAATGCGCAGTTTTTTCTTCTTGACAAAAAAATTATACCGGGGTATTTTCCTCACAGGAAAAGAGAATAATATTCAAAATTATCTGGAATCTTGGTGGGTATACTTTTTTTGCATTTATTTTCTGTTGCATATATTCTACGAAGTACATATCACTGCAACTTTTCAAGCAAAATAGAACACAATTATACATGCAATTATTCAACACGAAAACAGAACAGTTATTGTCAAATGAATATTTCAATTTTTATGAAGAAGGTTGAAAGAGTTTTCATTTCTATAAAAAAAATTATTTTTCCATGGCCCTTTGAAATGAAAAAAATTACCTATAATTGATGCATATTTGCATCCGTCCAAAGTTCTAACAAAATTCATTATCGTGTATTTCAAATTGTATAAGGTACAATTTGGTACTAAGACCATATGATAATGAATGTGTTGAATAGAATAGAATTCGAGATGAATGACTTCCGAAATTCGCGATGGAGAACTCAGGGTCTTCGATAGGTCAGTGGTAGAGCATCCGCCTAGAGAACGGAAGGTCGTGGGTTCGAATCCCGCTTGAAGAAGTTTATTTTTCTCAAATTCTTATGATTTGTCTGAATGCCGTTATTATTTCATTCATTTGTTGATTATACAGAATACATGAATATTACATGAAAAATGTGGCTTTCTCACTTGGAATAAATATCCAATACCTCATGTTTTGTGCTGCCATCTCCATTTCAAAAGTTGCATTTGTGTGGGTATATTTTTGAAAGTTCAATTGGAATGAAAGACACATGGAATTTCGAAAAACAACATTTTTCAACAATAAATGGCTTTCTCTGGTTGCTTATACTAGATGCAGGTAGTTTGTGTTGAAACCAACTACTGAAATAATTATAAATTGACACTTCCGAGCTTCCGTTGCAAAATAGCTAAATTTTGTTTGAATGAAATGAAAATACAAGAAATATCATAATTAGATTAATGTATATCGACTTACGAGTTATAATAAGTACACTGATAACATTAAGTCAAATCTGAATGAGCTCAGTTGGTAGAGTATCCGGTAAGATAACCGTAAGGTTGAAGAACAAACAATAATTACATCTGTAAATATTACAGGATTCATGTACTTTTGAAAGTTCAATTGAAATGAAAGAACACAAGGTATTTCCAACAATGACATTTTTGAACGTTGAATAGAGAGGTGCACCATATATGGGTAGGAACCCAATCTTCATTCGTCACGGTCTATCAAACTTAGTGTTCCTGTACCCGAGGAATATCGCGAAATGAGTCAATTCGTTGAGAAATTCAACTGTTCCTTTCTTGACTACGTGAGACTCGTAAAGTTCAGCGTGGGCTTGAACGTCTGCATATTCCAACAATTAGTTTACGCCCGCCCTTAATCACCCAAAACCTTACCGCTTCTTGGTGTTTGCACAGTTTACTTTACGCTCAACTTTTGTAATCTGTTTAATTCCGGTATATTGCGATTCTTAGCACGTACGATCTCTTATCGTATCTATGGCGAATATATGAACTTCTACTTATGAATTATTTCGCCCCAAATCCTATAACACCACCCAGTCGGAAATGATTCCATCGCAAGGTCATTTGAAGAGGCCTGGGAAATCCCTCGTATTCTCTGCTGGGATCTTATTGAAAAAGTTTGTCTATACAGGCTTGATTGACTTCTCCCAATTCCATTCTTTTGTTTGTCAGTGCAACTTTGTACCCAACGCCATATTCGGTAATGAATTAGGTTGCGTTAATATGATAGTTTTTTCTATCCCGCTTGGGATCTCGACATTGGCATTACGATAGGCAAAATATTCAGAATAATGAATACGAACATGACTTTATCTACACCCGTACTCTAATAATACACTTATATGCCCACAACTCGTTTTATAATGAAATCCATTACGATACAGATTTTTCATTACGATACAGATTTTCAACCAATAGAAACCCATTATTTTTCAATCAAGCATGATGTGCAAGCTTTGCATTTTGACGTTTGTCAAGTCGAAATCAGTAGGTATTGAATTTTCGAAGAATTTAGTCAATTTTCGATAAGCGAATGAAAATGTCTTATAGCAGTGATATAGAAGAATTACCAGCGACTCCTCCACAGATGTCTTAGACAAGAAAAAAATACAATCGAAAGGATTATATTTTTTATTTGACAAATGCAACACATGTGTTTCATTTTCGGCCAAATGGAATGAGCTATCATGGCCTAGTGGTCAATGGCGAGGGCTGTCCGGGTTCAAATCCTGACCTCGGCAGAGATTTTTTTTTCATAATTTTTTTCTTTTCATTTCTCATTTTTGTATTTTCCGTGGTTATACCATTAATTATAATTTTGTACAATTTTTCAAAGGAATACGATTGATTACCTAATATTATTGTGTTCAATATAAATACCCAATAATATAATATTTTTAGTTCTTCATTATTTATTGGGTGTAGATAAAATAGCGTATGAAACTCTCATGTAATGGTTATTAATACACTCGCATAAGCCATCCGAAACTCACCTTCGGCTCGTTTCGTATCCCGGTTTATGCTCATGTATTAATAACCATCATTACACGATCGTTGCATAATATACTATTATCTACACCCGTACACTAATAATACACTCATATGCCCACAACCCGTTTTATAATGAAATCCATTACGATACAGATTTTTCATTACGATACATATTTTCAACCAATAGAAACCCATTATTTTTCAATCAAGCATGATGTGCATGGTCTGCAGTTGACGTTTGTCAAGTCAAAATCGGTATAGGTATTGAATTTTTGAAGAATATAGCCAAACTTCGATAATCATAACAAAATGTCTGATACCAGCGATATGGGAGAATCACCTTCGACACCTTCACCGGCAATACTTCATTTTTTCAATCAAGTTTTCAGAGTACTCCGTAGGTGGTCTAAGGCGCTGAGATTATATTAGCTAGTTGGGAGAGACATGGGTTCGATTTCGGCCTCGAGTAATCCTTTTTTTTTAAATTTTCGATCTCTTCATTTCTCATCGTTTTGTTTCTCTAATACCACTTATTACAATTTTGTAGAATTTTTCAAAGGAATGCGTTTAATCAGTATTATTGTGTTCAATACAAATATAAATATAATATTTGCAGTTCTTCACTATTTTTCGGGTGTAGATAAAATAGCGTATGCAATTCTCAGGTAATGGTTATTAATACACTCGCATCAACCATATGAAACCTTCAGCTCGTTTCGTATCCCGGTTGATGCTCGTGTATTAATCATTACATCATTACATGATCGTTACATAATATACTATTCTTCTACTGCCACCCGTGAATATGCTGATTTCTTTATAGTTTACTGAACGGATAAGTAGTCGACTCCAGTTAGCTGAATTGATATGATTTCATATCCACACAGGGTAGGATATGAATTCTACCAATCACAAGCTAGTAGAAACGTCACAATTCTGATCTGTCTACCTACAAACACGAAATCTGAGTTGTTTAATATAAGCATAAATGAATGTACTTTAATATTTTCCAGTTTATTGGGTTAAGTTTGAATTGTCACAATTTATGTTTTTTTTCGTTGAATTGAAGGACTCACTTCTTCTTTTCACGCCAACAATCAACTGTAATTTTACAGTTCAAGGGGCCTAGTTGAATAGAGCGTTAGCCCTCTGATACGATCCACTTTATAGTCGTGGGTTCGAGTCTCTCCAAAACCAACTTTTTTTTGGTCCTTTTTATAATTTGAAACTATTAACTCAATTTGTATCGTTCAATATGTAATTCAATAGAGTTCCTTTCATTTGAGTTTTTCATGAATATCGAAAGAATACGAAATATAATGCCCACTATTATTCACAGGCTTGTTGATTCACTCTCATACTAGAAAGTTATGTGACATGAGTAAAATGATTTTTTTTTATTTATTTATTTATTCATTTATTTATATACAGACATGTCATTCTACAAAAAACATACAGGTTTGAGAGACACGTTTTCCGCTATCTTATCTGTATGTATATAATCATAATGAACTAAAACTAAATTACAATAAATCAATGTGCATCATTTGATTCTTGAATGAATGTGTAGATGTATCGACTAGTTCAATGATTTGCTGATCTAACTATCCTTGTGATTGACTCATTTTGGCCATGGTTCGTACTGGGGCTAGTGGTAGAAACACCAGTGAACTTTAGTTCAATTTTATGGACTGAATGCTCAGTGCAGGTGTCCCTATGTTTCAAATCATCTTTCGAACAATCCGTTCAGGCCAGTCTTAAATTACCTACACAGTAGGTATCGGCTGGCACCTGTCAGAAAACAAATACTCCCCTGGCTATTACCACGAAGGGCATTGAATTACATCCGACCGGTGCCAGTGCAGGTTTCTTCACAGAAGAAAATCCTGCATTTGCTTTCGTCGATACAAATGAAGGAATTTATTCTCAATTATAGGGACGGACACACTTGCAGACCGGTTTCGGGCTATTTGGCCACTTGTCAGTACAAGGCAGTGCCATCACCAACATAAAGTCGATGACTTCCCATAATTAAAAATCAAAATCCTTCAGAGTATCAAACCCCGACCAAAGCTGATGCGAACAACGAAGTTATTGCGCCATCTACCAATGGACGAGGTATCAGTTCGTTAAGTTAGGCCTGCATGTGAAGATCGCTCCATACCATGATCGCGAATAACTTTCGTCCTGCAAATCATTTTGTCTGCAGCCCGATATTGGTTTGTGCATAATGTAATAGTGCATTAGGGGTGGTGGAGGTAAGCCCTAGAATCCCGTATTACCACTGAATTTGGCCCAAAGTGCTCGTTTACAACCTACAAAACTTGTTTTGATTCACAAAAACAAAGGGCAGAATTTCTGGAGATATCTCCAGCACAGGTCGGAGAGTTGTCCATACGAGTGTAGTGGAATACGAGTTGGCAGCAAATCATTGTGTTTGACAATCGTAGTAAACATGAGTTTGAAGTGCTGCAAAGGTAAAACAGCATGCTATCACGTATGCGTAAAATGCTATGGATTATTCCATAAAAGTTGTGTACCAAAATCAAAAGGAAAGTATAATATACTAGAGAGAAACAAACTGATCTGTTGTAATGTTGAAATGAAAAACATAAGCAAAGAAATTGATCTGAGTCATTTAGAACAAACCATAAATGAATTGTCAGATGATTCATATAGCAAATCAAAATATATCGAGAAGTTGAAAGCTGAACACAATCAATTCGTCGAGGAAGCTATGAGAACAGAGGAGGAAATTTAATTTCAATGAAAGAAGTGGTGATAATTGAATTAAACAAGAAACTTCAACTACTAGAGAAAGAACTCCAAACAATGAAAAAAATAATGAATAATAAAACCGTATCAAGGACATCAATTAGTACACAAATAGACAGGCCACGAAACAAAACAGAAGGAACACAAACAGAGGTCTTACAAAAAACAGAAACATTGATATCTACAGATATAGAAAACTACGGATTGAAAAAATTCCACGAAACTGAAAAAAATCACAACACTTCGGAAAACGCCAAACGTTAGTTATATGAAGACATCAACTGAGACCCAGGTTATCAATAATGACTCCAACCATACGGTAATCACTTCACCATCGATTGGTGAAGTTACTGTGCCTATTCAAACGAAATCTTACAAATCAGCCTTAGAGGGAAGCATAAATAATCCAACTGATAACAAATCTACCCCTATCAATCAAGGTACCCACAACAAGCGACAAATTCTGTTATTATCGGATGATACAGTGATGGCGACCAAAGTAAGAAGGTGCTTGAACAATAACCTGTTTGAAATATTTTCAGTGAAGAAACCCGGTGCACTTCTGCATCAAGTGATAGACAATATGGAAACATTGGCAAGTAATTTTAGTTTTCGAGATCATGTCATTGTGGTGGGTGGTCGAAACGATATAGTTAAAAATAAAGCACCTTCTTTCAGAAACATTTGCGACAAACTTAGGCAATGTGCCCATACCAAGTTAGTTTTGCAGCAGTTCCGTATTATTCTAAAGACAACCCAAGGAATAAATTTATCTATAAGTTTAATACAAAACTATACGAGTTTTTGTACAAATTTAATTCATGCAGTGAAGGAAAATTTAGTTTTGTTGATATTAATAAGGGTCAACGAAGAAAGTTCAGCATCTCCAAAGCGGTTTCTAGTATAGTGGACACCATTTCTCATAACAAGCGTTTGTACAAAACTCTAACATTTATCCCAACATGTGATGCATCCGTGCCTGATGCAGTCCATGAACTACACTCTTCCATGCCAGCAGATATTGTTGAATATAGTGAAGAAGATGGTATTCAAACATTATTTTCGGAAATACATGATGCGGATCGAAGGGTGGAAGAAGTGAACCCGATTCATAAAACTGCTTTTTTATATCCCAGACTTTCCCAAGTTGCGCCAGACCCCTGATTTCAGACAGCAACGATACACAAAATCATCAAATACTTGGCTCTACTAAAGTGAGTCATATCAATGTTCGTGGATTGTTACATGATTGGAGCTCAATTGAGCTATTTTTGTGGAATAATGAAATAGATATTGTTTGTTTATCTGAACATTGGTTAACTAACGATTGTTTAAGAGATGTTTATTTCAAGGAGTATTGTATGGCATCAACTTTTTGTAGAGAAGAGCATATCCGAGGTGGCTCTTGTATTCTTGTTAGGAGAGGTATTAACTTCAATGAAGTGGTGCCCATAAGAAAATTATCTATCGAATGTCAGGTTGAAGTATGTGCTATCAGCTGTAAATTGAACTCGTCCAAAGTTGTCATAATAACGGCCTATAGATCTCCCAATGGCGGGGTCAATTACTTTTTTGATTGTCTACTACAAACACTGAAGATAGCAGAGGCAAAGTCTCCCAATATTATCTTATGTGGAGACTTTAATATTGACTATCTGTCGAAAGATACAAATACCAACTTACTTAAGGATCTTTTTGACTCTTTCAAATTAAATGTCAATATAGGAAGCCCAACAAGAATTTTCACCAATGCAAATGGGCTGACTAGCCGCACGTGTATTGACTACATGGTGACTACTTTTTCTGATAAAAGTTTTTCCTGTCAATTATTACAAACTAATATTGCTGACCATCTATCTCATATAGGTACTCTCAGGGATTCAGAATGTGTCATTCAAAACAGTAAACCAGGCAACAAACCACACGTTAAGATGTTCAAACGGCAAGTACATGATGGTAATATTAATGAATTCAGAACTAGACTCAATAGCATCAGTTGGTGTCCAACTCTGTACGATATGTGCATAAACCAAGGTTTCTCCTTCTTTCTAAATTCTCATCTATGGTGTTTCGATGTGTCATGTCCAAAAAAATCTGTTGTAATTAAAAAACGTAATAATGCCTGGATTTCTGATGACATCATTAAAGAGGGCAAATATTTGGGAGAATTGTTTCAACTATGCACAACCTCTCGGGTAGTCGGTTCTCATTCATTAGACATTTACAAAAATCGATTGAAAGAGCACGAGTCAGTCATTAGGAAAGCGAAAATGAGCTACTTTTCTAAAAAAAACTGAAAATGCGCATAATAAAACCAAAGAGACATGGAAAATAATCAATTCTGAATTGGGAAAACATAATACAGATGCAAAAATCTTTTTGAAACATAATTCGAAAATTGTGGATGATGCACAGGAGGTAGCAGAAGTATTTGCTGACCATTTTTCTAAGGCTTCAGAAATAAGTCTTGATAGTCACTTTGGGCAAAATCTATCATTACCCTGTACTATTAGTAATAAAGTAATAATCAATCAGCCGTTTCCTAATGAACCGATTACCGAAGCTGAAATATATACTGCTCTGAATAGAATGAAAAATAAAAAATCAAGTGATATAGACGAACTGTCTATTATCATCATCAAAAAAGTAATGGACGTCATAATCGATCCGCTCACCTATCTGATGAATCAGTCCTACATGCAAGGATACTTTCCCATCGAATTCAAAAAGGCTTTAGTTATACCTTTATATAAAAAAGGTGATAAAAATGAGATTGATAATTATAGACAAATTTCTCTGATTTGCTCCCTGTCCAAGTTATTCGAGAAAATAGTAGCTATCAGGTTAGTGGACCATTTGGAAGCAAACAAATTATTATGTAATAATCAACATGGATTCAGAAAAGGGCATTCTATCGAAACAGCAAATTACCACTTTCTCAATTTCATTTATGCAGAGATTGACGCTAATAACCTTGTCATCAGTCTGTTTTTTGATCTATAGAAGGCATTCGACACAATATCTTCTGATTTCTTAACCAATAAGACAGCTGCACTTGGTTTACCAGGGAATATTTCGACATGGTTGAGATCATACATGGAAAATCGTTGTATGACTGTCAAATATAATTCTGCTATGTCGAGTGAACAAAATATTAGAATGGGTGTTCCACAAGGCTCGGTTTTGGGTCCATTATTATTTGTGCTATTTGTGAATGACTTGCCTGAACACATAATTGACTGCCACTTAACTATGTTTGCTGATGATAGTACGATCACAGTCTCAAGTTCTAACATTGACAACTTACTTGGTAAAGTAACGAAAATCATTGATACATTTGCATCTTGGTATGATCGTAACAGACTCATTCTGAACCCTAAGAAGTCGGTATCTATGAAATTCTTTAATAGAAAAAGTAATATACCAAACGAAATACTCTTCAGTGAAGAAATAGTTATGACACAAGAAGTAAAGTTCTTGGGAACTCTGCTAGATGAACGTCTGAATTTTGATCAGCACATCAATAGTGTTTGCAATAAACTGAATTCAGCATTCTTTGCAATCAAACAAATGAAATCCTGCGTAACAAAAGAAAGTTTACTGAGCATTTATTTTGCCATGGCATTTTCTCACATTTCACTCAACATAATGGCATGGGGAAACGGTTCAGATTTGAATAGAGTTTTTGTGGGCCAAAAGCGTATTTTGAGACTTATATTCGACATGGATTTTCGCGAGAGTTGCAAACCGGTTTTTATTAGTGGAAAACTTCTAACAGTTCCATGTACTTATATTCTCAAATGTGTCAAATTCGCTAGAAAAAACCTCGAGTACTTCGAAACGATTGGATCAACACATACATATAGTACAAGCATCGGAGGCCATCTGCGGCTGCCAAGTCATAAAACCGCCAAGTTCAAAAACTCCCCAGTCTACAATGTTGTGTCTCTCTAAAATAAATTGCCGACTCATATAGTAAATTCTCAAAGTGATAACATCTTCTTTAATAGGGTTAAATCATTATTAATTGACAGGTGCTACTATACTGTGCAGGAGTATATAAATGATACTTTTTGATTATTTATTTAATGTTGTGTACTTCATGTATAATTATATATGTAAAATTTGACGTTGAAATATTTATTCAAATATTGTTAATGGTGCTTTTGTCTCCTTTTTTTCTAATTCTTCATTCCTTTATATTTTCTGACCTACCATATGTACCTGGTTGTACCAAAAATGGTTAATACATTTTTATTATATTATATTATTATTATTATTATTATATATTCCAAAAGCAAACCGAATGCGCCCATTCCTCCTGCGAGGAAAATGTAAAAACATTTGACATAGTCAGTGGGCATACTTGAAGACTGGCGTTAAATCAAATCATCTTTCGAACAATCCGTTCAGGCCAGTTTCAAATTACCTACACAGTGGGTTTCGGCTGGCACCTGTCAGAAAACAACTACTCCCCTGGCTATTACCACGAAGGGCATTGAATAACATCCGAACGGAAATCAGTTGTCAAGTGTACGATTGAATTGGCTATTGCTTTGGAACTGAACCGTGTTAAGTTGAACTACAGTTCACAGGAGCTTCTACAACTGGCTCTAACTCAATCAATTTTTCTCATTTAACTTCAGCACCAAATAATTGTCCCTGACATGGGGATGTCACCGATTCAATATTAATTTCGAATACAATTTCGAGAAAGATTTCAATCTCATCGTTTATTCAAGCAGTACTGGTTCAAATCGGCTATGGGTCACTTCGATTTTAATAATAATTATAATAAACGCTTTTATTGGTAGATAGTGGACTGTACAGAAAATATACAGTAAGTACTAGAGAGAACTACCTACCAAATGGCAGAGTTAGCTCCGGTTCACAACCAGTTAAGGTATGGAACAGGTGCTGTCTTCCACTCAACCATTTAATTTTTTTCTTTCATTCCTCTCTATCACAAAACAATTTCAGTCAATTTAATTCAACTATCGAAGATTTTGATTTAGCATATATGTAAATAGTGTCATCAATATCACTTTTTTAAATGAAAATTTGAAGCTCGGAATGGAACTTCTGGGAATAATTCATAATTTTTGGAGATTATATGCTCCACTACTCCTGATCCGCACGGCATACACATCCTATGAGTTTCTATAGTATTTTTTCTGGGATCACTACACTACGTATCAATATTATCCTTTCATGCATACCTCGAGTGGAGTATATCCCCCTAAAAATGTTCCTCGGGCATTGACAGACTTACTCCAGAAAACCATCCATAAACCATCTAGCCCATCAACTTCACTCAGATTAATCTTGTTGATAAAGGCTACAGACAATTTACAGTATGGTGATGTTTTTTGGAATGATCCCTTTAACGCTTGCGATCCCTCCAACAACGCTACTGGTTTAAGGCGAAGGGAGTTTCAGCAGATAACTGGTAAGCCGAACGGACCTTGCCTGAGGCTTATAATCTAATAATATCGGTTCCGTAATCAAGGAGTTCTCTCCCGAACCCAATACCGGCTGTCCCTCTTTCAGACACTGCCTGGATTAAGGAGTATTGTATACTGAAGATGATTCGAATCAATGAGTGAAATATATCTTCCAGAACTATACTAGTAGTTTCTGGATGAATAGTAGTAAGACAGTAGTTAGTGCCGTAACAAAATGTGGTCTGTTCTGTGTGATACTTCATTCCCAATTTATTTTTATATCTCGTTGAATATTGAGATGTGGCGTATATAAATTGATATAAAAGGTGCGCAAGTACCTGGCAAAAATGATAGGATGATTCTTCAGGTAATTTCAAGGCGAAATGTTATATAAACACATTCATTTTGAGTCAAATAAATATATCATGGAATACTCTACGCAACACTCATTGCCAGACTTGTGTATAGTCTATTCACGTTAAAGATAGAGTGCGCATAAACAAGCCATCTAACGTGATCAGCACGTGGATAGTTAGTCCTCGCGTTTAGATTGGCTGGCTGTGATATCGAAGAACACACAGAGTTGAATTAGGTTGTCAGTCTAGTACTGAATAGTAATAATACTTATTGTGAGCAGTGAATGTGTTACTTTAGTCAATATGTCCGGTACAGATATAGATGAATTTGATAACAATGTATCGAATGCTTATAGTCCTTGAAAAAGAATAAAAATAGGGTATTCGAGTAGTATCTAGAAGAATGTATACAAAGATAAAGTGCATGAAAACCCCAAAAGTTTGGATGATACTATTCTTTCGAAAGTAGCCAGTCAGATAGGCGTATGTAAAGCCTGTGTATATTAGTATTGTTCATAACTTTTTCCAACTCAGAGAAGCAAAGAAGTCGTCTGAAATTGTGAATTTTGTGGATGAATTCAATGAAAACGCCAGATACGTGTTTTCAGTAGTTTCAAGTCCTGCCTTGATCTAACCTTCACATGTATTTGTTTACGAGTACTCTATCTTTGACATGAATGGATTATAGTACTGAGTATTTTCTTCCAAAGAGAATGGAATCCTTTCCAATTGTCAAGTAACTGAGAACATTTCGGAAGGGTATCAATGCTATTAGATAATTTAATGAATTTTAATATTCCGAATCATGAATTATCAAACAACGGCAATGAAAGATATAGACCGCGGGCATGTGACGTCACAAGACAACTGTCAATCAGCCTGCTGGACAAACAAACCGTACTTCCATCAGCAACAATGGTAATTTAATGATATTATGATCGTAATTATGAAGAAATTAAGGGTTTACCCTAATTATGGGTATACCCTTAGTGTACCTGACATATATAAATGTCTAGAAATTGCAATCTATATTCATTATTCTTTTTGCTTACAAGAAAATTGTATGTGAGATGGCTGATAAAAGTGATTATTTCAACACCTTGTCTATGGATGTTCAGAGGAGATCTTTACAGAAGCTGAAGGAAAGTAATGGATGTGATCCTTATTTATTGAAATTTGGGGATTGTAGTGATGCTGTGGAATACTTTCCTAAAATTTCATGACATGTTGTATGACATTAAAAACTATTTTGTATATGAGAGTGCATGCACAGGAGAAGACTTCATAGGCTTTAAAAGTTTGGATTAGAAGGATTGGAGTGAAGCTTGTGAAAAGGATACTGAAAATGTACTGTAATGAATAATGATTTTGAAAGAACAGATTTAGGGTATGTTTTATAAGGCTCTACAAAATTATAAACCCCAACCATCTTTTCATATAATAATCCTGTATAAAAAAGGTATTCAGATGGATTATGCTTTAAACTTTCCAATGTGAATGAATAAGTCTAGAGTTTCCCGGAGATGATGGATTTCACGATAACAATTCTGCATCTCGAAATCAATATCTGGATATAGGTGTTCACCAGAGTTTTGTGCATGTTCCACTTCTTTAACTGGTTAATTTATATCATTCAGAGTTTGATTTTGCTTATCAATAATATTCAAGTTTTGAAGAGCTGTATTATACACACAAAGAATCATCATCAATTTGTTCCTCAACTTTATCCATATCAGTTGGAATATTTGCGATCTCATTTTCATCACGCTGCTCCCTACGATTCAATCTCTGGATGCTTCGAACTGCATTATTTTGTAGCCAAGTAATTGATTCGGTACCCAGTCTATATTAATTGTCAACATCTTTCAGTGCACTTGGCTTGCCTAAAATGATAAAAAATTATGTCGCCTATGTTTCCTAGATTCTTTGAAAATATCTCCTACAACATGTTTTGAACACACCGTTGCCCATTTAAACTTATCAGAAGGTAAATCTGCTCTTCTAGTTGCCTGAATCCACAATTCACGTCTCTTTTCATCAAGAGGATTGATCTTTCTTTCTATTGTCGAAAATAGAAGGGAATCGATGGAATGAAACATTACCTCTGCCGTTTTTACTTCCTCATTTCACAATAGCTCAGAATTGAGGCTTCATTGAGAAAAAAGATTTTAAAATATGACATAAACACACACTTAGCATAGGTAAATCAGGTTTGTTTGTCCAGCAGGCTGGATTGACAACTGTCATTTACTGTCGTCTGTCAGATATGCCCGCGGACTATAGTTTTTTGTTCATTTAAAATCGCTTGTATAGCAAAAAGATGTGGGTTCGAAGGACCAGGCAGAAGGTTTTTCATTCCTCTGGTATAGATTTACTCATCTAAATCTCTCCCAAGCTTGAAAAACCAATAAAACTTGAAACCTGAAATTTAGAAATTCTTTGAATGGGGAAGTGAAATACCTTCAATAAGATGATCACTCATTTTTTATTCATCACGTAGTGTCTTCAGCTCCTGTTATGGCATGCTTGGTAATCAAATTCAGAAAATGTAATTTTTTCCTGATATCACCCAAACCCAAGATCTTGTACAGCATAAAAATGAGAAGGGATTGTTATATTAACGTCCACATAGCCTCAACGACCTCTCAGTTCTCAGAAAGCCACTGATGTCTAGCAACAACATATCCATCTCCTTCACAGTATATACTCGGAACAATGTTTTCCATCTTCGCAGTATCATCAAAAATCTCATGAAACATCTATCCATGTCATTGCATCTTAAGTAACACAATGTAATAAGCTTTTCGCCAAAACGGAAATAAACCAGAAGGGAGCAGCCGAGACCGCTGAAATCAATCAATCATCTTTAATGAAGAACGATGCACTTCTAATATTTTCTGATTTGATTCACAGAATATGATAGCGGCCAGGATGAGGGCAAAAAGGAACGGTTGTTTCCTTCAATATCGAGAGCAATCCCGATGCGGGGGAATATTCTTGTTAAAAGAACACGGAATGATATATGGAATCCTTATAATACTGTCTGGACGAATACAGCATAAGGTGCATGATTGATTCTTTCGTGGACATCAGATTTGAATCAGTTCAGTTCGGTAGTCTGGACGGAACAACGATTTTACTGTTGAGTTCTCGATCAAAGTATTCGTCTTATAAAAACCATTTGAAGAGGATAAGTAGATTTCGGATGTAATGAAAGTTAGGGTAATGTTAAAATCATGGAATCCATTTTTTGGTTCGAATCTCTCCTGAAAATGGAAGATAAGGAGATTTACAGCCGATTGCACCGACTTTTTCTTATGAGACCATTAACCAAGGGACTCTTCAAGATAGGTGAGGATTGATCAATAGGTTTTCAATACTATGGTGCAATCGCTGCAGTGCGTTAAATGCTCTTCAAGAACCCATTAGATCAATACTCACATAAGAAAATCATAAAAAAAGAAATCCTGACTGACTATTGTCATATTATATTATTAGAAGCATATATTTCTTCTTGGCGACGTTTCCAGAACAAGCCGGCTACCTTCTGATGAATTTCTTATGAGATTTGATTTATCGGTGACTATTGTCGAAATGTGACACTGGCACAACAAAATGCAAGTAACCTTTTTGAGATTCTTTTTTGTTTCATTATATTCTGTCATGAGTTGAGCATCATTGAACATCATTCCATTCAATCATGTGAGTGAAATTTATTGATAAGATATTTCAGCTGATTTTGATCAATGTATTTGCCTCCTTTTCGAATTGTTTTAATGTTCAGTTATTGTATTCGTAATGGTCTTGATGTTTCACTAGTACAAACACTACCATAATCTGTACATGAGATACTAATTAGCTGAACAACAAATGACACATCCATGATTGAATGTTATAATATTAATTCACGTATGATAAAATAAAATGAAACAAAACGGAAATTCGAAGAGGCTACTTTTTGTTAAACTGAAATGAAAAGATTGCTACTGGTTCATTGAAAATAAATCAATGTTGAATGTTTTTCCCAGGAATCGTATTTGCATAATCTTCATTAATTCCAACAAATTACTGTTTGTTTCTTCTTAACCAACGAAAATCTGAAAAACTAATAATTAATTTACTCTTGTACAGATTTCAGTATGAATTCTTATTTTTTCAGATCGTGGTAGGCTAAGAACCCAAAAAAACTAAGGAAAAAGATTCCATCAAATATTTTCCAACACCACCCCAGCTCAACATTCGTTCCATATAGGGGACTTTAAAGAACGAAATGCTTCGGAAAACACTTGTTTTTACCATGATTATCACCATCAGAAAAAATCTCTCATGGAAAAATTATGCGAGATCGATCGCTGAAGGTGCTTCCCAGAAATACTTCACTTCTCGACAGCTTCTAATGATCTACAAGGCTCATATACGACCTGTCGTGGAATACAGTTCTCATCTGTGGAGTTCGGCACCAAAACATCATTTGAGGCTTCTCGATTCTATAAAGAAAAAGGCTATCCGTCTTGTTGGTGATTCTTCGCTCACAGACTCGCTCACTTCATTGGAACATCGTAGAAGGGTCGGAGACTTGTCTCTCTTCTATAGATATTTTCACGGTAGGTGCTCTTCTGAATTGTTTTCAATCGTTTCACCTTTGGCAATATCTACACAGATGACTCGACGAGTACATAATTCCCAGTCCTTTGTTGTGAATTTGGAGACCTGTCGAACCTCTCTTGCTCAGGGATCTTTTTTCAGTAGAACAGCTGAGCTTTGAAACTCCTTGCCGAGAGAGGTTTTTCCTGAGGCTTATAAACTTCAAAGGTTCAAAGTGAATGTTAATTCGTATCTCCTGTACCTTGATTCACGCGGTGTTCTTTGAACATTACTGGGCTTTCCTTTCGTGTGAATCTGCATATAAAAAAAATTACTGCAATAATGATAATCTCCATTCCCTTCATATTCATCGAGTGAAGGTATTGAAAAGAATGAATATTATTACTTAATGTTTTCGAAACTGAAAAATGTAACTGGCATCAAAATCGAACTTAGTTTTGCCTTTCTGATATTCTTCCGATATATAAAATACAGTTGATCGTTTCATGTCCCGAATAAAATGTATTTCCTAGTTTCCCAATGGAGTATCAACACCATCCGAATCATATAACGACATGGTTATTGTAGTACGAAACTCGAGTCATTTTCAAAATCTCAGAGCAATATCCGAAGATATCAAAAAACCTTCTTCGGCTGCCGGACTAGTTCAATCCCATCAACATGCACGAGTCCGACACGTCCTCCGAGGAGTTTTTCGTCACTTAATTTTCCTTGGAAACGCGGTTTCTCCTTTGACGTTACTTTTTTAATACATCAGTCGCGAGAGAAATCGGACACTATTCTCGGCATAAAAGATCCTTATGTCTCGATTGGAGGGATCATTTATCTTCCTTGTTCCTTCAGGATGTTCCATGAATAAAATATGTTTCATCTTTAATTTGTGATTTTATTTCACTCCAGTTCTTTGAGTTCATACAGGGTTATTTATAGCCGATTCACGCCTTCTTTTGTATTCCATCGCAACTTCCATCATTAATAATGATTACATCGACCGGTAAACAATGCGTCGAGCTTGATATTTCACTTTCCATCCGTTCATTATATCAGAGCAGACCCATAATCGTTATGATGATTACTTTTTTGATAAGGGTGGTTCTATTCGGGCCAGGTCGGGAAATAACTCCATACTTTTCTTCATCAATCCACGAAAAGAGCACAGAGTGCTATTATACAAGTTACATAAAAGTTCATAATAATTATAATAAACGTTTTCATTGGTAGAGAAAATTTCAAAATGCATATAATCAATAGCAATAAGCATACAATAGAAATGACAGTTGTCGGTAGTGTAGAGGTTGGCACATTCGCCTTTCACCGTGCAGGGTGCTCGCACGTTAAAAGGTAAGGCCTCGTTGATCTATTGCTCGCTCATGTTTCGACTTCTGAGGGTTTACATTCGTCAGCTGGTTAACGGAAACGAACAATTTTAGAACAATTTTTTACTAATAACTAATAACATCGTCTACCAAAAAGCAGAGTTAGCTTTTGCCTAAACCGCAGGAAAATGACAAATGCTCTCTTCCACTCAACCAACCTTGAGAAAAAAAAATAGTATAGTGTATAACGAGAATGCAATAGTTACAGACATTTCATGCATATAAAATTCCAATAGAGTATCATCAAGAGTGTATATACTTCTGGATATTCACATATATGTACATATATATTCACACATGGACCTAAATTTGAATCATAAATTCGTTCAGAAGTTCAGATCGCATTCGAAGAGATTTTTCTTTAATCTGCTTTTTGAAGTTCGAGAAATTTAGTTTTTTGAATTCATCGGGTATCCAATTGTATAGCCGTGTGATTTGATATGCAAAAGGACATCGACACTGAGTAGTCGTATGAGAGGTGGGGTTAGTCTAGATTTATACCTCACATTGAGGTGATAGACATCAGTGAGTCCTCTCAAGCTGCATATACAACACAAGAGTTTTGTATGAGTTGAAGACGTCGAGAATCTCGTTTCGAAATAGCATGACCATATACAATGCTTTTCTTGCTCCCCCCCTTTATTTCTGAACGGGTCAACTCGCAAAATTGAAAATTAGAGAAATGAAATTGATGCATAAATATTATATTTTGAAGTGAAATTGACATATGAAGAATTAAAGATGGCGACTGGGCGCCGTCTGAAAAAAATTGAGTAGAAAGGGGGGTCTTGTGATATATCATTTTGATGCTCCTGACGATTACTTTACAGCCTCAAGATATAAAGTCAATATCTACACCTACTACAAAATGGTGGAACATTCAATAATTACCTGAATACAAATACATTGATATCGATATTTCTGAAAATATTCGTTATTCTCCGCAATATGGCAATCCCAACAACCCAATAAGGTTAGATAGGTTATTTTTGTTCATATGAAAATACAAAAATGTCAGTACGACAAAGAAAATCATTGTTCAGTTCAAATATTCTAATTTGTTTTTCGATTTTACAGGTAGACCACGTAAGCTATCTCCCAAATGGTTAATTGAGCACCAACAGGGAAACTGTATTTGAAAATCGTCGAAGTGAGTCCTCATTCATTCGATATGGATATTATTATTCCGACGAGATTACTCCAGACAAGTAGGAAACTATTTGGATTATACTTTCCATGGTCTTTTGATTGGTCATCGAGGCTCTACGGAATGGCCAGCCCGCTTGCCAGATTTGACACCTTCAGCCTTTTTTTATGGAGATATTTGAAGCAGAAGGTGTACGAAATTTAACCTGCTACGATACTGAATATACGGTAGAGAATAATAGATATCTTTGTAGAAATATCGACGTTGCTGTGATCGAAAATGTTCGACGTGAAATATCGAATAGGCTGTTCTTATGTCAAGACGTTCAACGCAACCATTTCGAGCATCTTCTGAACTGAACTCAGCTTATTTCCTCAAAGTATGAGTTGAACGTCGATGTATTCAGACACTTATTAAATGTTCCGCCATTTTGTAGTAGGTGAATATAGTGAATTCATATTCTGTGTTTGTGAAGTATTCTTCAAGAGCTTCAAAATGATTTATCACAAGACCCCTCATCCTTTTTTGCCAGATGGCGCCCAGTCGCCATCTTGGAATTTTCATCTGTCTATTTTACTCCAAACGAATTTACAAAATATAGTAGTTATGCATCAATTTCATTATCACAAGTTTCAATTTTTTGAGATGAACCGTTCAAAAAATAGAAGGGGGTGGGGACATTACAGAAGAGTATTGAATATCAGCGTTGTTCAGATGCAAATGAACTAGAGGTTCGCATAGCGTTGTTTTACTACTTTCATCTAGTAAATCTATGTTAGCGTAGATCAGCTTGAGGTTACAGAAAGCTCGCTTGATGATCATATTGACATGCCCGGTAAAATTCAACGATGTATCAAGTATGATGCCCAAATTTTTGCAGTCAACTAGGCACAAGTCGGCATTTTCAATTTCAATATTCAAGTTATTCAGACAGCGGGTACGGATTTTTTTCTGCCAAACAACATTGCCATGGACTCATTGGGATTTATATACAGGCAGAACTTTTTTTTTGAGAATATAAAGGGTTTATAAATATCAAGATTTCTGTGAATATAAATGCCTCAAAATTTAACGCTATTTTTCATGAGATCAGTGTCAGTATATATCATCCGAAATTATATACCAATAGAATCATAGCAACATATCCTTATATCGTGATCGAATATTGAACCAATTTCGCTGAATGTTAACATCCTTTCAATGGCAAAAGATAGTTATTGCAAACTTGCAGAATGTATACCGTATACGCTATACCTTAGCGCGATATATCGATGTACGTAAAACGTTATAAATTTTGTTCATCATTGTGCATGCGTACATGTCATTGTAAGGAATCGGTATAGTCCAGATGATATGCAATAATTCTAATATATTCTTCGAAATATGAAGCCAATGTTTTCGTTATACTAAACCAATATATTGGTCCAATATATGTGTGCTACGTGAGATATTACATTTGTTACTCCTTTCATCCTTTCCGGGTACGAATCAGAATCACGAGATCGGAAATTGTCTATTATTCTCCGGAATATTTCAGACTATTTAAGGTGCTACCCTCCCGCGTACGGACTTGCTCCCGAACTTAATCCACCCCTTTCGTTCCCAGTTGAAAAAAAAACACCACCGGACAACCTCAAAGGAGAGAAAGAACCTAAAACCCGATGAGACCATCCGAGAGTAATAATTTAGCTGGAAACCCGAACCGAAGTAAAACCAAACTAATCACAGATATTTACTTACCTTGTAGGTCCCCAGATTCTTGACTGAACAAGCAAATCTGACATTTCGGCCGGCAGCAACAGTGATATTCTCGATTACGTCTGTGAATTCTGGTTCTTCGACGACCACTGAAACAACAGGTGAAGTATTATAACGGGGAATTAGATACCTTACGGGGTGTAACAATTAATGCGAAACGGGGGCAAGATTTCAGCATAACGGTTACTTAGTTGTATAACAGCATCTCAAAATCTACAATTTCCATGAAAAACATCAATGAAAAAAGTTTTCTTCGAAATAGCACACAATCACGATGTACTAGTGAACTTGGAACAAACCATTTTCCGTGTGTGAAGTTTCAGAAACAGACCCATATAAAAATATAAATACTGTAATTGCATTTCGCCTAGAGGTACTTTTTCGTCTCTAGCTTCACGAGAGGGTAAATACCCTCTTACGTTCAATGAGATATGAATACTCATTCATAACATAGAATTTCTGATGGTTGTACCAGAGTCCAGTGATATCTTGACATCAATCGCTGGAATTTTATAAAACCTGCACTCTTGCTGCAGGATTATTTTGGAGCAGTGGTCTTGCATATTGCTGATTATTTTGTAACCCCTTCCCAAATCTTCGCCCTCTGAATGAAATATTAATCGTCAACAAATTGTTGAACACAGTTATGTTGACCAGAAATATTACCGAAAATAAAAAAAAAGAACACAATGGAACCTAGGGTTTTCCGAACCTGAAAGCTGAGTGAAGTGAAAATATCGATTTTGATAAATATTCAGCGTCCTACCTATATTTTCCCTGAGAATGGTGCATATCTTCTATCTATGTATATAAAAGAATGTCGTGTTAGTTTCACTATTTATAACCCAAGAACGGCTAAACCGATTTGGCTGGGAATTGGTGACGAATAGCTTCGAACCAGAAGACGGACTTTTAAAGTATTGTTTTAACGTCATTTTTTTGTGGTGGATCAATATTTGTTCTGTAGGTTTTTGGGTTTGTAACCTACCACAATCTGAAAAAAATAGAATTATTATTGGAATCTATTGTACGTAACTCACAAGAAAAAATCAATCATGTGATAAACTTCATAAAATCAGTATTGAAAGAAAATGGATATCCAGAAAAATTCATAGAAAAAACTTTGACAGAAATTGAAAATCCGAACACAGTCCACAATGAAGACATACAACCTACACAAAATACACAACCTGTATCAAATATTATACCTTATGTCCCTCGTTTGTCTGAAAAGGTAAAACGGATCGGCAACAGGTATAATATTAGAACAACATTCAAAACAACGAATACTTTAAGATCAATACTCACACATACCAAACCGAATCACCCAACAGAAAACACAAAAAATTTTATTTATCAAATTCCTTGTTCGTGCGATCAAAAATATATCGGTGAAACGTCTCGACCATTGGAAGTGCGAAAGAGTGAACACAAGATGTACATCAGGAACAGACAGATAGGTGGTTCTGAATTACCAGAACACATTCTTAGTGCCGATGGAGACCACACAGTAGAATGGAACGACACTAAAATCATAACGAAAGAGAGCAATGGCAAGAAACGAAAATTAAAGGAATCTGCTTTCATCATGCTGTCTGGTGAAGAATGCATATCTATGAGTTCGCTTGATATGGATCGCGGATGGCTGCCCCTCTTGAAGGACAAAATGTTATGTCAAATTTGAAATAATTTGACAAATGTCAATCACGAATATTGTCTCTAACAGGTATTTATATTTGAAAAGGAATTTGCCTAGAAGTTTTAAGAACGGAAGCAGATTTAGTTTCCGAAACGTTAACAGATGAGTATTTTCATATATATCAGTTCTTATTATTTTTTTGATAAGCAAAATTTGAGTTATACGAGAAGTTGCTGACTAATTGGACTTGTTCTATCCAGAAAGAACCAAATGTTTTTCAATAGACGCAGCAACTTTTCGGGGTAGATTGAAACTTCGCCCTTCTACACTTGTATACATTCTTATTTTTTCGGATTGTGATAGGTTACAAACCCAGAAAACTACGGAACAAACGGACTTTTTATTCCGTTTTACCGTGTTTTCGGAAATTCCTCCCCTAAGGAGGTGGAAAACGGGCGCCAAATTTGTATGGGACAACGTGATGCCCTGATCTGATCTACTTCAAATTTCACATAAATATTCTTTCACTGAGTTGATAGGAGACTTGTTTCGTAAGTTATTGAAATTAATCACCTAACGGAGTTGAAAAGGGGTAGAAAGTTATTTTAGGGGTAAATCAACGCACAGCCTAACCACTGATCGTGGGAATCTTGAAGTTGAAGGTTGTGTTCTTTGTATAACGTGGGCATCCGACAAGAAAGGGTTTTCCGTAATTCCACCCCTTAGAGGGTGGTACAACGTACCTCAATCTACTTAAAATTTTGCAGGAATGTTCTTCAACTGAATTGATATCTTTCGTATTTTATTGAAAATCAATGTTTTACGGGGTGAAAAAAGTTTTATACCATTTTCGACTTCTTTCAAACGCTTTTTCGAGAGCGCGCAGAAGGCAGGGCTTTGATGAACCTGATACCAATCACTACCATGAACTACAGAATATATTTGCAGAATAATCAACGCCAAACGAAGTGGGCACGGGTCAGCTAGTTTTCAATAATAAAAAAATAACTGGTACTATATCCAGCCAAACATATTTCATTCAATTCGGTCACATCTATTTTACAGGAAATCTCTTTCACATATTCAGTCGATGAAACGTTGAAAATTCATAACAAGTCATCATACAAGTCGAACACAGTCACCCTACACTTTGTCAATAGTCACCAAAAGGATCCTTCGATATTACCTTCCATATCACCGTGATACATAGTTACCGAATGGGGAAAACTTGAACGAATTCCTCAATACTAATGGAGAATAGGATGGCTTGCAGAATGCAAATAACAATTCCATAGATAACCGTGTTTGCATTTTCCCATTTTCCACTGATCGCATAGTGTGTCTTCAATTCCCTCAATACGCGTTTCGAAATAAACACATAAATATACTGTCTCTGTTCTAAACTGCGGAGAGGGAAATAGATGTTTTTTGTGTTTCGATCAATCAGCTGCCCCTAACAAGCAACCCCCGGAGAGATTCATGAGCCTTATTGAACCCAATATTTTCTATATTTCCCTTTGGCGAACACTCTTTCGAGGGCGCCCAGGCAGCCTTGTGCGGGGAAGGATCGGCTAATCATCTTGAGAGTCGAACCGCTCTGGGGCGTCTTACTTATTTTTACGGTAGCGCATTTGCTATTTCAACTGTAGGGAAACCCATAGAAATCCACAATGCTTCCGGGTCGACTGGTGTATTCAATCAAGATATCTCCCCTACCAAGATTGATATCTAGGCAACCAACATTTGCCTATCGCACCGAGCCAGCCAGAAAAATTCTACCCGACTGCGGATTGAACCAGTAGTGGAAAGTCGAATTGAATATTCGATAGTGCCGTAAACAGGTCGGCCACCACCGAAGTGGTCTCATTTTCTAAACTGCAATCCCAACTGAGAGAGGTGTTGTATGATTTCTTTTCCATTCCAGATAAGCGAATAAAATGCGAAATACAAATAAATATCGTTTCACTCTGTTAAGATCAGATATTCAATGGAGACGAACAGACACATCCAACCTCTGAGTAACAAAACCTCTTGTATCAAATAATTACAAGAAAAAGTCATTGACAGAAATTTTAATGAGAGTAAAAATAAAGTTTGGCAAGAAAATCATAAATTGATTGAAAATGATAACAAATCGGAAGATTTTGAGTATAAAAATGTATGAAACAGTGGAATTGAAAAAAAAATACAGGAAGAGAAATCAATGAAAGTATCGAAACTAGAATTCATCTTGACTGTCTACGGATTCATGATATTATTTGTCTAATGAGTAATGAGCTATGTGTCTCTATATCCATTCTGAAAGACAGTTGAAATTGTCATGTTAATTTTTTGTGTATCGACTATCTATATAGATTTTCGAATGATTTTTTTTAATATTCATCTGATAAGTTATGCCTTAATTTTTAGGCTCTGAAGTGGCCCCTCAACATGGAAAGGAGTAAATTGTTTCATACTTGACGCAACAGTATGCCTGAATGGTAATGTTTCGGACTTCCATTGTTTATATAATGAACTATATTGAAACCTGTTGCTAAGAATGAACGAATGAAAATACAACTCAAATAAGGTAATCAAATCCTATTGCGCTGATATCTAACTATAGTAAGATAATTGAGAAAATAATAAAGAAAAGATTAAATTCGTTTTTTGAAAAATACAACATTCTCTCGGAGAGAGAAGGAAAATCGACACAAGAGGCTATTAGGGCATTAACAAAAAAAATGTATAATGCAATAGATGCAAAGAAACCAACAATAAGAGTTTTTATAGATCTGGCAAAAGCCTTCGACACTGTCGATCACTCAATCCTCCTAGAAGTGTTGGAAGACGTACGTGGTACAGCGCATACTCTCATGAGGTCATACCTAACTGGCAGAACACAGCGGGTTAAAATACGACACCACATCAGTGAAGAAAAACCTATTACGTGTGGTGTACCTCAAGGCACGGTGTTGGGGCCAATTCTCTTCATAATATATATGAACAATCCCTTCTTCACAAAAGGAGATTGTGATATAATAAGTTCCGCGGATGATACTGTCATTATATACGAAGATAAAACCTGGCAGAAACTGAAAAACAAAATTGAAAATAACTTTTCTCACATTACAAAATGGCTAGATCATAGACTGCTTTCGATAAACCTAAAAAAAACCGTTAATCTGCCTTTCTGTAGCAACAAAGCAGGTCTTCCGCATTTCAGTCAAATTACATTGGATGATAACTTCACCATACTCTCAGCAGATAAAATCAAATACCTTGGAATTATAATTGATAAACATCTAAAATGGAACTCTCATGTAGATTATCTGGTGAAAAAACTCCGATGCATTTTGTTAAGATTCAAGAAACTTTCGGGCATATTCGATACAAAACAACTCAAAATTATATAGGGGAGTCTAATAGAGTCTCATCTGACGTACGGAATTATAGGATGGGGAGGAGTTTCTGAAAGTCATCTCAAACATCTTGAAGTGGCACAAAAACGCTTTCTGAGAATGATTCTAAACAGAAATAATAGGTATTCCAGTGACGCTCTTTATGAAGAGTCTGATATGTTTGATCTGAGACAATTATTTTTTATTAGTATAACCACAACACAGTTCTTGAATAAAAATGAACTCGTGAAACCCTCTCATACTTATATGACTAGACAAATTGATAACTTCACAATACCCTTCGCATCCAAATCAATTGGTCAAAACTGTTACAGAGTTCTAGCTCCAAAGGCACTCAATATACTCCCCAAAGACTTGGAAAACGAGACTTCCAAATTCAGATTCAAGAAAGGAGTAAAACTCTTTACGAAACAATCTGATCGATGTGAGACTCGTGCACTAATTGAGAACTAAAAGGAAAACATACAGAAAAACATCAATTTTATTAACCGCTATGTTCACCACAAAATTTCATTATAAAAAAATCACATTTTCAATGAGTACTAACTCGATTCACACTTGTAAACATCTATTTGAGCATGATGGTACCCATAAAGTCTCTTATATTCGTTTTCAACCCATAATTTTATATATAAATTTTTAATTGATATAAGTTTTTTTTTATTATCATGTGATTTATACGTTTTACTTGTGAGTTGATTTAGTATACTTTTTAATATATATATATATATATTATGATCTCTAATATTAGTATGAATGTTTATATTGTTATATTCTTGTATTTTCCTATATTAGCCTCATATATGTATAAACATATGTTGATATCCACACACAAGCAGTACTGCTTCCATGGTATTATTTTATTCACTATCTGTATCGTTATATTGTTGTGAATAAATTATTATCATTATTATTATTACAAAAATTTGGAATGGATTTTTCGGTAAAAGATAAATTAAAGATTTGATTGATCAATGAAAATAATTTTGTGACAAAAACTTGATATATCGAATATTAAATATTAATTGAAAAAAACTAATATTTAATATTCGGTATCTCAATTTTTTGTCACAACATTATTTTCTTTGATAGATCAACCCTTTAATTTTACTTTCGACCAAAAAATTCATCTCAACCTTCTGTTTGGATTTGATTTTCTTACTTGATTCGTATTTGTATCCTTTCGTTCTCAGCAACAGGTTCCAATGGAAGTCCGATCCATTACCATTCAGCAAGGAACATTGTCAACTACATCCAAGCAAATAGTATGCTTGCTATATCTGCTAGGTCATCTTGATAAATTCTATCCAAAATCGAATCCAACTGCCAGTTTCAAATCGATTTTGGAAATGAATAAATACCATTTCATTCAGATAACTTTGAGTTAGAAGAATATGCGATATGTCTGATGTTTGGTTGAGACGTGATGTTTCCGAATTACCTACAACCGTACTTTACTTCAATGGATTCTATTATGCACCAAGTTCAAAACATCCTGCCTTATTATACCAAAACATGCGTACTCCAGCAAAATATGGCTCAATTTTGAAGGGCCATGACTGTTATGATACTGTTATTAGTCTCATTATGAATTCCATGAGGGGTATCCTCAAAATTACCAAGCACGCCAGAATCTATCGAGAAAAGCACGGGCAGTCTGCGAAAAGCATTATTCTAACACATTTTTCGAGATTAAATTCAATCAATTTACTTCGAGCACGTCTGGATTGTCTCAACATGACTCGGTAATTCTGAAGCGCAGATAAAAATACAGCAGGATTTCCTAATGGAAATGTTGTTCCCTTCATTAATCCAGAACTGAAAGATCGTTCGTTACAAACTTTCGGGAGATTTCAATTCACTCAGAAATGAACTTTTAGCAGATATAATCGATTTCCAATTGCATACAGTTTCCATCAAATTTTAAGTCTGCAATTAACGAAAAGTGATACTGGTAATTTTTTATGTCTACCAAATGATAGAGACATTTCTTGAGCAGGAACTCGAAAACCACTTCATTCTTTCAATTTTCAATCATGGTGCATATCTCCCATGTCTTGATCACATCACGTTATGTATTAGTTTTGAATTGAAACTCAGAGAACATATATAACGAAATTTGTTCATTGAAAATGTATAATCACAGATATGGCTATTTTGGTACATGAATTGAAAATGAAAATAATCCCACAATATCACCTGAAGAAACTATCTCATCGGCGTTATGCACATACAGTGCTTTTCTTTAATGCCCCCTCTGAAAGGGTTAACTCAAAAAATTGAAACTTGGGATAACGAAATTGAATTTTTCCAGAAATTATGCTTTTCCTATCGAGCCGTGTCTGTCTATAATAATATTGGAGGGAAAAAAGTTTTCTTTACCATTCTTCAAATATGAAGTGAAACAGATTTTTCTCGGTGAGCAGTGATAACGAAAGTTTCCAAAAAAAGTATACATTGGTACAAACCGTTTTATATGTGAATATTTCATTCTTGAGTTCACATTTGTATATATTTATATAGTTATGTACGTTAACTTGTATAAGTACCCATTTTTATACTTGGTTTTTTGAGAGAGAAGCTCTGCTGAACTCCGCTAAATGAATTAAAGGCCAGTTATTCTTATTATTATATTATGTGGTGATGGATAAATAGTATCGGAATACGGTACGTTTTCGTGCTTCAAATCTCCGATATGAAAATATTTTCATGGCTGGATTGGAGAATTCAATTCAATTCATTTATTTAACCACATTATGTATAAATACATTTGTAGCAAATCACAATGGCCTGTGAGAAAGAATGTCTCATGTGGAAGTTGTGAATGAAATATTCTATAATATTGTGCACCTTATTGTGCATGTCAACAATATCACAAAAAAATGTTTACCTACAATCAACATTAATACCTAAATATATAATTAACAAATATCACGAGTATTGAGCGCCATAAATATGCATATAAACAACATTATCACATGGTAACAGAATTAAAAAAATACCACACACAGTAATTGTGCAGGTCTACTTTTACAAATTTAAATCTAAGTACATGTCTGAACGGAACTGTCTGGATGAGAAATGGTCAGTGCTATAACTGAGAGTCACTAATAGCATTATTTAAAAATTCTTCGACCGAGTAGTGATTGTTATTCACTAGGTGATTCTTTACAATATTTTTGAAGGACAGATAATTCAAATTTTTCCAGTTACTGGGTAATTTGATATAAAAATTCAAATTAAGAGAATTGCGTTCTGTCATTACGAGTTTGTACCTAGGAGGTCTCAGATGATCAGCGTCCCTAGTACTATAGTTGCGGAAATTGAGGTTCTGGCTCAGTTCAACTTTACTTTTAGGAATTTCTAAGAGACTCTGGTATATATAGATAGAAGAAAGACACATTATTTTGAAATGTTCGAATACTTCTCTGCATGGAGAATTGTATGGTACATCAGCCATTATTCTCATAGCACGTTTTTGAATTCAAAAAGCTCTCATTACATATGGTGAATTTCCCCATTGAAGGATTCAATAGATCAAATGTGAATGAAACAGTGCAAAATAAACGGATAGAAGAGTTTGGGAGTCTATAGCACTTTTGAGGCGGCGGACCAGGTAGAGTTGTGAGGTTAATTTTTTGCACAGACTATCAATATGAGGTTGCCAATTCAATCTATTATCTAGAGTTATACCAAGCAAATATTTCTATTCGACGAGAATACGAATCGTTGAGTTTTACTTCTATTAAGGTTCAATTTGTTTGTTGTGAACCACATTTCGGCCTGTCTCTCCACACTTGACGTGGCTTTGTCGAGGACAGTTATATTTTCATGGGATTGAATAAGGGAAGAATCATCGGCGTAACAAACACAAAACCTGGCTATATATAATCAAAGATGTCATTCAAGTAAATTATAAATAATAGTGGCCCCAGCACAGAGCCCTGGAGTACACCATGATAGATACTTCGAAACTCCGAAAAAGTACCGCCATAATACACGGATTGTGTTCGATTGGATAAATAAGATTTAAAAAACTTGAGTGGTACCCCTCTTATTCCATAAAACTCGAGCTTCTCCAAAAGTATATCGTGCGATACGCAATCAAATGCTTTACTAAGGTCACACATGGTCACCGACGTGTGTTCACCTCTTTCAAGACAATCCACAATATTCTGTACAACCTTTGTTATGGCTTCAAGAGTAGATGCATTCTTCCGGAACCCAAATTGCTTCGGATTCAGAATTTGGTGTTTTTCGAAAAAATCCATGAGCCTCTGTTTCACCAGTATTTCCACAATTTTACCGAAAATAGGGATAGTTGAAATTGGACGATAGTTGTCGACATTTTCCCGATCCCCCTTATTCTTATAAATAGGAATTATCTTCGTGGGTGTTTGAAAATATCAGGAAATGAACCTTCCAAGGGGACAAATTTGTCAAGGCAGTAATAGGTTCTACAAGTATATCTATTGTTCCTTTGATAATTTCACTGTTGAGATCATAAACATCAAAACATTTAGTTCGCTTCAGATATAGTATGGCATTCATTACCTCTATCTGAGTGGCAGGGGCAAAAAAGAAAGATTTTTCATATTTTCTCGATTTATTTTTCAAGAAATCAGTGGCATGATTATTCAGAGATGGTAAGTTTTTCAGGATGTTCTCTATGCAATCAGTAAAAGACACGTTGAGCCCATCAGGAGATAATGAATTACATATTTTTTCATTCATGTTTTTATCTCGTTCGAAATTAATCAGTTTCCAACAGTCCCTCGATTTATTTGCAGAGTTGTCTAGAAAATGTTTGTTAGCAGTTCTTTTGGCAGTTTCAATTTCTTTCAAATAAAATTTTCTGTAGTTTTTATAGGCGTCAATATCTATTGGGTCGTGAGTATTCACACTAATACATTTGATACACTCTAACGTATCTCTTATCTTCCTAAGATTATCGTTGAAAAAACATACTGGTGGCTTATTATTTCTCATAGCTTTCCTTAAAGGGAAACATTTTTCAACAAAAGTTGAGTAAATACAAACCGGAGCTCCGATAAGGTTTTTGATGTAGTTTCAGGTTCATAGATGAATGACCAATCTGTATTTATTAAGTTATTCTTGAGTTTTTCTAATCCACTTTTAGTTATACTCCTTGTCATGATATTCTTAACGCTTTTTGTTCCACTTGAGTGGATATTTATGAATTGAGCCGTATGGTCAGACAACCCAGGATCAAAAACCCTACATCATATATTTTGTTATCGCCTATGTTGGTTAAAATATCATCAAACTAGAAGATTTTTGTGTTATTCTAGTGTAATCCGAGATGGTTATTGTTAGCCCAAATGAACCTATAATATCGATGAAATTTTCTGTAGTGTTAGAAGCTTGTTTAAGATTTATATTGAAATCATCCAAAATAATGATGTTCTTATATTTGGAACCAAAATATAAAAGCAGATCTCTTGAATGGTTGATTTATATATTCTCTATGGACATCAATTTGTGGGGAAACTGACACTGATGATGAATACACAATGAAACATGGTGTGTTTCATATCAAAATCGGTAAGGAATAATGACTCAAAGTTCCTGAACTAGTAGCTAGGCCTCTGTTGGCTATAACATTTGTCAGTACATACTTCGGTGGTTTATAGGAACATAAAAAGGTATCGTCCATCAAAATGCACCAAATTCGATTTGTCAATTGTCCTAAGTCTATGCGTTTAACATATTATACTTATGAGTCCCCAGAACCAAGAATATCAGGCTTAATCCTTGTGAGAAAGTATCGCATCATTGATAAATTGAATAACGAGAACAATAATGATAGAAAATTTATATTCCCTTCTTTTCCCTTTCCAAGAAGTAAAAAGTTTCATCTGAAGCAGCCTCTCATCTTCCGTTCAAAAACTCTGATCCCAATTACCACATATCTGAGTATTTCGAAATGATCAAAAAGCATAACGGAATCTTGAACACTGCGGGTAACTTTTGGAGAAAATCAAACTCAAGCTACAACTTGGATCGTTTTTCTGTCCCATTCGGAAATATCAGAAATGACATTCACAAGAAAATATACAGGGACCTGAGCTGGCCTCTCTGCCCAGAGGCTAGCAGGTCGAACACTTGTTGTGACCCTACATCATTAGAGTGTCAGATTCCCCAACTTTCTGCTTTGTGTGAAAAATAACGAATACCTTTTTTAGCACTAAGGAATTATTCGGAAGTTTGACGTGGGTCGCTGTAACAAGCACGTTTCCGGGACAAGTTATCCTGAAATCCAATATTTTATCTCTTTAATGTATTCCAAGAATTTCGTTAAAAATTATTAACGTCGAACAGCTAACCGCCTGACGTGCAAGAATGCGATAGAAATTCCACGGCAATCTGTTCACTTTCTCAGAATCGCTTTTAGGAAATCCTATTATGATGGAGTTCGATCGACTGATTGGGAACTACAGCGATTTTTTTCGATTAAAAACATAACTCATTGTTATGGGTTTATCAACGCAAAACATAATTCTCTTGCAGCAATCATTTCTCCAACAATAAACTATGGCAGTTTACCTCTAGCTTACTCGAATACTGGCGATGGCCATCATCATATTGAGAAATTTCCGTACACCTAGAAGCAGGGGAGTTAGTATTCGTCGGAAAACAACTTCTTCACTTGCCAATACCACCGAGGGCATTGAATTATATCCGACAGACCCACGTAGAGGAATTTTCACAGAGGACTTCTCCATGATTTTGTTGTGAAACAAAAGCCAGGATTAATTTTCAGTTACTATCCCCATCATCAGTGCAACCAGCAGCACAAAAGTCTTTGATCAACCATGTTTGAAAATTCCTCATAATTTTCAAAAGGCTGGAACATATAGATACCAAGTAGCTGAGTCTGGCAACAGTGATGCATCCGACAATATCGATAGAACAAGAAGTAAAGTATTTTGTCGAACCCCTTTTCAATGACATTAATGAAATAGAACTTGGAATTTCACTATATAGTGAAAAGTTTCGAACAAGAAATAGTGTGATATTGATTTGCGACTAACGAAGACGAAATATTATTCACTGTTGATTTGTAGTGTTGTTTGTTGTTCCTCGACTTTTTGTTTAGTACTGCTAGTGAATTATATTTCAGCAACTTTCAATGACATATCAGGCACATATTTGAACCTCCACCTAGGCTCTTCCTCAAATAATGGATTCTTATAGTATTCATTCCTAGAGTTCCTATTTTTTTTCCATATATTCGTTATTTCAATATATTCTAAGATATTTTCTTTTTTCGTGTTCTTTATTCATATTCCAGAACCAATTTCTGAAAATGTGGTGTGATTCTGTCGAAAAACATAACTTTCCCAACTTGTACATCGCTGATGAACATAACCTAGTTATCAGATCAGTTATGTAAAAAAATTATATGGATCGCCAATAGTATATTGAAACCAGCTATGTTTTTATCGCACTGGAGGTGAAAAAAGGGGTACCCCAAGGCTCAGTTTTAAGGCCACTACTATCTCTGATATACATAAATAATTTAATCAGCTTAAACAAAGCTGGTTCTTTCACGCTGTTCGCGGATGACACCACACACACACACAACGAAAACAAGAGAGATCTCCATAACTTTATTTCCAGTGATCTCGGGCCAAAAAAAAAATTCGAGGAGAATTTTGTTGTAATATTGGCAGCAAGGAGACAGAATAGCTAGTTCTAGAACACGTCAAAGAAACTTTATTGTCTTCATTTTTCTTTCAAAAGTAAGGTGTCATTCCTGCCATTCTGTTTCTTAAATTTCATTCATCCTACGGAAATTCAACTGAAAACTGTTTTCAAATGACAATATCGCTCTGTGTGAATTTATTTCAGCTGTGTGAATCTAAGATTCAAGCCCTAATTAGTTTGGCAACAAGATTGTTTAATTTTCCAGATAGTAAATGTATATGTATATTATGATTTTGTGCGAGTCATTGGTGAATGTTTCGATAATGTTACACCACAACAATCATATAATGTACAGATGATGAATCTGATACGTTGCTGATACATTCAATCAGCACTTTTTTATCTGATAACATTGTTATTTTTCCTACCCGATCATTTCACCTTAACATTTTTACATACATGTTGAAGTAACATTTTACAGTACTATAAGATGACTTTGTAATATAACTGTTACCCAAATGCATCAACTCTAAAACACGCTGACCACCCAAACAAGACGTGCGATTGACTCCACATTTTTTTTTTCGCTATCTCTCAAAGGAAATCCTCTCAACTTCCGAAGCAATTATCCCGACCAACTTTAAATTCACTACTCCAATCCCCTAAGAACAAAAGATCGCATTCCCTACGTGTTAGGTTTTGTGGAAATTTTATATTCCATCAATATATCATAAGGATTGATTTGACATGGATATCCACCTCAGATCCGGCGAGAGGTTGTCCTCTTCAATATGGAGAACGTGTCAGGCGGTCCTCGAATTATTTGTTCACGATCGAACATCAAAAGGCGATTTTATTTCTACTTTTACTTTTTGAAATAGGGCGGATTCTTGATGGTGGAATTCGGCTTTTGCGGAGTGCGGTGTCGAATATTTTTTTCTGCGAGATACGACTGAAATTATCATAAATTTGCTGCGTTGTCATTATACAGTAGAGACAGCAATGTGGAGCAGAAGCAGGGGTTTTTCATACGGGGTCTTACAAAAAATGATGTGCCAGATCAAATAAATTACGGTAATTTTCATCAGAACATAATGTTTGACGACTCAATTCGATTGGGTTGCTCGCTTGATGAAATCCCCAGCCCTGTATTCAAATCCGGCCCTGGCCAGAAGCTTATCTGACTTCCAAAAATATCAGGTATTGTATACATATGTGTATCACTCATGATCATTTCGTAGGTACTTTCTTCAATGAGTGAATGAAAAAGATCATGCATAGGAGAAACTGTTGGAATAGTGATCTTGTCGAACTGTGAATTGAGCAGTAATACGTTACTGAACATATCGCTAGTTCATATACGCTGTCGCATATTGATTCCATACGTTCCTTATGAATTCAGTGAGAAAGATGGGCCAAGTTCTGAATATCCATCTTCCTCGGAACCAAAAAATGGGTTCAATATTGCATACGATTGTACTTATCTGTTCCCAAACTGAGCGTTTATTCCCGTGATTTTTGCCAAGGATCAAAAGCAGGATCAGAACTACACCCACCTGAAAAAAAAGCTGTGTGAAAATCGACTGCTTGATTCACTTTCAATTGACAAGCTTGTGTTTTTGGTGTATTACTGAAAATGGCCTCGAA
This sequence comes from Zygogramma bicolorata, assembly GCA_032362365.1. Classification (NCBI taxonomy): domain Eukaryota; kingdom Metazoa; phylum Arthropoda; class Insecta; order Coleoptera; family Chrysomelidae; genus Zygogramma; species Zygogramma bicolorata. Next base: position 178,608 of record JAVJAQ010003801.1, on the reverse strand, counting down.
ATAGGCCTATAGTTAAAGCCAATTTGTCAGATGTCAAAGAAAATGAAATGTATGGGAGTCCATCTTCACAGGAACTGTATAGTTCTACCAAGTTCTAAATTGATGAAACAAGTTTGGAGTTATTAAAAAAGAAAATCAATATTTGTTATTTATGCTGATAAGAGAACATCCATGCATTATCTTTCGTATCATAGGTGTGTCGGCATCATTGGCAAGTTGGTGTAATTGCTGACAGTTGTCCGACAGCACATCATACATATGCCATATATGGGAATTTTGAAATATTTTCTAATGAATTGTAATGATAGAAGACCTACAGTAAATTTCAATATGTTTTTGGTAGGTATCCGATGAGATATTATTAAACATGCTGCCAGTTTGAATCCTGAAGATGTGAACCTAGGTGAATAGCCATGTTCATTTGAGAAAATTGAAAAGGTATGATTGCATCTCCAAAAAAAATGCGATCGATCTCACTTTTCTAATCGAGTGCGAAGCTTCTTTCGACCGCCACATCGAAGCCAGTAATCTAGGCAAACATCTCAAGGTTATAATTCAACAGTTGAGGAGTGGATTTCTTTCACTTTATTAATCGAAATCCTGGCCACATAGCTTGAAATTGAGTTCAAGTAAACTTTGCCAAGCACGAAATGACGTATTAAAAGTTATGATGCATTTTGATGATCTTCAATTGATAGATTTAATAATCGTCTTTCACATGAACTTCCGAAAATTTCCATTTGAACTCGAGGAGCTCAACTGACTTAACTAGTAGAAGTATATTTGAAGTTCAGTTAATGACAGTAAAATGGGTTTGATGCCGACGTTTTGATATTGATTATTGACAGGACATTTCGAACATACTTCCAATAAGATTCTGTTTGAACCTGTTGAAACATATACTATACTTTCATACAACCCAAGTTTTTCAATACGGAGGGACACAAATTTGGAGTTTCCATACGGGGTAATATATATACAACCACCATTATTTGATGTTGTGAACGGTGATATAAAGGGTGGCGAAAATTTAATTGCACACTGTTGCTGTATTGATAACGGTAGGTGATACAATATTGGTTGATTTTGACGAAAGTTCTATTTCCGATAATGAAATGAATTCGTGTCAAGAAATACTGGCTATCATGGGCCTGTAATTCAGACAAAATTCTTGGAGTCATTTATTTTGTGTTCCGGTGATTATTATTCACTTTCCTTGATATCAAAAGCAGATTTTTCATCTGATAGTGCTCAAAAAGTAAAACAAGAGTAAGTGATCATACGTTTTCAATATTTATTCAGATAAACTCGAGATCCAAATGAGAACTTCACAAATATTATTTGAAAGGAGAAAATATACAACACTGAATATTAATAATAATTTTCCTCCCGTAATGCGTTTCGATATTGTGTTTCATCACTTTCCATCACGTTAACAATGCTTTTCGGTGCTGTGAATAATTTTGAACCCCCAAAAAACAATTCGAGGTTTGATATCGAGTTTGATATTTGCTATCGTTTCAGCAGAATGAAAGTTATTCCATCATGGTAGCCACCTTCAAAAATAAGACAAGGGAAACACAATTTATATCACACGTCTTGTAAAAACCATGGTGTACATTCGAAATGAACATTTTATAAAACATTTTTGTCGTAATGCCCTTGTCAAGGGATTTGAGAACGACGTGTCCTTTGAACAAGATGTACCACCTCCACTTTACGTCCTCTATTACTCCGCAATTCATTCCGAGGAATAAAATCATCTGAGCCACAACGTTTCCATTTCTTGCATGACATCTCCGAGAACATATTACGAAATCAGGAAAATCATTATTTTCCAACTGGGTTTAAATGTGGAAATCGCGAATGATATTACAACCATCAAATCACAACTTTCAGTTCACTTTCAAGAGTGATCACTTTGTCGGAAAAATATTTTTGATATTTCTAAAGAATACAAATGAATTACCCTGATCAGAAGACATGTAGATTATGCTAAGCTCTACTCAGTCTTTCGAAAACAATTATATCACTATCATTCTGGACGGTTTCAAAAACGTAAAACGAGTTTTTTTTTGACAATACCTGCTAGAAAGAACACTTAGGTTGGAAGTTTTTATTCTTGCTCACGTTCCGAAAAGTTTTGTAATAGAAATAATGATAATTAGCTTTAAAAACTTCTTTGGAACTGAGCTTTTTCAGTCTTAGAATTACCGATGCATATTTTTTCATATCAATGATTGACCTAAGTAAGTTGTCACAGGATATTGATACTAAAGAAAATAAAAGTGGAAAGAATTGAAAATATGATATGACACTCTCTTCTTGTTTATAGTTCGATATTGAAAATAACTATTAATTTGGGTTATTCCATCAGCAGAATCTGAATTAGCTTCATAGAAATAACATTGTTCCTGTTTTCCTCGAAAATTTTGCTGGTTAAACCCAAGTATTAATGATTTCATTGGAAGGGTTTTCAAGGTATAACGTTGTTGTCTCAATCAAGAACGTCAATTATTGTTTCTTTCGATGCAAAATGAGCAGATGCCGCAATTTTTGCAACAAGCTATCATTGAATGTGTTCAATTTTACTTTCAATATAACAAGCGGAGAGAAAGTATGTATCATACTAAAAAGGTATCTGATGGTCTACTGGCTAGAAGCTCATCTATAAGCTGCCAATAATGTATGACAACGACATCAAAATGAAAACGAGATTTTTGATATGATAATGATTGGGAGTATCTGGTTTTGCACCTCTACATGAACAAAAATAGAAAGGAAAAAACAAAACAAATTGTTACTCGAGCATACTCTTCTCAAATTGGAATTTTCCACTGAATCCATGTCCACTGCAAACTGTTCACTCAAAAAGATTGAGTTAGGCTAGTGGAAGAGTTATATGGAGAGTTCCTACCATCATTTGTAGAACTGTGCAACATGGAGTGGAATTGTGACGTTATTTTGATCGTCATAAAATGATTCATCAAGGGCTCTGTACGATTAAAAAAAACGATCCGGACTTCCCTCGAAGGAGAATATGACCAATAATTGATCATGAAACCTGTAACTCATCATCAAGAATGTCATACGAACACAAATTCAAAATCTTGTGGAAATAGATCAGTCCATCCACTTCTAGTGATTCAGCACTCGTCAATGAAAGAACAAGTCTTGTTTCCAGAAACATTACAATATCAAATAACCGTTTTTTCCCTGGAGGTGCAAGAATTGTACTTTCATGAAACAGGCCTCTGATGACGATTTTGGTACCAATGTCACTTCAGGATGAATCACAACTAACCTTGACCAAATTTTCCAGTAATATTCCAACCTGGATCTTTCGATGTCTCTTGTGAAAGTTGATAAGGAAAAGACGGACTTAACCGTTTTCTTCTACTGGCTACCTAACTTACAAGATTGAGCCTCATTTCAGAAAACTAGTTGATCAATACTTCTTCATGCAAATATTTTCAGGATAATATTCGATTCATCTATTTCATCGATATCATTGCAATATTAAGCAAACAATTTCATTCTTCCTGAAACATTTATGTGAAGTTGTTTCCGAAGTTTGTTATATTTCAAGACTTTTGTATAGTAGCATTAATCGATGCTATCAAAGTTTCAAAATATTACCACAAATACCTGAATCTCAAGAAATCGGATTCACCCCGTCATGCAAATACTCTGCGAGATTGCATGTGTATCAACTGTTAATTTTTTTTTGAAAGATTTCCATGAACAGACTCACCAGTACGGGATAACGTACCCAGAACATATTCCCATACCAAAAGTATGTATTACAGGGTGAGAGTGAGGTATTAGATACAAAGCACTTTTTTGCCACTTATTGTTTGTCAATCATATTACTGAATTTTCGATTTATCAAGTAGCCTAGAAGACCAGTTGAATGAATGATGTTTATTCGTGCTAAAAAAAATCGAAACAGTTTGGTTAAAATATTACAGATATGAATAAACATAAAATAATCCACGGAAGTATTATACATACTTGTTCGTGGAATTTCAATACATACAATTATGGTTAAATAAGAATGAAACTAAGTGTAAAATAAATGTACATTAAATAAATTTATATTCAATCTATTTTATAAAATACCATAGCATAGATGAACATGGGTAAACATACAAACATTTCAATACCTGCAGAAATATTGAAGCTAATGAGTAATAAGTTGATATATTATGGGCTATTATAGATCATAGTAATCTGTGAAATGGGACAAAAATAATCATGAAGAATATATTGAGGATAGTGTTTCAACCTTCAACCAGTTTTTGAATATTCATTCTTTCATTTTTCTTCACAAATGATATAAGTTGCTTTCTGAAGCGTTTCAAAGAAATTTCATTTATAATTTCTTTCGGTGAATAATTAAATACTTTGGGAGCTAGATACCAGTAGCTCCTTTGTGTTAAAGATATAGAAACCGGTGGTATATAATGGTTGTACCTTGTTCTCGTTGCATATGGATGGATTGGAGAATCATGTTCAGTTTTGTTTTTGAATAGTTGGTATCCAATCTGAACAATGTATAATTGTCTGACATCTAATATTTGTGTTTCTGTATAAAGCAAATTACTTGCATATCTTGCAGGTTTGTTGAGTAATATTCTAAGAAATCAATGTTTTCAATGTTTAGTTTTAGATTATACCAGTAGTCATCTCTATAGTATATCACTGTGTCGTCTGCGAAACTTATAATTTTTCCGATTGTTTTTTGAGGTACACCACATGTTATTTTAATTTATGCACTGATTTGGCTCCCAATCTTCACTCTTCGTTTCGTGTTGGTTAAGTAGCTTTTTAGTAAATTATGTGCTGTACCTCTCACACCCATATCTTCTTGGGTATCTAGAAGTATGGAGTGGGCGACCGTATCGAATGCCTTTTTCAGATCTATGAAAACACCTATCGAAGGGGTACTTGAGTCTAGAGATTCATAGATGGTTTTTGTTAGGAAGTGAATTGCATCTGTAGAAGATTTTTTATTTCTGAACCCATACTGAGATGTTGACAGTAGATTGTATTTTGTTAGAAATGTACATAATCTGACTTTTAAATTTTTTTCGAAGATTTTACTAATCGATGATAGAACGGATATAGGCCTATAATCCGTGACATTATCTGTTTCACCGTATTTGAATATTGGGGTTACTATTGAGTTCTTTAGAACTGAAGGAAACATTCCAGATTCAAATGATTTATTAATAATGTCTATTAGAGGTTTGATGATGAATTCAATAATAATCTTGAGGATTTCGGCTTTGATTTCATCATGCCTGGGGGATTTATTATTCTTCAATTCATTTATAGTGTTTTTTATCTCATTCATACTGCTTGGTGTGAGAAAAATTGAATTATTGTTTATATTTTTCTTACTTCTGTAGTAAGGATTTTTTTTTGTTTTTTGCTAAATTTCCTCCTACAGATTGACGGACTAACACCTATCAGAAAACAAATACTCCCTGGGTATTACCACGAAGGGCATTGGATTTCATCTAACAGGTGCTAGCGCCAGATTCTTCACAGAAGAAATTCTTGCATATGCTGATTGGTGTTAGTCCGTCAACCTACAGGGTAGGTGAGTTGGAGCTGGCCTGAACAAATCGTTCATTTAGAATATTTGATCTGAAGCCAGTCTTCAAGCATAGCCATGAATATTCATGGTAAAACAAAATTCGACTTGGTTGTCAGAAAATAGACGCTGTATTAAAATTCATGATGAAATTGTAAATGAAAAGTTGAAAAGTGCTACTTCTCAATGGAGGAAATGCTTGAATAATGTTGATTTTTCAGGTGAGTGGTAAGGAAAATAATTTATTGACTACATTGTTTTTCCAGACGCTCATGATCAGCTGAGATTCCTTTGAATACATGCATCGTTGAACTGTTATCAATCTTACTGTTCTCACACCAGTATTATCATATTTGTGAAATTCCAACTTCAAACGCGAAATTACCATGAGCATTTTCATATTAAAAAAAAAACGTAATTGTTTCAATCAATCGATCAGTCAAGATATACTTATTGTCTGAAGAATTACATTCTCATTGACAAAGCATAGGTGGTATAAATAAAAGAATATATATCATTACTTCACAAAATAAGACAAACAAATTATTACATCATACTCTACTATATATATACATATATATATATATATATATATATATATATATATATATATTTATATATATATATATATATATATATATAAATATGTAGTAGATGAAAATACAGAATGAAATGCAAAGTGTTACGTCACATGAAAAGTATATAAGATAGAATAAAATATAGCACCCCACATTAAGGAAGGGGTCTGTCATAGCAAACGTCACATTCAGTGTAATATACAACAGTATTAGATATAAATCCATGTCAAAAACTTGAAAATTTGCTATAAAAATCAATTAAAAGGCTGTGGAGAAATACTCTTCAACATCGTAAAAAGCTCTATGAATAAACTTTGATTTCACTTCTGAACCTTTTCAAAACCGATAGTTCTCTAATGTTGTTAGGCAGGTGATTATACATTTTGATGCCATTATAAATCATAGAGTCTTTCACCAATGTGCTAGTTGGCCTAGGTAACTTAATAGAATTGTGATGTCGAGTACAGTGCAGAGAAATTGCTAAATTAAAATTGTTTCAGTTTATTTTTGTGTATAAGAGTCAATGTTTCCATTATGAAAAGGGAAACAACTGTTAACATTCTTTGTTCTGTAAATAAATCTCTGCATGAAACTCTGGGTCTAACTCGACACATGTATCTTAACGCTCTTTTCTGCAGGACGAAAACGTTTTTGAGTAGATGCTTACTACAAACTCCCCAGAAGGCAATGCCATGCCTAAGATGTGATTCGATGAGAGCAGAATAGCTGGTTCTAGCTGGAGCGTGCCCTAGCTCATTGGAAATAATCCTAAGAGCGTAGCAACCTGATGCGACTTCATTACACAGTCTTTCGATATGTTGTCCAAATTTCATTTTGTTATCTATATCAAATCCAAGAAACCTTGTAGAACTTTTGTTATTGATATAATCATTTGATATATTCAAATCAGGAAGACTGCAACGAAATGTTGCAATATTTGTTTTTTGAAATTGATTACTAGAGAGTTTGCATCACACCATTCTTTAATCGATCGCATATCTTGTCTCGCGATAGTTATGTATTTCTCCGGAGTTTGTAACAGTGCACGATGAAAAAGTGTGCTGACTTGACAATTCCTGCCGACTCGGTTCATAATCCACGAGAGCCGCTTGTGGCTTGAGATCAACCGAGCGGGAACGCAAGGAGTGCCTCGGAAAATCTCACAGAACTCGCAGTCGGATTCATAAGCTTATCAAGTCATCAATAACTCTTTTAATCGAAATCCGATGATCCAATTCTTGGACGATCTATTCGACCAGAGCGGAAGAATGCTGGAAATAAGTGCATACCAGTTATGATGATGAAAGTAATAATTTTTCATGTATGGATCTCGTTTATACGGTGTGACCAGTGAAGTCAGCGTCATATGGGATTGTTCCGAAAACAGCTCTATTAATAATTCAACTTCATCAGTATTTGCCTCAATCTAAATGAGAAATGTAGAAAAAATCGTGAAAATTACAACAGTTTTTTGGTAATCCAAAAGATAAATTAGAGAATCAAAAAGTCGGGAAATTACGAAATCAGTTGTCAAGATTGCAACAACAAATACATCGGCCAGAGCCGACGAACTATTAAAACCCGTTTCAAGGAGCATTTTACACATATGAAATACGGAAGGGTAGAAAAATCCAGTGTCGCCCAACACGCTCTAGACTCTAGACAATGGCCACAAAATTGGTGAAAGCAATCTTAAATTGATCAAACATGTGCATGACGCTAGACTACTCGATGCATGTGAGAGTCTAGAAATAGCAAAATGTAAAAACAGCATGAATAGTGACAAGGGACCTATCCCTTTCAGCCCGCTTCTCAATTTATTGTTGAGGAAGAGATCAGAACAATCAATAATAACAGACGAAGGACCAAGAAACTTTGCAGATAGTGACTGCACTAGTTCATTATCGAGAAATTAATTAGAATAATTAGCGGTAGCAAACAAAGTTCATGTCAGACCGGAAAACCGGAAGTAACTAACTCTAGCTTTAGATTTGGTATCAATTTTCTTCTCTTGAAGATGCTAACCATGTTAGCGGAACGCGCGTCGAGTGCAAAAATATCAGTTTGGTGTTAATGTAATTGATCTCTAGGAAAAGTTTCATTTATTTGTGGTATATTATTTTTTCAATAAGGAATTTGAAGTGGGGTTATTTTTCAGAATATCGGGAAGACTTACGGAAAAACATTTTCTGGTTGCGACTTTCAGTCTATAAACGCAATTTCAACTACATGAGATATTTAGGAATTTGAAATTCAATTCGGCTTTTTTTTATGATATTTTCCTTTAGAATATCAGACCATGTTCAATGAAGACATTCTCTGAATTCTCATAAACTACTATTGAATTTTTAAAGTTGCCTCAAGAATAATCGAACTTTGCATTACATGTGGCCAAAATTCGTTTGCCCCACTTGGATTTTGTGGAAGAGTACTTATTTTCTTCTATATATTCTATTTATAAATCGAAGTTCTTTAGTTAATAGCTCAAGAATAGCTGAGCTGATTTGGCTGAAAATTGGTAGGGAGGTAGTTTAGAACCAGGAGATGGACATATGATATTTTTTATTTCGTTTTGCCTTGTTTTTTTAAATTACACAGGGGATGAAAAACAGGCACCAAATTTGTATAGGACAACGTGATGCCTTGGTAAAATGTTCTTCAAATTTTGCATCAAAATTCTTTCACAGAATTGATGGACGACTTGTTTCATATTTTATTGAAATCATTTGCCTTACGGGGTTGAAAAGGGGTGAAGAGTTTTTTTAGGGGTGAATCAACGCACTGAATCTGAAATCTGAAACTTAGAGGGTGTGTTTTCTCTATGACATAGGCATCCGATAAGAACAGATTTCCGAAATACCACCCCTAAAAGTGTGAAAAACAGGGTCAAAGTTTGTATGAAACAACGTGCTACAATCTACTTAAAATTTTGCAGGAATATTCTCCAACAGAATTGATGGAACACTCGTGTCGTATTTTTTGAAATTCATTGTCTAACGGGTTGAAAAAAAAGGTTTGTAAGATTTTCAACTTCTTTCAAACGCTCTTTCGAATGCGTTCAGAAGGCAGAACTGTGGTTAACCTAATGAAACTAGTACTAAGAACAACACACTATCACAAAAATAATTACCGCCCAACGAGGTGGTCACGGATCAGCTGCTAGTTTGGTATAAATATTTGGCAGCAATCAATCGAGAAATTCGGTGAAACGAAAGCTGTTGCACTCGATATTTCGAAAGCGTTTGATCGAGTTTGGCATCGTAGTCTCCTTTCTAAGCTGCCGTCTTATGGTTTGCCTCCTCAGTTGTGTGCTTTGTTGAATAGTTTTTTGTCTGATATATCTCTGTATGTGGTTGTTGATGGAGTATCATCTGATATTCTCCCAACAAATGCAGTTGTTCCACAGGGTTCAGTTCTAGAGCCTACTTTGTTTCTGCTTCATATCAATGATTTGCTCGATAAAACATCTTGTTCAATACATAGTTTTGCGGACGACAATACTCTTCATATCAGTTTCTCTTCCAGAGTCCCCATACAAGCTCGTGAAACAAAAATTCAAAGAATCATTCACGTCAATAAAATTAACGACGACTTGGCAAAAATTATAGGATGGGGTAATATGAACTTGGTGGAATTTAATGATACGAAAACCCAGGCATGTCTCTTCTCAAGAAAAGCTGATCTATCATCATCAAATATTCGGATGTCAGAAGTAACTTTTCTTACAAAATCAAATATCTCGATGTTAGGAATTAGTGAAAATCTCTCTTGGCAAAAACCATGTGAGATCGATCGCTAAGAGTGCTTCCTAGAAACTTGAATTTCTATTTCGTGCGAAGAAATACTTCACTTCTCGTCAGCTTCTACTGATCTACAAGGCTCAGATACGACCTGTTATGGAATACAGTTCTCATGTGTGGAGTTCGGCACCAAAACATTCATTGAGGCTTCCCGATTCTATTCAAAGGAAGGCAATTCGTCTTGTTGGTGATTCTTCGCTCACAGACTCGCTCACTTCATTGGAACATCGTAGAAGGGTCGGAGACTTGTCTCTCTTCTATAGATACTTTCACGGTCGATGGTCTTCCGAATTGTTATCAATCGTTCCCCGCTTGGCAATATCTACACGGATGACTCGACGAGTACAGAATTCCCACCCCTTTGTTGTGAATTTGGAAACCTGTCGAACCTCTCTTGCTCAGGGATCTTTTTCCAATAGAACAGCTAAGGTTTGGAACTCCTTGCCAAGAGAGGTTTTTTCTGAGGCTTACAAACTTCAGAAATTAAAAAAAAATGTTAATTCGTATCTCCTGTCCCTTGATTCACGCGGTCTTCTTTGAACATCACAGGGCTTCTCTTTCGTGTGAATCTGCATTTAAAAAAAAGGTGGTGAATCATCAAATCAGTCAAAAATAAGACGTTTTGTGGAGATTGCGTTCAATACCATTTCGAAACAGTCCCACCTATTCTGGTAGGTGGGATAACTTAGCAGTGTGTTTTTCTGGGTCTCCCTACAGTCGAAATACGCGAGAATGTTTGACAGGGAGAAGTATAGAATGAAATTAACCAATGTAGTCAATAAATCAATGGATAAATCATTTTCTTTCACCATGTCCCAATCGGAAAGTTACTTTTTTTTTCATTGATTCCAACATTTCATTGAGACACCCTACCCTCTCAAATCTGAAGTAAGTATGCAGGCTATCTGCGATTCCTTCTCGACGTCAAGATCTACTTTAATTCCGAATTCATGTCACCATGATATTCGTTATAACATACCCCTAATGGATTCACTACGCTCGTCTCTGGGATGATGAAACATGTAATAATTTCAAGAAGAAGCGTTCGGAATTATTGCAATTACACTATATTCAGCACGAATTGACGTTGCTGTAGCAGAGAATCCTAAATTTGATTGTGGGTTCACATTCCGCCAGTTTTCTACACGAAATGAGATGAGTTTGGCGGCAGTGCAACCCGTGAAACGATAGACAGAATCCGAAAGCGAATTCGAAGATTTTACATTCCAGAAATACATTATCTAAGCCAACCATCAAGGGGACTTCTGAATCTATTCACATTCCAGCGTTTTCAGTTTTTTCGAAAAATAAGCAGGAAGACCGGTTAACAGCCAATTACACGAAAAACAAAAAAAGAAAAAGAATTGTATTCGAGTTATTCCACCCCAATCAGATGCAGAAGTTTGCCGCGTGAACGACCAGTACCAACATTGCTCACGTCACTACTCATATCGGGGTTAGTGGACTCGCCATTTTTCTATATATAGCAGAGGTTCCCAAACTTTTTTTTCTCATATACCCCTTTCAAAATTTTGCTGGTTCCAGTGGGCCACCTGCTGCTAAATTCTTATCATATTCCCATATTCCCCATTTTTTGGTCACGCCAACATGGACCATCGTCAAATCTCTCGTGGACCACTGGGGGTCCACCTGGACCACTTTGTAAATCAGTGTTCTATAGTGAACAGTGTTTCTGCGTGTCACCTAAATCCCGCATCACAAATGCAAGTGCTTTCAACAACCTACTAACCAATGGAATAGCTGTTCATGACTTTTCACCCAATCAATTACCTGATGAAGCAGCAGAATCTTCGCAGACGACATCCAATAATTTTTCTTCAGACTCATTAACAATAAGTTGTATTGAATTATTTTTGGACATAACTCCTTTCGCTGGAAATACTTTGCACTGTAAGGTGCAAAGGGGCCTCTTTTTGCAACTAACTACACATACCCAATGGCCATTATCTCCGTATGCATCAAGAGTAACCCTGTAGAAGATATTCATTTCAGATATGAGAAATGATAATGATATGCTTCATCATCATATCATATTGTTGACGAAGCTTGTAATATATACCGGATGATAATGAAAATGAAACTGGTGCAGGGGTACAAACCATGGTAACATGAAAGATATAAAAGAAATGTACAGGGTGTAACTGAATGAGTGTAAAATATTCAAGGAGGTGATTCCTCATCAAAAAAAGAAAGGATCTTCCATATAAAGAAACTTCATTGGAGCATTCCTTGTACAGCCCCTTAAAGGGGATACATACAACAATTTTTTTCACAAGCACTGAAAAAGTTACAATATTGAAATTAACATAACAGCGTCATACCAATTTAATTGTAACTATCGCTAATAGCGATAGACCTACAAGATTAGTTTCGTATTCATGCATTTAAGACTATGTTTCCCTGTAGTTGTTCTTGAAATATTTTTTTACTGCGAACTGGTTTATTTTGGGAAAAAACCCAAGAAACATTTCTTGTTCATAATGAAACAGGATATTGGAAATAAATTTCGAATGGTAAACAAATAATAAGACAAAAAGTTACATTGGAAATAAATTTTAGGGGTTGCGTTTTCCACCCCTTACAACCATGGGGTAAACCAGATAAATTACTGGCTAAGTGTCTTTTTGGTAGTACAAAACGTCAGGTTAATTTCAATATTGTAACTTTTTCAATGCTTGTGAAAAAAAATTGTTATACAAATTTTATGTTCCCCCTTTCAGGGGCTGCATCTCAACAAGGGATACTCCAATGAAGTTTCTTTATATGAAAGATCCTATCTTTTTTTGATGGGGAATCACCTTCCTAAATGTTTTACACTTATTCAGTTACACCCTGTATATATGAAAAAGTTGAAGTCAAATTTGAAAAAGAGTAGACATAAAAAGTAACAACTTGAGAGCTCCTCAATTAATAATAAGAGATATGAGTCAGTCAGTTCAGAGCTCTCTTAAAATATTCATCCAAAGTATAATTGGGTCTATCAGATATAAATTGTTTGACTTTCTGAATTGGAAGTCATTTATATTGGCAGATCTTTTGAACTGAGGCAAATTATTTTGTATTTTGTCACCATACAAGCATTTATTCAGCTGGCGTTATTAGTCTGAGTATGCTGAGCGGACACAGTTTTCATATAGTAATCCAACATCGGGGTATATTCAACAAATTGTATATTATATTTTAACGGAGGAAATCTAATCTGCGGTGCCCTGAATGGTCGAAACGTTGACAGTTTCATACTTTTGAATTTTTAAATCAATTGACCTATTCTTAACTATACACTGGAAATAATAGTGATAATAATAAAATATCTTCATTATCATTATTTTCACAGTATTTTGCAAAAATATTAAGGTCAAGATCCAGCTAATCCCTTCACTACAGGAAGAGAAAGGCATCGGTTCTATCTAACCATAAGTCAAGACAAGAAGTTGTTATTGGAAATGATTAGAAAATTATATATTCAATGAAGATATCAAAATTGCACAACTTACACGGAGAATTGGCAACGACACGTAATCAATATGCAATTCAGATGAAAAATCTATATCTATTTGTTCCCTCAACAGTTCTGCGCGATATAGAATTAATTTTGAATTCACATATCTGATATTTTTGTTGAAAATGCTCATTGTTATGCTGAGAATATACAATCGAGTTATGGAAACGAGTTACACTCGAATTAGTTTTAAGGAAATCAGAAGAGGGAAAGATCCAAAGGCGCTAGCTTGCATTTGGTTCCCCTCAGTGCCAGTTTGCGCACGGGCCACGACAGAAAATTTTCTGGCTGGCTCTTTGCAATGGATATGTTGGGTTTCAAGATACCAATTCTAGAAGATGAGATCTGTTTTTGAGTACCTCCCACCGAACTGTGGGTTTCCCTAGATATATGCATCTATAGGGAAGAGAGAAATCAAGAAATTTCTTTGTTGTTTTGTTCCAGTAGAGTTCCAGTGAAGTGAGCGAGTTCGTGAGCGAGGTACCTCTGATGAGACGAATAATTATTTCTTTCCGGATAGAATGTGCGTTTTATTTGGCAACTTCATTTTTGCAAATTATCTCAGAAAGAATGAGAAGACATAATTTCAATATCATACCGAGTCACTCAGTGGATGAGATGATAAATGAAGCTATTTTGTTATAACAAATCCGAGCCGACTCAGACAATGAGTGAGTGAGTCGACGACAACTCATATTTGAGAAAATGGAAATTGCGCCGGCAAAATTGAATTATGTATTCTGAGCTGAACAAATGACAACTTCCTCTGACAGATACAAGGAACGGTTACGACAGACTGCTCTATACACATTTCCGAAGGAAATTGGAATTACTCAACTAATACAATTCCTTGGCCCTGTTTAAATACCTATTCTCGGTTTCTACTATCATCTCTGTTCCTAATTTTCTCTCGCACTCTTCCTACAAATATTTAATCTCATTTTCTTGTTCATCAACTCGACTTGAGGTAGATAACTGTAGATGTAACCGAGATATATATGAATATAAAATTATGTCTGGCTATGCGCTTCCGTACAGGGGGAAAGTAAAAAGTCGAGGCAAGTACTTCAGTGATAGACGATGAGAAATTTCACTAAATATTGGGGACTAGTGAGTCAAGCAACGATCATCGTGGCTATGATGTGGATGGGGGTTCGATCTTGGACAGGCAGTCACTTTAATCCTCGCTAGTACAAGGAATCAAACGTTAAAAGTTGAGGCCTGGCACAAGTTTCGACTTCATGAACGAATCGCGCTAAAATTATTGAAAATAGCGCAATTTTACAGCAGTTTTTTTTACATATGATTTCAAGTGTATTAATGATTGGAAGAGGTCAATCGAACCAGGAATTTGAATTATGTCAATGTTTCGGGCATCAATTTGGCCATCCTCAGGATACAGCAGATTAAGTTTCCTCCGTTTGAATAAAATAAACGAAGATTCTTCGGATATACTTCGATGTTGAATGAATCTGCTTATGCATGAAAGTAAAAACAGTATTCACACCAAACAAAACATCGCCAGCAGAATGAACGAACGGTATATTTTCAATTCCATTCATGTTCATTGATAAATCAATGATTACTTTCATGCATGAGCAGAGTAATACAACATCCTAGTGTATCCACAGAATCCTGAGGATGACCAAATATATTGTCGAAACGTCTACAAATTAAACATTTCTGCCTATTTTTTTCATTATTATTTCACATTTTCCCCACTCTGTATAAGGCGGTAGCCACAGTGGAGGATTCACCAGCAGGCTGAGTAGGCTGGAGCCTAGGGCGGCAAATTTCAAAAACCGGCAAATTTTGTTCATAATTATTTTACTTCCAACATCTCTATAACAGTTATTTGGAAAAATTGTATCCTAATGATATGGAAACAGACTCGATTCAGAAATGCGTACACTTTTAAAGCAACCTTTCATCGGGAAGAATTTCAATAAAACCAATTTCTGGATTATTAAAAAGCCTGTCTTCATACCTGCGAGAACAGAATCTAGGGAACATTTTTCAAAACTTGCATATTAGTGCTTCGTATTGCTCTTAGCGACAAATTATTCAGGTGAAAAAAACTTCTCCTGCTTGAAGAAAGTAAAGAACTACCTACGATCGACTAAGTCAAGAATAGCTAAACGCTTTAGCTCTCTTGTGCATAGAGTTGGAGCCAATGAACGACGATATAACAAATGATTTTGCGAATTCAAAGTCTCGCAAAAAAGTATTGTAATGCTTTTATAATTCAACTTAAATCATGATACTAACAGATAATTGGAATAGATATATTCATTTTTTTGTATTTAAACTGACTGTAATAATAAATATTTATCAACGTTCGGCAAATGTATATTTTTTATGTAGCCCTTATTCATATTGTGTGAGTAGTATATGGTTTTAAGACATATATACATTACTTCAAAATTACTGAATCAATGAGATATTTTTTGCTTGAAATGATAATTTTTGATAATTCTTTGTTGTAAAAAAAATCAAGGATCTAACACGGTACCATAGTTCTCAATGATACTAACCATACGGGAAAAGTTTATGTATCGAGGATGATGGAGCACAAATCATGAAGTTTCAATTTCATTCATAGAAAATTTTTATGATTGTGGACTAAATATCAAAATTTGAAGGCGGCAAAATTTAAATAGCCTACGGGCGGCAAATCTGTAAATCCGCCACTGGCGTAGCCATCTGAGCTGATCTTCGTTCCTGGTCTCATCAATGATTTAATCACAAGCGACATACAGGAAGCATATGAGCGAAACAAATGTACATCATCAGTCGAGTCGAAAGCCATCCATTTCCTTTTTTTATAATTCATGGGCGAACTGACGAGTCACAGCAGGTGCGTGTGGGAGAAAAAAGTCCCGCCCTCTCGACCGTATTAATAGATCATTAAGTGAAACAATTATAACATCATTTCTTATCCTGACGACACACAGTTAATATTTGGTAGAGACGCTCGTTGTCGAGCTATAAATACATCCCGAAGAGCAATAAATAAGATTAAAACTTGACGCGACCATCTATCATCGAAATTAATTTCAACCAAGACATAATAAACCGCATGGGAAGTGGATCATACTAACAGACCAACAATGAAACAAAACAACGGTTGATAGACAAATACCAACACGAAAAAGAGTTTCCACAATAGCTGTGAATACTTATAAACTACGTAGAAATAAAAGTTTCATTCCAATGTCTAGCAACAAATTGAAAAAAAATAACAATGAACTCAAAATCTAGTCATGTCCTAGCAACAGAATTTACGAACAACTATTAGCTTAGCAAATATTGATAAAGGCACCGGATTTTAACTGACTCGAGTAAGAGACTTCACAGAACGTACTTCCCGCGTACGTTAGTCATACAGGAGCTGGAATTCAATTCATGCATTAGTATTGATTACTTGCAGATTGGCTTCGATACATTGGATAATGCTAAAATAAACTCTAGAACGGGAAATAGTGAGAGAAGTAGCTTGATAACTATACGCTGATCCATATTTCTCTGATGGGTTTCTTTTGCATATACGAAACTCAGACATGGTTCGTTAAGGTTAAGGATATCAGAAACGATATTCCTAATAACTTAGAATTCCAGAATTGTCGAAGCATTTCGTGAACTTCATACTAATGGATTGATTCTTTGAAATGATGATATTCATTGAAACATAGTATTTTAACAATCATGAATGAATTATCGTCATGATTCTCAATAAATAGTCCAGGATGTGGGTTCGGTTTTCTTCGCATATTTTTCATAGATTCCGATGGTCATTATATTACCCAATCTGCTCCATTTTTCGAAATCTCATCAGAAACATTCTCATGAGAACTAGCTATTGAAAATAGTGAACTTGCATATACCCTTGTTTGTCTGGTGGGACAGCTTCCTGTGGAATTTCCATCCAAATAGGTTCACAAAACCCTGACACAGATTTCACTATACGAAAGCTTCTGCAAACAAAAATATATCTGCTCACAATAGAGTGTTTTGATAGGTTTTCATTATTAATTTTCATCAAGTATCAACTAGTTTTGATGTAGTTTTCTTCTCGAAGACGTTTGTATCGTATCAGAAAACAGTAGAAATGAAGATAGTTCTCTTCAAATTTTTGTATGGTTTTCTGTTACTCCGAGAAAGCTCATAATCAGTAGCAATAGGAGTGAATTTGCTCGAGTCGAGACTCTGGATGTTAGTTTCTAGTGTGAGCTGATTCAAAATAACCGTAGACATCATTTGGAAATTGAGTTAAAAGGCAGCCTTATCAGATTACTGGAAACTACATTCAGTACCAACCTTTGTTGAACCTTGGTTGAAGAAACTATTGAGTGGATATAACGAATAGCTACTCTGAAATAACCAGAATCGTGAACACCATTAATGTTCTCAGATACGACTTGTCGTGAAATATAGTTCTCATATGTGGAGTTTGGCACCAAAACATTCATTTAGGCTTCTCGATTCTATTCAGAGAAAGGCAATCCGTCTTGTTGGTGATTCTTCGCTCACAGACTCGCTCACTTCATTGGAACATCGTAGAAGGGTCGAAGACTTGTCTCTCTTCTATAGATATTTTCACGGTCGGTGCTCTTCTGAATTGTTATCAATCGTTTCACCATTGGCATTATCTGAACGGATGACTCGACGAGTACAGAATTCCTACCGCTTTTTTGTGAATTTGGAAACCTGTCGAACCTCTCTTGCTCAAGAATCTTTTTTCAATAGAACAGCTGAGCTATAGGACTATTCGCCGAGAGAGGTTTTTTCTGAGGCTTTCAAACTTCAAAAATTCAAAGTGAATATTATTTTGTATCTCCTGTCCCTTGATTCACGCGGTGTTCCTCGAAGATTACAAGGTTTCCCTTCCGTGTGTGAATCTGTATATAAAAAACATCTCAAACGACTACTGTGCAATTCAGTACTTGGTTGCATACAATGCACCAGGATAATAATAACAATAATAGCTTTATTCATATAGAAAATAGAAAAAATATCAAGTAATATACATTGGATAATAGTAGAACAAAGCTGTGAGGGGCCGATAAGTGTTGAAACACTTGTTTCAGCATGAAAAGTATGAGAAAAATAAAATATATATATATTAAAAAAGTACTTATCTAGGACTTATTAAAATAACAAATGGGATCTGTACATACAGACATATACACATACTTTACATACATATCTAACACACACATATACATATATCACCCAGTAATAAATATACAGATCAAAGATAATTGTAACATAAAATGGCTTTTATATGAATGAATGTCATACAGGTAAAATTTGGGATTCTAGTTTATGTTGAACGAAAGGAAAGGAAATGGATCAGTTTTCAAAACATGATGTGATAGCTCTGCCAGATTGTGATAAGTACTTCTTCAAGCGGTTTTTAAAGATGTTTATGTTGGCGATGTTCTTTAAATTCACTGGAATTGTATTGTATAGCTTAGGTGCTGAAAAAGAGAGGGATGGAAACAACTAGCCAAGTACTATGTGAAAAAGCTTCGGCTCACTGGAGTTCAGAAGAATATGACACAACTGGAACAGAACCTCACAAACTGTTACATATGAAATTAATAGGAACCACTTGAACCACAATTGAGTAGAATGCATCGAGCACATAAGGCTGCAGTTTTTACGCACACTTCGAAGAGAGTGATGGATCCTAACAGATCCATAAAAAAAACAAAAACAACAGTTTTTTATTATATCTCTATTGTTCTCAATCCCTTTCTGTAGATCAAAAATACTGTGTACATAGATTTGTTAACTCGTTCCATCCAAAGTTCACCTCTGCTGTATCCCCATTTGGAGAAGGCCATTGATGATTTCATTGTGATCCCGAATGCTCTAAATCCTTCTCTGCCTCAGAGACGCTACGTGAAGCCGTACTCAACAGACTGTAGAGGCATTCATTATATCTATACAATGAACTGCACCATTTGGCAATTTCACACTAAGATTACACACGTTAACACGGCTTTTCCCGACCTCGTTTATCCGATTTTATCATTCCGGATTTAATTACGGGGGAAATTATGATGAATTCAGATTATTCGGAGTCAACACGAAGGGTCAATTCAACAGGAAGACGCTAAAGGAAATTTACGGATGAACGGGGCGGAGGTTTCATGCAGATTGAACAATGAACTCGGAGGAGTTGTAATCGTAGTAACGATCACTTTCGATATGAGAACGATCTTTTGGGAAACATTGATTTGAATGATTTGAATCCCATTTGCATATGGAAATGGGACTCCTGTAATGATCAGAGGTGGATTTGACAGAATATTTCGTTGTTTCCATTATCATTTTATATTTTTTTTAGTCAAACGCCCAGAGGACAGAACCTTGTGCGGGCAAGTAACGGCAGTTGTTCCTGAGTTCCGCAGGGCACTGGCGCGTTTTACTGATTTGTTGGCAGATAATCTGCATTTGCAACGGTAGAAGAACCAGAAGAACATACGTTGCTACTGGATACCTACATTAATCTGTACCGCTGGTTGAATCGAATACCTGTGTCTCAATTCATCATTGATAGGTAGATCTAGTGAATTTGATAGTAGTACTCATCTCCATGTTCATTGGTTTGGCAGATGAATGTTATTTCTTCGAGAAAGCCAAACTTCCGTTTTTAGTTTGAAAACTCCTACAAGGTTGGCTGAAATCATAGATGAAGTGATTGTATGATCAAATCTTCGGATTTCGATCAGTGGAATGTAAGAATATTGGTATTTGGATGATGCATATAGACTTTACGCGCAAAAGACTTCAGTTGCGGCATATGCACAAATCCTTCTGAAGGAAAATTAACTGAAACTTCAAATATCCTTTACTGTCTGCCTATCTGAAAATTTAAATTATTTCCATCTCCATTTTCATCAGGATACATATACAACAAAACCAAGCAGACCCCACCACGAGAACAAGGTCGGACCCTACCACGTAATTACCCAGGTATAATGACAAATGGAGCCGGACCAACGAAGAAAGTAGGAGGGGCCCAGATCAAGGATACCATCAATGAACACCCCTTTATATTGAGAAGCAGAACTCTAATGAATCAGTCGAGTTCGGAGGTCGATGCTTTAGAAGATGGCAAATGAGACTTTACCGAAACGTCGTGATAACAATCCTTCAGAGGATTACAACAACAGAACACGGAATGAAGCCCGAGAAAACAGCTCATCACATATATATATATATATATATATTTGTCATTCTCTAACTTTTGTGTTGGATCACCAATATGCACTTTACAACTGGACAGTATTGAATAGAATACGTGATTCTCGATTTTTTCGAGTACATATATCCAGTAACACTATGTTCAAATCATCACGGACTCGATGTATATTTGTGGTCGGTACAGTTGATTCCATCGGAGCCACTTGATTGAGTAGTTGCTGAAATAATAATTTGACATGTTGTGCCTGGGCGATCGTTCGTGTTATTTAACGAATTTGTTTATTAATTGATTCGTTTCAACGTTAGTCCCTAACATGTTTACCCAATGGTTCATTAAACTCGTAAACCTGTAGAATGTTCTGACAGCATATTGAATTTTTGAGTAAACGATTTCTACTATGAGCAAGATTTTGACTCGGATGCCGATAATGCAAAAAACACCAATGAATAATTCATTCATCGAAAAATTAGGTAATTTTGTAATTAGAGTTGAACAAATTCATATACCACATAACGCCTCTCGTCTAACTTGCATTCCTGTATCATATATGACTCACATCCCAAATTATCCCTTATATCCACCAGATACGATTATGTCTATTACAAAAAAGACACAGCGCTGGAAGCGGTAAAAAGTTGTTAAACAGACTGCTCCAAGACTGGTTTATATGGAGGCAGAGCAAACATAAGAATCGCACTCAGTTTTGTGAATAACGAAACAGTGTTCTAGGCAGAAGTAGCTGCCATTGAACACTGCATAGGAGAATCATTCAAGCAGAAGGTTGCAAACATAACAATTTTCATTTCTTCGATAGCCATGCGGCAATTGAGGTACTCAGATCTTAACAAGTTCTCTCACAAATAGTGGGAACTGTCTGAGCGCGCTGAATGAGCTAGGTACCTACCATAAGATTGCCCAAGCTAGAATACACAGAAATAAGTGTCAAAAGGTCAACGAGAAGGCTGATTATGCCATGAAGACTGGTGGAAAAAGCTCCCAAGGCAGGAAAGTTCATGAGGTAATCCTCGCCCGTATTCACGAAAGACCTACTCAACCACAACCTAGAGATTGTGGTTGATCTACTGAGGGAAAATAGCCAGCTCAAAAAGCATATGAGCATTATGGGTCTGGCAGCAAGAGGAGAAATCCGCACTACATGTGCTCTGTGAGTCCGGAGCATTAGCAAGGCTGAAACAGACAAAATGCAGAGGAAGGGGACCAGAGGCTTAAAGAGTTCAGTGTAAATGCTATGAACTCCCATCGAAGAGATCAAGCTAGACAAATGAAACAAGCCATGGGCTAGCTCCTTAGCAATTCAATCTAGCAACCACGTATATCCATTAGATTTTTCGTTGAGAAGCTTCATGCTTTCCTCCGTAGAACTTTTTTCGAATCGGCTGTCTTTTGACTCCTAATTCTGTTCTCGACTCCCTAGGCCTTGATTTGACTCATTCAAAAAACGTTTGAAACTTTTCCTAGAGATCAATTACCCTAACACCAAACTGATATTTTTGCACTCGACGGGAGTTTCGCTAACAAGGTTAGCATCTTCAGGAGAAAGAAATTGATACTATGAGTATCAATTTTCTTCTCCTGAAAATGTTGACCTGAAGATGCTAACCTTGTTAGCGAAACGCGCGTCGAGGGGAAAAATATCAGTTTGATGTTAGGTTAATTGATCTCTAGGAAAAGTATCGAATTTTACCAATCTCACCCTTTATTCAAAAATGTTTATCTGTTCAACCAGCTCACTCTGTCAATCTCATACTGCAGCTCACATACAGGTCGTTTCAATTTCATGAATTACTTGAAGTTTCCATACCGGACATAATACTCGCAGCAAGTATGTACTCACCATAACACGGATATGATAAATGACCCTTTCTCGGTAATACAAGTTTGTCGATTCCAAATATACTTTTTCTAACCCAAACACGCATACGAGTAGTCCCCTCATACGAGAGGATTGGGTAAGTAGTTCGATTCAGGAAGCTACTGCGTGAAAGTGAAAATAATTCGGCCCATTACCCAAACATTCTTCCCCGTTCATTCGGAGCAGAAGACAAATGTTGAGAAAGCTGTGCATGAAAGCACAACACCGTATCCCGACACTTCCGTATAACTCCTTGTTTGTCGAATGAAAGCAACACTTTGTTACAAAAACAAATCGATTGTTTGAATAACTCCCCTAAGACGGCTCTGTTCATTGATGAGAACGAGAGGAGCAGCGTGAAACACAGCAGGCCAAGAAAAGGCAAATGAAAAGACCTGTTGCCATTATTCATCAAAGCGTTCTTTTCAGTACATCAAAATCTGAAAGCTCTTGACATCTCATCGGTGATGCTCCAATTACAGTTTCTGACGGATTCGAAGTACGGATTACTTCTTGTAATTATCAGTATGTACAAGCTGAGATTTCCACCTCATTTTATCTCATCAACATTGCAACCAATCAAATTTCGTTCAACGACTATCGATAGCACTTCAAAATTGAATGAATCATTTCATCGAATATTCAAACGTGTATGTGTATAACTATAGCACTTAAGATTATTCAAAGGAAAATAATCAGATATTCTCATGGGAGAACATTGATGAAGCAGGAACAATGAGCAATTGTGTAGAGAAGTAGCACACATGCCGTTGGAGGTTTAAAGCAAAGATGCAGCTGCTCCCAGAAGAAGTGGAAGAAATTAAAGGGAAATTTGGAATTATATTCTGCCACGAACTGGGCACCCGATTCCCAATCAATATCGAATTAGATGATCCAGTAACAATATATATTTCTTCGATAATGGTTTCACTAAAAAGATGACTTCTCACTGACTGATACTCTTCCACATGCCACTAATAAATCTCTGATATTTGCAGTAATGTTACACACTATTGAAACTTGGCATAATTTCCTGTCAGTCAGTTGATGCATTTCCAATTCCTCTTTTATCGATAATACAACCAATTTCAATGGGTTCAAAAACTCTCGTCATACTGCAATATTTGATGCATTGATTATAAATCAAAACGTTGCATGGTGCATTATTATATCATGGCTGAAAGAATGCTTTTCAGTTAGTTTCCAAACAAGAAAAGTCGAGAGGATAGATATAGCTTTCATGCTCGATGTGAACCAGAATGAATATACCATTGCCTCATTCAACTGTTCATTCCACATATTAGTGAATGTTAGTTATGGTATTTCCATACCAAACTTCATCGCCATCGATAAAAGTCTTCCAGCAAATAGACCAAACAATATCGTCAGGAGCAGCAAGGATCATTCGCGGACCCGTCAACCATGAATCATTTGAATCATTTTCCTATACGACAAAGAGATATTCTCAAAAGAAAAATATCTGACCCGTTGGGGGATTGAACCCACGAGATCTCGATTACGAGCCGGGCACCCAACCACACCACTGAATGAAAAATTACACTTAAAAAAAATCCTGATGAGAATCGAATTTTTGTTTCTCCTGAAGATGCAAACTTGTTCAGCGAGTAAGATTGCAATTATTGGTGGCCCCCTAACTTTCTATTAACGGCCTTCAATAACATGCAAAAAAAGTAGTCTTCACACGCATTTTTTTCCTATGGAAATAATTCGAGAATTCCTTGGACATTCAGTCTTCTAAGTCCATATTCAGTGGACCAAATTAACAGCAATATGTTCCTGTGGGTTTGACTATCGTGGTGGATACAGCTGATTTTCGTAGACTCTCTTGACCTTGATGACTGTCAAAAATGACCAAGAAGTAGTGAAGAACATAATGATATCAGAGGAAGTGACATTTGCTAACTTTCTGATGATAAGGAGTTGTGTGATATATTAATCGATGGACAGAATAATGGTTATTTGTATAACAAGGAAACAAAGTGCTACTTTTTCCCCGAGGATGAAGTTTATTGCCCGACGCGTAAAATTCATGCCTATATAATAAAAAAGAGTTTAGTTCGTCAATGCCACATAAGTTATTGCATTGATGAGGTTCCATGACGTCGCGCCAGGGAGAAAAAGTATTTTTTACTCCCTACAATGAGGCCATAATTTTTGATTGCTGGTAATACACAAACATCCAATGGACTTTTATCTTCATATAACACTGAGTTCTCGTAAAGAAATTTGTAGTTAGGATCTGAGTTGTCATATTCTTTATTTCATTTATGCGAGTTCGGTACACTAGGATATATCCTTTTGGAGGTTTTTATAGAAACCCGTTCACATTTGTGACTGTGACCGCCACTGTGATGGAACAAACTCTAATAATATGTTGTTCCCCCCCACTCCAGTCCCTTTCCAATCGGTGCACTTCATCAGACCACGGTTTGAATATCTCGGTTGACAAATATGATATTTCGATCATCCGTCTAGCGAACGAGATGAATTCTCAACCAGTGTGGCAGATTGTTCCGTATCTCGCGCGGATATCCGAAACGTGTGTTAATCCCACGTTGAATGACATCCGGTGGAATCAAGATTGGCACCGAACAAGTTGAGAATTCATCTGTCGACTATCGCGGTGATATCCCAAAGATATTGAAAGCGGTTAATGGGGTTATCCATTGACAATGATGGACATTAATAGGTGCAGTGATACATAAAATTATATGTTTCGAAAAAAGTTGTAGCCAGACATCAGTTAGAATCAGGAATTGCAATGTTTAAAACAGCATCCAGCTGGATCCAGCAGCTTTTTTCCACGTGCTGGATCCAGCATACCAGCGCGCAAATGTATCAAATTCGAAATTGGTTACTTTCTGTTTTCAATAAACGCCTTTTGTCAAGTAGCAAGACCATGTTCTTGAAAAATATGCCAAGAAGAAAAGGAAAGGAATTTAGTTTGATTTCAAACTGCCGCACCAGGTGGAACATTTTGCTCAGTATGCTGGAACATTTGTTCAGCCTGAAGAGTTGCATCGATAAAGCGTTGATAAACATTTATTCTGATATGGAATTCTCTGCTGATGAGTGGTCAATAAGCAATGAGTTGATGAGCAATCATCAACCGGTAAAACTGGGTGTAGAAACTATTTGCAGCTGAGAGTCTACTCTAATAACGACCGAAAGAACCCAGAAATGTGTCTTACACTGGATTTTGACTAACTATTCAGGTACAATATTGTTCCTGTGTTCGATTTTGATTTTTCTTGAGTAAAAAATTTT
This sequence comes from Zygogramma bicolorata, assembly GCA_032362365.1. Taxonomy (NCBI): domain Eukaryota; kingdom Metazoa; phylum Arthropoda; class Insecta; order Coleoptera; family Chrysomelidae; genus Zygogramma; species Zygogramma bicolorata. Next base: position 152,731 of record JAVJAQ010003801.1, on the reverse strand, counting down.
CCTGGAAATAATTTCAGCACACATCCCTCCCACACCAAACTAAATCTACCAAAATGCGTGCGTTTCCACATTTTACAGAATTTCGCTTTCAAGCAAACGCTTCCATGTGTAATAATTGAAGATAAAATCCTTCGGCCTGTGGTATAAAGTCATCTGCTGAGCAAAATCCCGTATAATATGCCCTTATTCCAATATATACCTAAGATAATTATTAGTTATATTTCACTCAGAGGCATTGTCTTTGATGTGGTATTCGATATTTCCCACTTCATAAAAGCGTAATATCAAGTCATTTATTTTGATTTCAGATAACAAAGAATCAAGAAATACTGTTGTTACAAAAAATCGAGATTTCGAATATGAAAATATTCGTATAAGTCAAAAAATTATTTAAATAACGAGATGAATGAAATAATATTGTGACAAGAAAATTGAGGTATCGAATATGAAATACTAGTCAAAAAATGTAAATAAAGAAATTGAATGGAATATTTTTTAAAGAATGTTGAAACCAAGTTTCAAGTTGAGTTTACTCACGACGTTTCGATTGCTGGTATCCGCAATCGTCTTCGGGTGATTACTGACAATATTTAAAGGTGTGGTCGGTTATAAAGCCCTCCGATTTCCCTATGGATTTCCCTACACTCCATGTAGATGTTGGCTATTACCGGTGATAATGGTGACCCCATTGGTAGTCCTTCATCTTGGCTGAGGAACATCAGCCAACATCTACATGGAGTGGTTCGAAGCATTCGCCATCGAACAGGCCAAGAAGAAACCCCGCGTCTGGTTGAGATATATCGACGATACGTTCATAGTATGGAACCACAGAGATGCAGAATTGGACGCCTTTCTAGAACACCTGAACAACGTGAGGCCCACCATCAAGTTCACAATGGAAAGAGAATCTCAGAGCAGACTGCCGTTTGAAGAGGACCAGAAATGTATGGGAAACATCAGTCTACAGGAAACCAACTCATACTGGACAATACCTGAATGAGCAATCCAATCACCATCAATCTACGAAGCGAGGAATCGTTAACTCTCTGATTGATCGGGCAATCAATCTCTGTAACACCAAAGAAAGTCTAGACAAGGAGCTGAGCAACATAAGAAAGGATCTTCAAAAGAATGGATACTCAAAGAAGCTGGTGGATCGAACATTGGATCAAACATTGGCCCGGACGAATCAAAGGAACACCAAGAAGATACTGGAACAGCAAATTCTTACCATCACCTACGTGAGAGGACTTTCAGAGAGGATCAAGAGGATAGGAGGGAAATACAACGTCAGAGTCTGTTTTCGATCAGGGAACACAATACGCAGCCAGCTCACAAAAATTCGACCACCGAATAAAAACAGCGACACCAACAACTGCGTTTACCGGATACCATGCGAGTGCGGCAAATCCTACATCGGAGAAACCAAAAGACCATTGGAAGTAAGAATAAGCGAACACAAGAAAAACACTCAACGAGGAGAAACAACGAAATCAGGAATAGCGGAGCATGTTTGGACAAACCATCACAGCATCAAACGGTCTGAAGCCGAGGTCATACACAAGGAGGAGCACTGGTTCAAGAGGAAATTCAAGGAAGCCGCCTACATCCTCAACAACGACGCATTCAGTCATGCCAGCGTGGAGATTCGGAATGTGTGGAGGCCACTTATCCAAGGCATGGACCGGCTGCGGCTCGATGAGAGAGAATCTCGCGCCAATACATCCATTTCCCGCTGAAGATCGATCGGCACACTTCTGGTAGTAGCATCCGCTCGCCTCCTTGGTAGTAGCACCCTTTCCCCCACCATAGGGATATTGGAGGGCTTTATAACCGACCACACCTCGAAATATTGTCAGTAATCACCCGAAGACGATTGCGGATACCAGCAATCGAAACGTCGTGAGTAAACTCAACTTGAAACTTGGTTTCAACATTTTTTTCAAAATATTCCATTCAATTTCTTCATTTACATTCTTTGACTAGTATTCCATATTTGATACCTCAATTTTCTTGTCACAATATTATTTCATTCATTTCGTTATTTAAATAATTTTAAATAATTTTTAAATAATTAAATTTTATTAATTAATAATTTGAATTTTATACGAATATTTTCATATTCGAAATCTCGATTTTTTGTAACAACAGTATTTCCTTTGATCAATCAATCCCTAATTTCATCATTGACCAAAAATTTGATTTTGATTTGATTTTTCTCACTTAATTTGTATTTTAATCTTTCCGTTCCTAGCAACAGGTTTCAATAGAGTTAAAAATATAGACAATGGAAGTCCGAACCATTACCATTCAGCAAGGAACATTGTCAACCACTTTCAAGCAAAAGAATCAAGAAACCAAAACAGAATCGATATAGATACCACCAAATGAGTAGAGATTTTTCTTTAAGTGGTTTTCAGCAAAAAGACTAATTGAATAAACAAACACTTTAATTATAGTCAAGTACTCATTTAACGAGATGAATTGAAAAAAATAACAAGGATATACTGACAAAATTAATTGATCAGCTCGTCTGAAAGAAGGTATTCCTCATTCGATTATGCAAGGGGAATAATTTGCCGATGTGGAATTGCTCAAAAATGAAAAAATACACTTATTATACGTACTGTACCATTCAAGTCAAAAGATAGTGATCGTACAATCAATTCTCAACGGAACCTTCCAGATGCCCCGTATACATCGTGGATAATATAAAAAAATTCATTGATAAGCTTACAATTGCTCAAAAATAGAAAATACACCCAATATTATAATTCAAAAGATAGTGATCGTACAATCAATTCTCAACGGAACATTCCAGTTGCCCCCGTATACATCGAGGCAATCCGATGCTCGAACTGATGCACAGCGTAATTCAATACAACCCCGTTCGATTCGATTGGTTCGATATAGGGAAATTCATTCAATTCCTTATTGCTGATGGCCCTGACAATCATCACGAGAACTGAAATCGTATCTGTAATCTCATTATCTGCATAATTATCGAGATTGGATTATTATCACATATACATGTCTGTGAGGCATCGTTCATCCATTGTCCTAACTCATTACACTGTTACGATGTACACAATATCCATAATTCTAGGGAACATGATAATTGATATTATATTGACCATTAATTAGACAATTAGATGGTGAATTGCTTCGGCTAGGTTGAAGGAGTTGGAGAACGGACGATTCTGAGTAATCTAGCTGTGGGAAAGGGCTGTTGACTATTTTTTTCCATTGTATCAATTCAAACATGGAGAAGCTTGGTGAAATAGGTTCTGAGGTGACTCCAGAAATGAAACGAGAAGGGTTAAAGTTTCGTGGGATGTTCCCTGTTACTATCGCTATATTATAACGTACATGATTTTCATTTCAATTTAAGTTTTTGTTACAGTATTAACACTTTTTCAATTACACGTAATTCAACACCATTCAGAATCCCTATAGTAGGAGGAACGTCATGCATTACATAAATCATGTTAAAATTATAAGTGGTTAGGAGGGTACCTTTCGCTGAAAACAGGGGTGGAACACTTTTTCCTGACGTCTCAGTGCTAAGTTTTATCAGGTACATCACAAGGCTCTGCCTTTTGGGTGCACTCGAAAGTATGTTTGATAGAAGCCGAAAATGATACTCCGTTGGATGATTTTTTCAATTAAATACGAAACACGTCTTCTTTCAATTCTGTTAAATAATGTTAATGCAGAATTTGAAGTACAGCTCAACCGAGCACTTACCACTACGCCATTTTGAGTTACCAGTCTGGTTAACCGGTCAGAGAAACGGAACATGGCCTTAGTGAATTCCGATTTTGGTTTCACACTGTCAGCTATGGCGACAGTGCGTCATACCTCAGGAATAATACCAGACTTTGTCTGGAAAGGGACACTTGTAGATTTTGCCTTATTTCGCAAGGACATAAAGTGCCAAAAATTCTTCGAATGGGATGTCTATTTTCAGAGTGACAATTCTCGAGTAATAAACGAAGAACTCAAATTCACCCCAACTGTCTGACAGCTCAAACACGATAAGTAAGATTCAATCACCTTCGTAATATGCCATTCACTATTATGTGCGGAACAGACCTCAGTACGTATTGGGTTCATTTATTGGATCTCTATAATGAGTTCGGCTTGGGAGGTCGAAACGAAGAACGGCTGAAAATTGGGAAGGAGGTAACTTACAACCAGGAGAGGGACATTAGATACTTTACCGTGTTTTCGGAAATTTCAGCCGTCAGGGGGTGGAAAACGGGCGTCAAATTTTTTGGAGACAACGTGATGTTAAATCCCAATTTTGCATATATTCAAAGAATTGATGGAAGACATTTTTCGTATTTTATTGAAATCAATCGCCTATCGGGGTTGAAAAGGAGTAGAAAGTTATTTTAGGGGTCAATCAACGCACAGCCTGAACCACTGATCGTAGAGATCTGAAACTCGGAGGGGTGTGTTCTTGTTTCGATGAGAAAGGGTTTTCCAAACTTCCACCCCTAAGATGGTGACAAACTGGGTCAATGTTAGTATGGGTCAACGTGAATCCCAGGTCCAATCTACATCAGATTTTGCAGAAATATTCTACAACAGAATTGATAGAAAACGTTTCTCGTATTTTATTGAAATTCCTTATGTGAACGGGTGGAAAAGGGGTTAATATCATTTTCGACTTTTTTCAAAAGCTCTCTGGAGTGCGTTCAGAAGGCAAAGCTGTGATGAACCTGATAAAACTCAGCACTAAGAACTACAAAATATAGCTGCATCATAAAAAAAATAAAGCCCAACGAAGTGAGCACGGGTCAGATAATAATTCCAGAAAAAAACTAGGTATCCTCCATGTTGGGGTTTCCTTGTTGGATCTTTACGTAAAACGTGGTTTTGCGACATATGCAATTTTCCATCAAACTTCTGGAAATCACTCATAAATCGATAACAAAGTTCAGCGATTTCGGGCAGCCGAAAAAAAAATCCCATGGCCACGAAAAGTTAAATGATAAACTAGCTGATCAAGAACTAGTCGGGTTCGCAGCGAGTGTGAAGAAAATACCCCAGAGGCGCTGCGTTTGTATTCCAGCCGATTATTCCTGCCTCCTCTCCCAATGGACATCGGCAGCGGCGCAAAGATTACGCAACTTTCTTTCATACTGAATACAAAAACTCCCTCCGATGAAGTCTCAACTCTTATCTGAATGCGGCTCGTGTAGTTATTTGTAGTTTTTGAAAGATTGCTCGGATGAAGACTAATTCAATTCGCAGAGTGGAGCAATCCTCTCTGCGGAAGCTTCGTGATTTCTTGTTCCTTATGAAATAAATCATTTCTATACGATACGTGGAGTAAGCACTTCGCACGGGAACAAATCAAATCAACACTTTCGATTGTGTTTCGAGGGATATATTGAGGAGCGCAGAATCGATTATTCCACGTACAGGCCGGCAACTTGTTTCCACTTCCTTTCCAATTATTTATTTATCGCCGGCTGGAAGTTCGAGACACACATGAAATACTGGACTCAGCAATTCCAGCCAGGGGGCGCGGGGGATTTGAAAACGGAGAATGTGTTGACTGCATTCGTCAAACTTTTTCTTGAGATCAATTACCGTAACACCAAACTGATATTTTTGCACTCGACGCTCGTTTCGCCAATAAGTTTTAGCATCTTCAGGAGAAGAAAATAGATACTAAATCTAAAGACTAGGGTTAGCCTACAGTTTTTTGGTCCTATATGGACTTTGTTCGTTACTGTCGATAATTCTGATTAATTTCTCGATTTTTGTTCCGATATGGATTTCGTCTGATTAGAATAAAATCGATACTAAATCTAAAGACTAGGGTTAGCCTACAGTTTTTTGATCCTATATGGACTTTGTTCGTTACTGCTAATAATTCTGATTGATTTCTCGATTTTTGGTCCGATATGGACATCGTCTGATTAGAATGAAATCGATACTTAATCTGAAGACTAGGGTTAGCCTACAGTTTTTGGTCCTATATGGACTTTGTTCGTTACTGTCGATAATTCTGATTAATTTCTCGATTTTTGTTCCGATATGGATTTCGTCTGATTAGAATAAAATCGATACTAAATCTAAAGACTAGGGTTAGCCTACAGTTTTTTGATCCTATATGGACTTTGTTCGTTACTGCTAATAATTCTGATTGATTTCTCGATTTTTGGTCCGATATGGACATCGTCTGATTAGAATAAAATCGATACTTAATCTGAAGACTAGGGTTAGCCTACAGTTTTTGGTCCTATATGGACTTTGTTCGTTACTGTCGATAATTCTGATTAATTTCTCGATTTTTGTTCCGATATGGATTTCGTCTGATTAGAATAAAATCGATACTAAATCTAAAGACTAGGGTTAGCCTACAGTTTTTTGATCCTATATGGACTTTGTTCGTTACTGCTAATAATTCTGATTGATTTCTCGATTTTTGGTCCGATATGGACATCGTCTGATTAGAATAAAATCGATACTTAATCTGAAGACTAGGGTTAGCCTACAGTTTTTGGTCCTATATGGACTTTGTTCGTTACTGTCGATAATTCTGATTAATTTCTCGATTTTTGTTCCGATATGGATTTCGTCTGATTAGAATAAAATCGATACTAAATCTAAAGACTAGGGTTAGCCGACAGTTTTTTGGTCCTATATGGACTTTGTTCGTTACTGCTGATAATTCTGATTGATTTCTCGATTTTTCGTCCGATATGGACTTCGTCTGATTAGAATAAAATCGATACTAAATCTAAAGACTAGGGTTAGCCTACAGTTTTTTGGTCCTATGTAGACTTTGTTCGTTACTGCCGATTACTCTAATTAATTTCTGGATTTTTGGTCCGATATGGAATTCGTCTGATTAGAATAAAATCGATACTAAATCTAAAGACTAGGGTTAGCCTACAGTTTTTTGGTCCTATGTAGACTTTGTTCGTTACTGCCGATTACTCTGATTAATTTCTGGATTTTTGGTCCGATATGTACTTCGTCTGATTAGAAGAAAATCGATACTAAATCTAAAGACTAGGGTTAGCCTACAGTTTTTTGGTCCTATGTAGACTTTGTTCGTTACAGCCGATTACTCTAATTAATTTCTGGATTTTTGGTCCGATATGGACTTCGTCTGATTAGAAGAAAATCGATACTAAATCTAAAGACTAGGGTTAGCCTACAGTTTTTTGGTCCTATGTAGACTTCGTTCGTTACTGCCGATCACCCTAATTAATTTCTCGATATTTGGTCCGATATGGACTCCGTCTGATTAGAAGAAAATCGATACTAAATCTAAATACTAGGGTTAGCCTACAGTTTTTTGGTCCTATGTTGACTTCGTTCGTTACTGCCGATCACTCTAATTAATTTCTGGATTTTTGGTCCGATATGGAATTCGTCTGATTAGAAGAAAATCGATACTAAATCTAAAGACTAGGGTTAGCCTACAGTTTTTTGGTCCTATGTAGACTTTGTTCGTTACTGCCGATTACTCTAATTAATTTCTGGATTTTTGGTCCGATATGTACTTCGTCTGATTGGAAGAAAATCGATACTAAATCTAAAGACTAGGGTTAGCCTACAGTTTTTTGGTCCTATGTAGACTTCGTTCGTTACTGCCGATCACCCTAATTAATTTCTCGATATTTGGTCCGATATGGACTCCGTCTGATTAGAAGAAAATCGATACTAAATCTAAATACTAGGGTTAGCCTACAGTTTTTTGGTCCTATGTAGACTTTGTTCGTTACTGCCGATTACTCTAATTAATTTCTGGATTTTTGGTCCGATATGGACTCCGTCTGATTAGAATAAAATCGATACTAAATCTAAAGACTAGGGTTAGCCTACAGTTTTTTGGTCCTATGTAGACTTCGTTCGTTACTGCCGATCACTCTAATTAATTTCTCTATTTTTGGTCCTATATGGACTTTGTTCGTTATTGCTGATAATTCTGATTGTTTCTCCCAGTATATAGAAAACTAACTCTGAAATCATATATACTAAACAACCTTCATAAACTTGTAGAAGAGGCAAATGGAGGAATGTCATAAAATATATGAAAACGAAATAACATTACTTCAGATAGCTGAAATGGACTCTGTTTCCCTCAAGAATAAAAAAATCCCGCCAAGGTAAATCACCATATTGATCAGCATAGACCATAACCTGTGATTTATGAATGAGTTCGATGACGATTCCAGAGCATTATATGGGTTTCATTCACAGCCTATCAATAGTAAAGGTCCAATTGTGGATGAACATTGAAATAGAGATGGTTTTTCCATAGAGCAGCTGACGTCACGGACGAGACCGGTTACCCATTCAGGTCATAGCCACAATGAACTAGCTTTACCTCAGATAGAATTCGACAAACTAGGCAGCTCCTATTCTGTTGACCTGTATACATATTACAGCACTTCTCGTGTAGGAAGTGAATCATCAGCCAACCACAAACGAATGATAGTCAACAAACTTCTCCATCAATAAAGACCGACCCATTGTCTCTAACCACAATCGCAAACCGAATCATCCGTTCGAATATCGATCTTTTCAACTACGGAAACGACACGCATCCAGCCACTGTATTTGTATGTAAGCTATTGCCGAAACAATCTACCTAATTGTCTACCTCTGCTCTATGTAAATCAACGTTAATCAACTTAGACGGCCTAGACTAGCTAATACGTTTTAACTAAATTTGTTCAGACCTCAAAATAGCCGATCTGCCACAGCCAATGCCTCTTCCATTTGTTACGGCTTTCATCATATTACGGAGTTCTATTCATTCGGAATTTCTTTCGAGCCCGAATTGAGAGTGGGATTTTCTCTGCTCACGTCCTGGGCATGTATTTGGACGAAATTTCATTTCATTAACACAAACACGTTATTGCATAATTGCATGAATTATTAACATGATGATGCATCGTTGAATACTCGAGCAGCTTTCAGTGAATAGTGCATAGAAGTATTTTTTTATATGCAGATCCACACGAAAGGGAAGCCCTGTAATTTTCAAAGAACACCGCGAAAATCAAGGGACAGAAGATACGAATTAACATTCACTTTGAATTTTTCAAGTTTGTAAGCCTCAGGAAAAACCTCTTTCGGCGGAAAGTTCCAAAGCTCAGCTGTTCTATTGAAAAAAGATCCCTGAGCAAGAGAGGTTCGACAGGTCTTCAAATTCACAACAAAGCGGTGAAAATTCTGTACTCGTCGAGTCATCCGTTTAGATATTGCCAAGGGTGGAACGACTGATAACAATTCAGAAGATCACCGACCGTGAAGATATCTATAGAAGAGACAAGTCTCCGACCCTTCTACGATGTTCCAATGAAGTGAGCGAGTCTGTGAGCGAAGAATCACCAACATTAAATCATTGATTTATCTGAAAATGTGTATTTTATCCACATACAATCAACTCATACAGTGTGGCCAGTGGAGTCTTCCTCAAATATAAAATCATTTATTGGGAGCTTCATTCAAAATTTGACTCTATGGCAAAAAGTTCTACTTTGATAGAGATGAAAAATAACGAAAAACAACGTAGGCACGTGACTTACAGTTTCTGTGAAATTTCAATTTTTTCCAAAAGCATTTCCTTGTGTTTTTTTTTATCTCGAAATGTTTCGAAAGTTATTTGAAAATCTCATTTCAGATACGGTATTCAGCAATATGCCATCCAGCCACAAAAGATGTTTTTTTCATAATTTTTGGCAAATTGTGCAGAATGAGACACAACGCAACCTTCATCACAACTTTTAGTATTCTATCAATGTAGCGCCATCAAATGTGTATTTTCTACAGAATCCAAATAAGACTACTCAAATTCGACCTTACTGTAATTCAGTTTATTCACTTCCGATCTTGTATATGTAAAAGAAAGTCGTGTTAGTTACACTATTTATAACTCAAGAACGGCTTAACCGATTTGGTCTTAGAACCAGGGAACGGACATAAGGATACTTATTATCCCGTTTTACCGTATTTTCGAAAATTCCACCCCTATGGAGGTGAAAAACGGCCGCCAAATTTGTATAGGACAACGTGATGCCCTAGTCCATTCCGAGGTCCAATCTGCTTCAAATTCTGCATACAAATTCTTTTACAGAATTTATGGAAGACGCGTTTAGTATTTCATTGAAATTGATCGCCTAACAGGGTTTAAAAAGGGTGACAAGTTATTTTAGGGTTTAAAACACGCACAGCCTGAACCACTGATCGCAGAAATCTGAATTGAAGGGTGTGTTCTTTGTATAACGTAGGATTCCGATGAGAAAGGTTTTTCTGAAATTCCACCCCTGAGGGGTATATATATATATATATATATATATATATATATATATATATATATATATATATATATATATATATATATATGTATTGAAAGAATAGTGAAAGAATAGTTTCCATTAATTCCCAAAATGAAAATAACGATCCAGTACAACCTTTCATTTATAAATCATTACCTTATATTCAAGAACTAACACCAAAATTAATTAATGTATTTCGAAATAATAACTTTATAATTTCCAAAAGAAATGTCACCACTATCTCTAAATTATATAGCCAAGTTAAGACCCCAATATTGGACATCAAAAATCCAACTTAGTATACAAAATTTCATGCATGGATTGTTCTAAAACATATATAGGCCAAACATCTAGACACTTAAATAGTCGCATTATTTCACATAAAAGCGACTGTAGACGAAACGTTAATTCTTGCGCTTTGAGTGAACACGTCAACATTGAGGATCACAAGATGGATTTTGAACACCCAGAAATTTTGGATAGAGAAACAAATATAACCAAAAGAAAATTTTTAGAAATGACACATATTAATAACGAAGAACATTCTATGAACAAAAAAACAGATCTCAATAATCTAAGCCAAATTTATACGTTTCTGCTTGAATACGAAAAAGATAGAAGAAAATCACCTGGTATTCAGAAGTTTCCCACATAACATTACATCAAAATTTGACATACTTCAATATTCTTCAATGTTTTGTCTGTTTGTTTTGCACCAATTTATATTTTATTCTCACATTAGTAAGTGTTCCATATTTCTATCTTTACAAAATATCATCGAATGTATTATTTTTAGTTGTCCTGACGAAGGTAATAAATTTACCGAAAGCTTGACTAATAACAAAGAGTCCTCCTTGTAACTGCCCACAAACTTGACTGCAACCTCACAAAATCAATCGAACTTCCGGTTGATCCGCGTCTGGAATGATTTTCTTGTCAACGTTTCGGCTCCCATTTCGGAGCCATTTTCAAGACTGAGTGACCTTGCGTCTAGGTCTGAGTTGTCTTACTAGCTGGCTATCATCACTGGAGATCGAGGATTGAAATTTGGTTGGATTTAAGGGTTCATTAGTAATTATGGCAGGATCAGGAATCGGACGGTCGATGGGAGGTTCGAACGGATTAGTTCTCTCTCTCTCTTTCTCTCTCTCTCTCTCTTTCTCTCTCTCTCTCTATATTTATATATATATATATATATATTTATATATATATATATATATATATATATATATATATATATATATATATATATATATATATTTATATATATATATATATATATATATATATATATATATATTTATATATATATATATATATATATATATATATATATATATATTTACATGTGAAGAATAGTCCAATAGGAAAGTAAAGTAATTTAATGAAAAAATAATGCCAATTGAGAAGTTGAACGCTTTCAAATAAATAGTCAAGTGTTATCTTGTGTAGCTGAAATTTGACTGAATTTTTTTTTTAAAGAATTGAAATTTTGAAGTCGATGGCGTTTGGTATGAAAATACAAGAAATAGCATTTACTTCTACTAATCTCCATTTGAGCATTTGAGGCTCTATTAATTATTACCGTAAATAGGACACGTTCGATAAAAATTCCGACAAATACATCTGCATAAGATAACTCCACCGAAAAAATAAATGTGCCAGGTTTGTGAAAAATAGTCTCTATTTCTCTGACAGTGTCTCCACAATATCTGGAATTTTTGTCATTTCAATTATTATTGAAATGATTCAGTGTAGGCCTTCTGGAACATATCTCAAGTGGATTGAAAGGAATCGGATGGTCAGAAATATGCAATTCCAAAAATATGAAAGTATTAACTCAGCTTTAACCCTGTTCGGTTACTGGAGAAACGATTTTGTTTTTCCGTTTCACAGTGATTCAAATCCTCACCTTCAGAAATATTATTGATTTGTCTGAATTGATTCCCTAACACTGAGAACTGAATGAACATTCCCATCTGTTCAAATTTTCAGTTCCCTTAGTGCAGATCTGATATCACGAAATTGTATTCTCGAATGTATAATGAGACTAAACATGATCTCCGTTGGAGAATGTGATTAAAAAACGAACTCGCTTCAACTAAACCCATTCTTCGCTCTCCTTAAATGCACGATTTGTATACACGAGTTTGCGTTTTCAAAGTCATGAAAGGCACATCATTACTGCATAAGTGACAAAAGACAAGTGGTGATTACGTTAAATCTATGTGAAAGAAAATGAACGTGGGAAAAACACTAATTGACGCTATAAAATGAAAAATGATTATTGCAGGGTACGTATTCCCTGTGCCTTAATATCCCAGAAAAATCGGTTTTAATATAGATGAATTCACTTTTCAAGATAATCACGAACAGACAAGTATGTCTTTTCCAGTCAAATCAAGGTTCATTTTCGAACATATTCAGTACATAATTATTTTTGAGGATGGAGGAAAGTTTTGAGGAAGTGATTTTTTATTTTTTCTTCCCAATGTCAATTTAAATGGAATACAAAACTTCTATAAAAGAAGTAATGTCAAATATTCAGCAAACATTCTCTGTTGATATATGTAAATCATCCATAGGCGTTCGAGTCATTCACAAAAAGAAGGAGTCTATCAAAAAAAAATACTCTTGTGACTATATGATGCCACGGACGCTTTATCAGACGTCATTTTTTCTTGCTCAATTTGTAAACCAGTGACTTGGAACCAAGCAGGTACCATTCACAGGATATTTCTACACAAATAGAAAGTAGTTTGCAAGCAACTCCCTATTTGTCAACAGATATCCTCTACATGGGGTATGGTCGATTCAGGTACCAGTTCTCAAACCCCTGCAGAAACAACGAAATATCAAGGTTTTCTGATGATTTCATCTGGCATATTCAAAAGAATAGAAATCTCAAAAACAATTTCGTTCTGTGAAAATATTGTCGAAAGCAGTTCATCCAATTCGTGTGAATAAGATTGTATCCATTGAACATCTAACGGATATCTATCTGAAACGTCGTAGGGTATCCATAGGATATTCCTCCATGAACGACAGATATCTAGTGGACATTCATAGTGCACAATGGACATCTATGTATTGGTTTCTGATAGACTAATCGAGGAAAAACACCAGACAAGACAGTGCCTTCTTCAAGACCTCCTGGATTTCTTTATATACTGAACTTATGATCGACAAGAGCTGAATGTATCAGAAAAAAATTCCACGAGCGATAAGGAATGAACTACCGATCCACTTTCAGCCTGTCCTCTCTCTACCCCTACAACTGCCAGAAGTGAGAATTGAACTGTATGTTCCAAACATTTGTTGGAACCATCTGGAACTATAGCCCAAGGAGTTCAATCACAAATGGACCTCATAGGTTCCTCCAACACATCGAATTTCACTCCTGCCAATCATAGGAGGCTGGAAGGGACTGGTCCTATGCTTCCACCATATAATGAACACACTGGCATGGCACCACTAATGACAATTTAGTTGATGATTTAGAATGTGTTGTATAGTGAAACCCATGCATTGCTTGATATTTATTTTGATGCACTTTATTTGTTATGACTGATGAAAGACAAAATTAGAAGATTTTGTGGACCATGGATCAAGAATTTAACGAACTAGTTTTCTGGCAAGTTCTAATCAAAATGAATGATAGAGAAAACGAATATTTTCACCAATACCTTTGAAAAAGATACATTTCCAAACACGATCGAGGAAAATATACGATTTCATTCCGAAAACGTTATTTGCTTGGCTAATATTTTCAGCAATCACTTTCCCATAGATAATTTCGCCTGTTTTTGAATCTTTCTATGAACGAACCGAACTGAAATATCGAATCGAATACTGATAATCACAGTACTGTGAACATGAAAATATACTAAACTCCTGTTTTTCATTCCACTACAAAACGCCGTGTAATCAATGAAATTTTTCATCGTCCATCACTGACGTCAGTATATACAGTCCGATTTTTCAGCTTCCACTATTGCTATCAAAGACACGATAACACCTACGAGGTCGATTGAATAAAACAGGTAGGAGCTTCCAATTGTGGGAAACCAGGATAATCTTTTTTCTGATCGATAATACAGTATTTGTTTTTGGAATATTCCCCAAAAATAGAATGGACGAATTTTGTTTTTTGACTCCACAGCAATGTATAACAATACATGTGTTTCCCGACTTTCTACTCATTATCTCTGTATGCTCATACAGTTCCGGGTCATAGCTACCTCAAACGAGTAGGGACTCATATTTTCGGGTCTAGAACCCAAAGCTATACATAAACTCCACATATCGCAAGAGAATGTAATATACCAAGTAACAAACAGAGAAAAATTCATGTTATATCTTTCAATATTCATTAATGATTTGAGCAACCTATTGGAGTGCAACAGATTGATGTTGGCAGATGACCTGACGCTGCTTTCATCATCCTAGACGGTTGTATCATTTTTCGCAATTAACTCAGTCTTGTACAGAAATGGTTCCTTGAAAATCACTTGTATATGAACATATACAGATGTTGAGGTTCAAGATTAAGTCGGAGAAAAGTTAATACGGTACATATTTCACACTGTATAGATAATGGATGATGAATGGATAAAAATGATATCGTTGAGGATTCAGGTGTTAATTTCAATTATCATATAACAATCAGTCAACACATTGATATAATTGTTAGTTCAGCATATCGAGTATATTCGAGTAATTCTGTAACTGTGAATGTCGGTGTGCCACAGGGTTCTGTATTGGGCCCGATTTTGTTCATTATGTATATCAATGATGTAGAATATGCATCAGAGAGCGGAGCTTGTGTAGTATTTGCAGACGACACAACCATAGCTGTATCAGACATTGATGAAAATATCCCCCAGAAGAAGTGTACGATGATACTATCAGACATTAAATTCTGGTTCAATCAAAATTCCTTATTTTTCAATCCAGCAAAAACTGAACTCATTCGCTTTCACAACTACCAAAAAGTATGTACACAACCCACTATTCTTCTAGATAACCAGGTTCTTCATTACGTGAACAAACCAAGTTTTTGGGACTTTTTATAGATGAGTGCCTAACTTTCAAAGAGCACTGCGAGCACATAGTTTCTGAGTTGAATTCATCTAGTTATTTATTTCGAAATTTGGGAACTATTTCAAATGTATCTCAGTTAATGAGTGTATACTATGCGTATGTTGAATCCCGATTGAAGTATGGAATTTGTTTTTGGGGGTGGTCCACTTTATCCTCGAAAGTGTTCATTGCTCAGAAGCAAGTTATCAGAACCATTTTTGGAAAACCTCTAACCTACTCATGTAAAGATTTGTTTCGGAAATATGAGATACTAACATTACCAAGTCTATACATATATGAACTCTCTGTATATATTTTCAAAAATAGAAATGACTTTGTCACAGAAAGGGAACACACAATGCAAACAAGACAAAATCATTGTTTGTACAATGATTTTCATAAAAGCAAGTTGGGTTATAGGTTGCCTGAATGCATCGGTACAAGAATATTCAATTCTCTACCATCCTATATGAAAAAGTCGAGCACCGTTAAAAGTTTTAGATCTAGTTTAAGAAAATTTTCGATTGAAAAATGTTATTATGAAATCAGAGATTTTTTTATTGACAAAAACTCATCAAATGTATTTATTACATATGTGTACATGTAGATATTTTAATAATTTTTTTTTTTTAGACGTACATCAGTATGTACTACTTATAGTAAGTCAATAATAACTCTGACTACTCCTATACATGTATCATGTCCGTGAGGAGAATAAATTTATTTATTCATATGGCTTCATCATAAGGAACTGTAATTTCAATTAACTGCTCTTTATCCAAGTCTGATAAGATTTGAATTGGAAAGAGGGTCCATAATATGGAATCCTATATCTGACTACGTATCAGCCATTGACAAAGTTGAGAAAAATTCCCAATATCTTCAAGTTTCGGAATCAATGCAACATATCCTCCAAGAGGTTGTAATTACCTTGACTTATTCCATACACTCGACTTTGCATCATTTTTCAATTTCCATAAGATGCAACTCGATATTACTTTCCAGCCTCATTCGGAAAAAAGTGCTAGTGATGGAACTTGTATCAAAAATGCAAAATTGACCTGTTAATGGGAATCTGTTGGGCAATAAACGCCATTATTTTTGTTATTATTATAACGTCAAAATACTTCTAACAATCGAATACATAGCTGAATTTTTTGTGACAGTGGCTACAATAGCCGATGGAAAAACTAGACAAATATGTAATATGAGAAAAAGTTTTAATAGCTTCCGTTTGATACTCGATCTGAGAGAAGACATTGTGACAGCAATAATGGGACCAGATATAAAAAACGGCCTGTATAGGTGAAATTCGCGGAACAAAAACAGATAGTTCTCCTAGTGGCACAAACCTCTCGCAAACCTGGCCACATAAAAAATATTTGGGAACGACCACCTGTACAAATAGAATTTGAATAGAATGGCGATTATGCTTTGATTATGTAAAATTTCCATTTGCGCGCTCAAAGTCAACAAGAGTTCTCAAAGGTCTGTTGCATGTAAAACAAGCTGGAGAAGATGGTCCGCTAAAAAATCGCCTAGAGGAGATGTTGTTTTCAGTTTCCTGGGTGTTACAGCACCGGCTCCGTAAGATGCTTCATTTCATAAAAATAAACGGATGAATAAGTCGTTGGGAATTTATTCAGCAGCTGAATTTCATTTCCATGCTTCGTTTAGATGGAGAGAATGGAATTCTTTGCTACCAGTAATTACCAACACTGGCAATCTTGTCTTGAACTGTACACAGAGTGGGAGAGTGAAAAAAAAAACAAGCCTGATATTTCATACACCTGAATTTCACGATGCAATTTGTCGCAGCAACTTAGCAAGATTGTTGCGATGACTCAGTTATTTCTGTAGTGAATTTGTTGCCTCACCAAATGTGATGGCACCAATGTGAATAATGGTGATTTTGAATATCTCAAATATCACTTTTAATATTTCATTATAAATATTGGTTCAATATCGAAAGTAAATTTCAACTGAATATTGAAAACTGCGATATTGATAATTTGTGGGTTCGACAGCTCACTACCAGTATCAGGAAAAAATGGTTGTTGAGGGTTATCTCTAAGGAATAGACATTTCCCTTGCGGACATTTTTTGTAGACCTTTTTAAGATGTACGATACATCAGTACATCATTTTGATGTATCTCTTAGTATGTGAGAGCAGAGCAATGTGCTCAAAATACAGAATTCTTGTATTAGATTTAGCTACGGTCTACGAAAATATGACCATATAAGTGATGCATTGCGTAATTCCTCCTGGTTGAACTTGGAAGAAAGATTTAAATTGCAGATATTATCTTTGGTTTTCAAATTGAACAGTGAAAAATCTCCTTTATACTTATCATCTAAACTGATAAAAGGGTCAAACGTCCATAATCGTGCCACTAGATTCTCAGGATATTATCTAATACCCTCTCACAAAACTTCAACCTTCCAAAAGTCATTTTCGTATATGTCAGTTAAATTATTTAATAATTTACCATCTCCAATCAAAAGTGCTCCTTCCCTCCATTCATTTCGTGGGCAGGTCAAAACCTTTCTCCGTGGTACTAGGGTAGATTCTTAGATATTATGTGATTTCTATATTGATTTTTTTTTTCATTGCCTGTTTCATGGAAATTTGTAATGACAATATGTGGTAATGGGAGGGTTGTACGGAAGAGCAACACTGTTGAATACCGCCCTTCCTGTTGTTGAATGTTCGTTAAAACGCTTCTTAAGAAAATAAAGACACATTATTATTATTATTATTATTTACGACATTACATTAGATACCTCTAAAATTATCAGTATCTACTATATTATGCATGTTATACATATAAAACTTCCTCTTGGATCACTCTATAAAAAAAGCCTAGAAATCTGTTGCGTAGTGTTCAAGATCTAAGCATACATAGGGACAGACAGCAGGAAGCGACTTTGTTTTATACTATGTAGTGATATAATGGGGAATTACTTTTTGTCTTTCTTCTTCTCCAAATGAAAAACTGAAAATCACAACCTCAAAGATAAAAAAATAACAATATCAGCTGGAGGATATGGAGATTTCAACATTTTTCACATATCTATATTAAATTCAGTTTTCAATATCTGTCCAATATTGTTTAGAAGAGCAGATTACAATATTGAATCATCAATTTAGGTAGCTTATTGGCATAATATTTCAATATACATATGACAATTTTGATTTGGCTTGAATATTGTATTAACACTATCATAGGAACATTTGAATTGTAATTTTCGAATCACATTCTACGAGTGGTTTTGAGATACCTATCAAAACTGATAACATATCGTTTCTGAACTGATTTATGAATATTGGCAAAGCAATATTGATCACGAATCATTACTAAAGAAATGCAGATATTAGAACTGAAATTTTGAAAATTTGTGAATTTCAATATCAGAGAATAACGTGAAGAACTTTTTGCAAAGTAAATTTTTATTACGAAGCCGCTATACATGAAACAGTTATCCTTCATTTTTTTTTAAACAGATTTTTACTTCAACCCTTCCTTAACCTTGTTCTTTTCATAACTAGAGTGCTATTTGAAAGTCATTATTTTGTAATAGAGGTTTTTTTTTTCTTTCCAGTTCTTCTTAACTAAACAAAATATGAAAAAATGAGAATCGATATTGAAATCTATACCTGTGTAGAGGGGCAGATTGATCTCCTCTGAAAAGTTTCTGCGTTAATTAAAAAACAGTTCTTTCTAAGTGGAGCACGTTCTATCAGACAGCAACTTCTAGTAGATCTCGAATTTGCATATCGAAAAAGTATATGAATAAATAATTATCAAATACTTATCGTAGTTAACGTTTCGGAATCAAATCTGCTTTCGTCTTCAGAACTTCTTCACGAATATTTCTCTTTCAGTTCGTTTTCGGAAATTTGTCAAAGATTTTATATTTGACATATATGATTTTGTCTTCCAAGACGAAAAGCCATGTCCGACTCATATCAACTGAACTGGTTGAGATGCAAGTATTCTCAAATAGCGTGATGAAAGCAGATTCCTTCAACGTTCGTGTCCTGCATTTATTTTAACAGCTAGTAGAACTCGCCAAAATGAGTTGATACACCAAAAATCACCTATATAAAAGTTTTATAATGAGAGAGTTATTCATGTGGAATGGATAGCATTTTTACAAAAACTGTTCAGAATTGTCCCCATTTTTTCGATCAACGCACAATCTTGCTGGGCGAATCCACGACTCTTTACAAGCTTCCAAAATAAAATCCTGATGACCACGAATTGAATCACAAGAATTTTCAATGGGCTGTTGAAGTTTCTCCAGAGTATTTACTACTTTATCGTGATACACAAACTGTTTCAAAAAGCCCAACAGAAAAAATCACTAGGCGTTGAATCCGGAGCGCGAGCAGGCCAAACAATGTGCCCATTGCATGATCAAACTGAAGACTCCATTCGGAATTCAAAAACTGATGTTATATCGCGAAAAAATGAAATTGTTCGAAAAAAAATTGAGGAGTCAATCAATACAGATGTTGATGCTACATGAAGCATCAAAATTTCACACCCATCCCAATGATGAATGAATTATTGAGGAGATCCCGAATCGGTTCACAACAGGTATAAAACACTGACATTCAAAAAAGTCTCAAGTCAGCCACGAACGTCTTATCAGCCAACAAGATTCAGATACGAAGAACGATTCATCTGATGCGATTGTCCTGGACCCAGCTTATCCTACGCTTATTCAAAAGCACCAGATAGCTAGTTGGCAGATAGCCATAACAATTACGATTAAGTGACAGTTACCCCATTACCGTTCATCAAAGCTCCAGAGAACGCAGAGGTCTGTCTGCTAAGTAACCACTGGCTAAAACGTTGGATGTCTCGATGCGAATTTCGATTATTCAGTGAATTGTCCAGAGGTTGTCGTACATGCAGGGAACTCTCATAGGCGTAGTTAGAGTTGAGCATTCGATAGCCCTTCGAAAATAATACAATAATTTAAAATATTAGTAGTGGTAGGAGGAAGAAATTGAAACTTGTTGAGAACAATTACTGTAACACTCAAATGGTATCACTTTCACTCTACGCATATTTTATCTTCCTGAAAAACAACTTGTACTGCCATTTTTTTATTATATAGTGAGGTAATTAGATATATTAAAGCATTCGACTGCGTCGATCATCAAAAACTTATACTGAAATTGAAAAGGTATGGGCTGAGAGGTGTCTCTCTCAACTGGATATCCTCATTCCTTGAAGGTAGGAGTCAATATGTATCTTTCCAGGGTACGGTCATTAATAGAGTATAAATTCTGAGCCTTTAAGCGTAGGTATGGGTGAACCTCAAGGGTCCATTCTGGGCCCAATCTTTTTTATCCTATATGTGAACAATATAGACTCTGCTGTTTCTGAAGTTCATTATACAGCTTATGCTGACGACATTTTTATGATAATCTTGGCACCAGATGACAAAATATTAAAACACAAATGTGCTTCTGCAGTTGAACAAATATCAGATTTTTTCAATTATCATAATTTGTTTTTTAATTCGGAAAAAACAAATATTATTCGTTTTCATAATAGACAAAATAGGATAGAAGACTTCAGTTTCAGCTTTGATAATGCGACATACTCAAAATCAAATGAAAGTTTCAAATTCCTGCGTATTCTTCTTGACGAAAACTTGAGCTGGAATGCTCATTTCCAACATCTTATTTCAGAGCTTGACTCAATGAAATTTCTATTTATGAATCTGCGAACAGTTTTCACTACCACTCAACTGATGAGCATTCATTATGCTCAAATTGATTCAAGACTGAGGTATGGTGTCAGCATCCATGACTCATGATGTATTCATTGCTCAAAAAAGCATTATACGGTGTATTGCAAATGTCTCAAGGCGAGAATCTTGCAGACAAATTTTCAAAAATTATCACATCTCGACACTTATATCAGTTTATATCTTTGAAATATGCACTTACATATCCAAAAACAAAACACATTTCGAAATGAACAAAAGTGTTCATCACCATGACACTAGAACAAAAAATAGATTTCATGTGCCATATGCAAGACTAAGAGTGACTTCATTTGCACCAGAATACATTGGAATAAATATATTCGACAAACTGCCCGATCATTTGAGGAAAGAACAAAACTTTGTGATGTTCAAGAGAAATTTGAAGAGTTTTTCAACTGAAGAATATTTTTGAATTATAGCAGCAACCTCTCGGGGTAGATTGTAAATCTGCCCTTCTACACTTATATAGGTCCAATATTGATTCTTATTTTCTCAGATTGTGGTAGGTCAAGAACCCAAAAAAGCTAGAAGAAAGAATCCACCAACAGAAAATGATTACTTTCAAACAGTACTTAATAGTAATTTTCTTGTGCCCCTCTCACACACTTTTCCTAACAAAGTGGTAACAGCACTTAACTCTTATTAAACCGAATTCCTTTTTATTTAGAAGAAAAAAATCACTCAGGGATAAAAGTGTATGTGATTTCCATAGAAAAAATACGTGGTTATGAAAAAAAAATTCACATATTATATGTAACGCTAGAATGATATAGGATCAAAAATTGTACTATCGTGATACACAATATTTTCGGTAAGGGGCCTCTTCACATTGAATGCAAAAATCTAGACCATACTTCAAATACATCTCCCTTGCAGTAGAATCACATTCTACAAGTACCTTTTTTTTGGGGTATGTAATAACGAATGATCATTTCTGTCACATCTGAAATCATTGCTTATTTTGCATGCCGAGGTGGTAGATAATTGTTCTAAAATTTTTAGTTTCTGTTAACCAGTTGACGAAAGTCAACCCTCAGAAGTCGAGACTTATGCGAGCAATGGATCAACGAGGCCTTACCTTTTAACGTGCGATTACCCAGCATGGTGATACTGATGGAAGACTTCCTGTACTAGCTGGTTCAACATATCCTGAAAGATAACTGGCTACAGTAGATATTATCGGGAATCTACGTATAAATATATATTGGGAAAAGGCATAATAATCTGGATGATGAAATTCTACACCTCTAATCTGAAGTTCATCCAATATCCATGAACTTTTTTCTCTTTTTTTTGGGACGAGAGGCTGTATTTTCTCTGCAGCAGAACTTGTATTTTCTTTTGCTGTTTTACTTTTCATTCGCTGTTGAATTTGGAAGGTGACGCCTCCTTAGCCTATCCAGATCCCCATCGCCATCGTCGTCACCACAATTCACTTCTGTGTAGCATCCCAGAAAATATGCTTCAGCATAACCATCTTGATCCAGTCATCCAATATCAACCTCTCAATCTTCCTCAATTTCCTCTTCATTTCATCACATTTTCATCTATATTTTCGTTTCGGTATTTTCCCAATGAAATATTCGTTAGCAAGATGTTTCCACTGGCACATTAGAAAACGTAATACGTTTTCCAGGGCACGGTGAGTGAGCGATATGATAGATAGATAGATAGATAGATAGATAGATAGTTTTATTGATCATAAACCAATCTTTACATTGGATTGACAGGTCAGTGTATAAATGAAGTTTTACAACATTGAGAAGAAAAACTCACAGTACATGTTATATATCAACTATTACTATGGTTGAAATGTTTGTATGCATAAACATACACATATGCACAAATACACACATATCGTCACACATTAAAAAAATTATCACATAACTAGGAATTTGAAAAACGCTGACAGTAATCTATGTACTCTTGCATGCTGTAAAATGCGTTATTTGAAAGGAAGGTCTTGAGTCCTAATTTAAATTTAATGATATTCCTCTCAGTTTTCATTTCATGTGTTAGAATGTTGAAAAATCTCATACCAGCATAGTTTGGAGATTTTTTGTAGCTCTCGTATTTGGCTAATTCTAGTCTGAATTCATTCTTTCGACGAGTTGGATAATTATGATAGTCTGAATTTTGCTCAAAACAATTTTTTTTATTGAATGTATTTATCAGGAGCTCATATATATTGATGCTTATGAAAGTCAGAATGCCTTTCTCTTTGAAGTAATTTCTGCAGGACTCCCGATAATCCAACCGAAGAATAGGTCGTATAATTCTTTTTTGAGCCAAAAATACCCTATTTCTACCTGTGGAGAGGCCATAAGTAATAATATTGTAACTCATTGTCGAATAAGCTAGTGCATAATATAGAGAATTGAGTCCCTCTTCGCCGAGACAGCTCGTGAGATTCTTCAAAGCAAAATAATGTTTATTGAGCTTACTACAGATTGTGCTGATACATTCCTCCCATTTGAGGTTACTATCGATTATTGTGCCGAGAAATTTGCAGTTTTTATGAAATGTTATTGAATTGGCGTTTATCTTCAAGTTCTCTCTCAGCTGCCCACTCGTGAGATTTTTATGGAAATATATGGCAGAGGTTTTACTGTAGTTTATTATCAGGCGATTGTTTTTGCACCAGTTGTCGAACTGTTGTAGTACATAATTGGTTTTGCTCATGAGATCATCTACATCTGAACTTGACACTATTATTGATGTATCATCAGCGTACATGAATACCTTTCCGTCTTTTATGTAATCAGGGAGGTCATTTATATAAAGTGAGAAAATCAGGGGGCCCAAAACACTGCCTTGAGGAATACCTGAGTCAAGCAGGAAATCTCCAGACAATTGTTCATCGACTTTTATTATCATTCCTTCCATGATATCAGTATTTGCCTCTGATTGCAAGAAGTGGCTAGTAGCACGAAATTGACGTGACTACAACTCTGGTCTATGGGAACGTGGCTCGAAGTATAATCGAAGTCGAATCCATATGTCAAGGGATCAAAGTATTCTATCACTTATTCACCATCATATGAATGGATACACGTATTCTTTCAGAATCATTTCAACAGCGTGTATGTTTCGAAGGTGCACTCTGGAACTGAACGAATATTGAATATTCCAGGATCTACTCGCAGCACGGATGAAAAATGAATGTATAGTTTGCCGGTACGTTAGCTCAAATAGTTGAATTGAGTTGTTACCGTCGCATGACTGACTACAATTTATGAATGTAAATACTGCGACTGTAATATTACAATCAATCAATCAAGATATACTTTATTGTCGAAGAATATCATTCTCATTGACAAAGCTTAGTTGATACAAGTATATAAAGGCTAAAGGATAAAAATATCTAACATGCAGTAGAAACATCTTAAATATGAAATTCCATACATAAAAGAATTTATATAGTTGTCAAAGCATAAAAAATATCTAAGATGTTGTATATAATTCTGGGTAATTTTTTTTTTTTTTTTTTTGAGTCATAACAATTAGTAGAACAATACATATATATATATCATATATATATACATATACAATACACATACATACACACAAAATACAATAATGGCTAACCATATACTATAAAAATAAAGCTATAAAGTAGTGGTAAAGTAATCTTCGATATCGTAGAAAGCTTGCTGAATCAATATATTTTTTAGATTTTTCCTGAACTGTCGGATACATGTTAAATCCCTTATGTTGGTTGGCAGGTGATTGAGAACGGTAGCAGTTCGGCCATTGGACGTGGGATAATTCGGCGATGACGAAATAATGATCACATCGCATATAAAAAAAAGATACAATTCCATCAGAGCGATGGACATTGAACATTTTTTTCAAATATACACATTCACACGAAAGGGAAGCCCTGTAATGTTCATAGAACACCGCGTGAATGAAGAAACAGGAAATTCGAATTGACATAGCATATAACATTTTGGCTGCTGGCCAAGCTACACCATTATGGATTCAGAGGGGTTGCACTCAAATGGTTTGAATCATATCTACTCGGCAGGAAACAATCTGTGAAAATTTTTAATAATCGATCAGAATTATCTGATATTAAATCTGGGGTACCTCAGGGCTCGGTTCTTGGACCTGTTCTCTTTCTATTGTACATAAATGATATGACAAACTTACCTATCTCAGCTGATTTTACCTTGTTTGCTGACGACACCACCCTTTTATGGCATGGAAAAAATGAAGGGGAACTAAAAACGAAAATAGTCCTGGAAATGAACGACGTAAAACTTTGGTGTCATTCGAATTCACTTTGCCTCAATGTTAATAAAACCAACATAATAATATTTAAATTCAAATTTGACGATCTAACGCTAGACGAACATCTAGTAGTAAATAAGCCCTGTACCAAATTTCTTGGAATATATATTGATGAAAAACTGAAATTCGAAAACCATCTTGCATCACTAAAGAAGAAGTTGGCATCAGGTTGTTACGCTGTGAGAGTGGTATCAAACGAACTAAATCAAGCCATTGCAAGAAATGTATACTTTTCTCTTGTAGAGTCTCATCTCAGATATGGGATAGCATTCTGGGGTTTGTGCAGTCAGTACCTACTGAATTCGGTTTTCATTCTACGAAAAAGAGCTGTGCGATACTTATGCAAGGCTGCAGCTAGAGACCATTGTAGACCATTGTTTGTCAACCAAAGACTATGAACTGTCACTAGCCTGTTCATTTCAGAAACTGTTTGCCTAATGCACAATAAGAAATTTTCACCACAAAATACTACTAGTCACTATATAGATACTCGTAATTGTGCTCGTAACAACAATAAACTTTGTTTGCCAATTCCTAAAATGACTCTTACAAAAAACTCTGTCATTTATGAAAGCAAGAAAGTGTACAATCATCTGCCGTCTCATTTCAGAGCTGTGAACAATTTGATATGCTTCAGAAGATTAGTAAAAATTCTTCTTTTATCTAAAGCATATTATAACCTGCAGGAATATTATGATGATGATTTCAGAGATCCATATGAGCGGATGTAATGTAATGCGGCCTGAAGCTCTAATTTTAACTTCCCATATTTGACATTAATTTTATATATTTTAGATATTTTGGTATATATTGTGCAAACTCGATTTCAAATTAATTTTATTTCACTTCTTGTACTTGTTTTCTTGACGTATTAATGTATTTTTATGTAAAATTGTATAAGGACGCTGTGGACATACACATTAATCTTATAATCAATTTTATCTACCTCAACGCTTTGTCAATAAGAAATGTATTCTTGGACATTGAAGCCCAGTTTTGATTGATTGATTGATATATAACATGTCATCAATTGTAGATCGTGCTCAACAAATCGGTGAAAAATGTGGTAATTTCGGTTTGAAGAACTTTGTTTACGTGATTATTATGAATAGATATATTTCAATAGTTTGTTAACTATATAGCGAAGATATACAGCATGTTACATCTCTTTTATTCATGTTCAGCAAATTTGGCAGCTATATACACATGCTACATATAGCATTTGATATAGCATAGCAATGTTATATAACATGTCATTGAATGTGGATCGTGTCCAATAAAACGGTGGAAAAATGTAGTGATTTCGGTTTGAAGCACTTTTCTTAGGCGATAATTATGAATGGAGATTTTTAAATGATTAATCAGCTATATAACACTGCTATTTAGCAAAGGTGAACAGCATGTTACATTTCTTTCATTCATATTCAGCAAATTTGGCACCTATATACATATGTTACATATAGCATATAACATGTTGAAAAGCGATGTTATATAACATGTCATTGAATGTGGATCGTGCTCAACAAAACAGTGGAAGAATTTACTCATTTATTACGCGATTAATATGAATGGAGATTTTTAAATGATTAATTAGCTGTATAACACTGCTATTTAGCAAAGTTATACAGCATGTTACATCTCTTTCATTCATATCCAGCGAATTGACAGCATATACATATGCTACACATAATAACATATAACATGTTAAATGGCTATGTTTTATAACATTCCATTAAATGTGGTTCGTGCTCAGCAAAACAGTGGAAAAATTCAGTAATTTCGATTAGAAGAACTCTTTTCAGGCGATGAATATGAATGGATGTTTTTCAATGATTCGTTGATTGATATGCTCATCTTGAAAGAAAACTGAAATTTGTATTCCGGAATACATGTCCCCCAGCATTGGCATACCCTAGACTGTGAAGAAGCTCGTAAATGAAAATTCAACTTGTATGAAAACCTCCTGTTATGTCTACGTCGCAGTTCGAGATAAACTTGTACGTTTAGTGGAGGAACAGTAACAACCACAACAATCTTGATATTTGTGCTTAACTGTTCCGCCAACTTTCTGGGAATCTTGAACTGCCGTAACACCAACCTGATTCTCTTACGCTGCGGAGTTCGTAGTGCTTGATAGATCACAAGAGCAATTATCTGGAGCGCGATTATTTCTGCTATTCTATTAATGAGATGTAGCGTGGGATTTGTTGCCAGCATCATTCATGTGACAACGTTCGCATGGATTTTCGTTTGTGAAGGGGGAGCTCAACAACAGGTGTCGATGGTATGTATTGAAGTGTTTTGTAATCGATTGATACGCATCTTTGACAAAGTGGTAAATGATAATTTGAAAGCAATAAAATGGTTCATTGGATGGAAGTGAAAAGCATGCAATAGACTGGAAAAGCTCAGAGACAACAGAAAAATCAACGGAAGAGTATTCAGAGAAAGTTTCAAGAATTCTCAGTTAATTCATGCAATGTGAATCCGGAGAGGTTATCTTCCCATGATACATATAGACCAAAAAGTATTATTCTGAAAGAAAGAATTATTGTAAAGCGGACTATGTCAATTTATACTTTATGACTGGTACTTCCGGATGGATAAGTTGAAATAAACCAAAGATATCCCCATGTATGAAAGTGGTGGTAGAACGAACCTTTTTGATCTTAGATCGTTGAAAATTGATTCATTCACTTGAAAAAATAACTTTCTGATTTATAGGAAAAGTTCACAACAGGAACAATGAAGAAAGCTGTAGTATTTTTTTATGAATATCGATTCAGGCAGTTGAGGGGGAGATGTGGGAAATACAAACGAAGGTGTTGAGGCCAATAGGGCGACTTCAATGGATTTGTGAGGCCCGTAGTGCCTTCGATTGTCTCTCACGGAATCCTCTTTGATGGGCTTGAATAATATGGGATAACTCACTTTTCACATTCGTGACCTAGGTACTACATTATCGATTGCTGTTTTAAATCATTATTACAAATACCATCTATATGTACGTTTCAATAGTACACTACTGTTTCATGATAATATTCATTGACATGCCACCAACGATTAATTTTGGTGAAATAAAAAATCTATCTTCTACATATAAGAGTACAGTCTTCAATTGTCAGGCTAGAGACCCATCGAACTTACCTTCATAGAGTTTGCTTTAAGTTTGCACTGAGCTTTCAAATCACGAGTAACAATTATATTGCCTGATATTAATGAACTCATAATATTCAAAGCTAACTCGAATTTCTTACTATTGTCCTCTGGTTATCTGAACCTCTGGTTATCTGAACATTACCCGATTGATTTTCTGTATGAACTAGGCGGTGGAAGAAAGCTTAGCAGACCGCCATCAATATCGATATAATAAACACAATGAAAGATGAAACAGATCGGAGTACCCTCGCTACTGTTCACTGTATTCGAGTTTATTGGGTAATAAAAAAATCAACTGGCAACGGAAGTGATTCGAATGGATTAATGCAGCACATGTAATAGCCAACACAACTGAAATTTCACATTTTGCAATGGAATTTGTGCTGGTCAATTGAAAAATATTCCTCGGATTCTACACTAACAGCGAATTCAGCTCAATAAATGAAAATCATGAACAATGAAATGAAATCAGAACCGCTTTAACTGTCGTTATACCTACCTACACATGAGTTTTTAGAATTTCTCGCATTGCCTGATGAAGAGAATTCATGATTGTTGCATCATTATATCGAGTACTGTGATAAAGTGGAAAATCAATACAAACATGAAATATAGATGAAAGTATCAATTAGAGTACATGACAGTCATCGGAATAATAGAAGAGAGATGAGTAAGCCTCTGAAGAAGCTAACCACTCGCGCTAGCGAAACGTTAGGAAGAAATTCCAAAGAATGACGGCCTTCAAACCCGAAGAAAAGTAGTAATACAGACTATTAGAATTTTTATCGGAAAAAATCGACTTCATCAAAGAAAACCATCCAACAGCTGAGGTCACCATATCGGGTGATCTCAATGTACATAATTATTCATGGCTTAAATTGTCGAATAGAATAGATGAAAGAGGACGACAGGCAGAGACATTTGCTATTACTAATGATCTGGAACAACTCATCGATAGACCCACTCGTATTCCTGATACGAATAACCATTTTGCCAATAAACTGGACTTGTTTCTCACTGCTCATCCTGATACTTATCAGAACGAAATTCACTCTCCCTTGGTTAATTCTGATCACACTTTGATTTCAACAACTTGTTCGTATTTGGCTCCAATGAGTGGCAAGTTACCCGCACGTCCTGTCTGGCATTACAAATCAGCAGACTGGGACGGTCTTCGAATGTTTTTCTCTGATTTTCCTTGGAGGAGGGTCTGTTTTTCATCTGGTGATCCCACTCTACGTGCCCAAGAAATCTCTGATATCATTATTCTGGGAATAGAAACATTCATTCCAAGTAGTACAAAGAGACCACAGTCTGAAAAACCACGGTTCAATAAAAGCTGCTCTGAGGCTGTCACATCCAAATAAGCGGCATTCAATCGCTGCGCCAAAACCTCAGTTTGGAGACAAGATCTGAATATGTTAACGCAAGAAATAGGTGAAGTGCAACAATTAAAGCTGCTAAAGAAGCACATAATCAGAAAATTCGTTCAAAACCTGTTGAATGTCCAAAAGGTTTTCGTTCCTTTTGGTCCTTTGCCAAAGCTGTCGCCAAAAATTTCACTTTTAGTTCATTGCCCCCTTCAACCAAAGAAGATGGATCACAAGCCACCACTGCCCAACAAAAAGCAAATATGTTTGCTGGAAATTCTACTCTGGACTCATCGGGAAAAGATCCCCCGAATATCACGCCTGTCGACAGTCATGCCTGAGATAATTTTTTACCAACAAAATATAAGAAATATTTTAATGGACCTGAAGACGAATAAGGCTTGCGGATCTGATGGAATCCCAGCAATTGTTCATAAAGTATGTGCCCCCGAATTGACACCAGTACTTCGCAAATTATTCAACCTCCCATATAACCTGGAGTTTTTTTATAAGTCCTGGAGGACAGCAAGAGTTCAGCCAGTTCCTAAAAAAAGCAAGAAAACTTTACCTTGTGACTATAGACCAATCGCATTGCTTTCCTTCATTTTCAGAGTCATGGAAAAAGCAATCAATATGATGCTCATCAAATATCTTGAGAAATCAGGAATACCTAATGATCGATAATACAGATTTCGCCATCAAAGATCAACCAGTGACTTATTGGCTTATGTTTCTCATATTTGGTAGCAATCAATCAAGTAATTTGGAGAAACGATAGCTGTTGCAGTCTACGTGTTAAATGCACCACACTGTACACCAACTTTCCTCGGAGTTACTCTATACGGAAAGCACAGTGATTGACGACGATCCGACTCTGTTATCTTTGATAATGAGGTCGCAATTGGGATTCAGCTCGCAGCCTGGCCGGAGCCCTGGCGCTGTCAGTCTTCCCCTTCATAACACCTTATTTATGACTCGGCAACCGTATGCATCCGAATATTTGTCATGTCAAAGACGAAACGTACGTAAAACCATCCACTTGTGACTAGCAACAATGCGAGAACAAAACGGTTCGTATATGATAATACTTCTAATAGCTATTGTTCGAAAATGTTTCTGCTTGTAGTATGTGAGAACGCGCCATGTGGCATAATGCACGCTCGAAGCCACAAATTTCATAAACTGAAAGCAAATTGAAGTTACCTGAGTTGACTCATGCAGGTTATTGCTTGTGACATATATTCTAACATACTGTGAATTGATAACAAATGTATGAGTCGCTCTATTCATTTGCCAGGAGCTCTCGAATAAAACAAAAGCAACACTCGAAGGAACTGAATGTGGAAGGAAGCGCCGTTTTACTGAGTGTTATAACGTCGTTGGAGTTTGTTCCTCGAAATTGGATAAATGCGAACTCCAACACAGATCCCACGTAGGAGTTTGCAGACGGCTGGAAAGAAACGGGCACTGAAAAATCAGCATTGTTTCTTGATGACCGAGAAGTGTCTTATTTTCCTTAATAGCCTCCTTGAATAAGAATTTTCAATTACTTTTAAAGTCACACCAACATTGTAGGGTATAATGTATGTTTCTTTGTCAGGAAATTTTTCAAAATGTTAGAAATATAACAAATTCGACAATAAAAAAGAACTGTATTGCAAATCGTGAAAATCTCGAAGCTTTGGATAAGTCTGGAAAATACAATTTTCATGTTCTCCAAAGATAATTCAGGTGTAGTTTCTGAGATATAAGTAATTGAAATTGTCGAACAATTTTGTGAATGAAAGCAAGGGATCAAATTGAAATTGTTCATCGAAAAAACAATTCAGTTTATTCATGAGAAATGACATATTCAAAAAGAAAGTTTTTCACAGTGGAAGTTGAACCAATTTATATCCTGAGGAGCAGAACATTTCAAAATTCTGCATTTTGCGGCATGAAAATATTTACTTATGACCTAATACCGTTATTTGTTTGAGAAGGCGATTATTGGAATTATATTTGGGAATGGAATAATAGTTGAGAACGTAAAAATGACTTTTGTCAATGGAATCAACCCTTGGATTTTTTGTGAGGGAAATGAGTGAAAAGCGACTTTTCGTGTCAAGGTTTTTTTTTCTGGTAGGTGAGTCTATTTATTGAAGCTTCCTAATTATACAGTTGAATAACTCAGATCAAATTCATACACCAACAATACTGAAGTTGATATGAAATATCACATAGAATTGAATTATCTGAGTGATGTCTAGAAATGTTAAATAAAACAATATATCAAAAAAGGCGATTTGACAAAAATTGAAAAAACCCGAAATTGAAGACATTTGTCAAGAAATTCGGTTCAATATCACGAAACAGTTCAAAAACACGTTTCTCAAAAATATTTTTGGAACAGGGGTAAGTGACTATAAAATTTGATCACTGCATAGTGTGCCTATTTCTGCGACAATTTTCCACATTAGTATCCTGATATTTCCTTCACGTTCCCTTGGTAGACTGTTTTTCATGCGGTCAATAGTCCCGCTTCGAATACTCTGTTTTTTCAACAAGAGTCATATATATTATATCTCCTGAGATCACAATGACGAGAGTAGAATTTGAAAATACCAGTATAAGAATCAGAGATTCTTCTGGAAATTATCAAGTTCTTGATGGTACATGAAAAATTGATCAGAATATGGAAATGGGTTCTTCACCTACCGCAATCTGAAAAAATAAAAACTGAAAAATAAAATTTTCAAGAAACCAATGTGTCTCACTGAACTTCATTCATGATGATGTGGTTTCCTTTTCAACATCAAAAACGAAACTGGTGCGGACGGGTGTACCTCAGGGATCTACCTTAGGACCAGTTTTATTTATCTCATACATCAACATAGCTTACTCATTATTTACCGCATGTGCAGATGATATTTGTATATTGATCTCGGATAAGCAAACTGACATTTTAAAACACAAATGTACGGATATCCTGAAATTAATGTCTGAATACTTCAACAGACAAAATCTATTTTTCAATGCTGAAAAATCCCAGGTAATTCGTTTTCATAACTATCAAAATAAAACCGAAGCACTCCAATTTATGCGGTAAAATTTTGGGCGTACAAATGGATGAATTTCTGAATTGGATTCCGCACTGTAACCAGCTGGTTTTCAAATTGTACTCCCTAGTATACCTCTTCAGGAATCTCAGAGTCGTTTTGTCATTGTATATTATAGTCAGGTTGAATCCAGGCTGCGTTACGGAGTTTGCTTGTGGAGCAATTCAACAATGAATAAAAAAGTTTTTATTCAACAAAAAGCTATTTTGAGATGTATTTTCAATACTTCCTGACGGAGTTCATGCAGAACTCTTTTTATAAATGATAAAATTCTCACTCTCACGAGTCTATTCATATATGAATTATCAGTCTTTGTATTCATTAATGAAGCTGACTCTGTTCTGAATAGTGATTCATGATGAGAAAACACGTCAGAAAGGAATGATACATATTAAGGCTGCCAAATATAGATCAACTCAAAACGCTCCTAAATACATTGGACCTAAAATCTTCAATAATCTTCCAGATATCATCAAGAGAGCAGAAAATATAACGTTGTTGAAGAAAAGTTTGAAGTCGTTTTTATTGATTAATTGTTTTTATACACTCGATGAGTTTTTATATAATTAACTGTGATTTATGGTGCTTGTGTGATACTGTCCAGATTTATATCTCCTTGTTTGTTCTTTAGGACTAGCTGTAAGTTAGGTATACGTGTTGACTATTCCTATACAAAATAAAAATTTTGTCATTTTAAGGAAAATAAAGGATCTGATTTGAACCTGAGTAAGAAACCAAAAAAAAACGTTTTCAATCTGCAAATTGCAGATATATTTTTCTCCGTTTGAAATCCACGCTGATGGCGTAAACTAGTTTCAAAAGTTGTGGTGCAGTGCGGAGTGACTTTGCTTTTGCATATTTAATATCGTTGTAATCCAGAACCGAAGTGAGTTTGTAGGTATACAAGAAACAGAATTATTCACATCGTAGTACAAAGTTAACGGTTACTAAGTAAACACCGTGAGGCGGTTGTTGTACGCTGGCCACCGCTGCCACGAATCAGTTGTGATAATAGAGGATGCGTCCGAGAAGGTCTGACTCCGGCAACGCCTAAATCCACTTCCAGTTATCTACGAGGCGTCGCATTTAGGCTCCATAATGGGATAAAGATTACTTATACAAACACATAACGAAAAAGAATTATGAGTTCACGCACGCTATTCGAATATGGGCAAACCAATATTTTGCTCCTGGTCCGGGAGTGGAGTTGAATAATTTAAATTCATCTTCAACTTTCGGGGTATATTCAGTCCGCCTGATTCCTAGGAAATATTAGCACCCACCAGTCTACAGGCGGTATTGCTTACATTAGCTCAACTCTTCATAAGGACGAAACGAAATTGTTGCGTTGACTCATTGGCACGATGCTCTCTTAAGGTGAGCCGGAGTCGGTTCAATTACCAAATAAGCAGCTTTCGCATATTCCGAGTATCAACAAACCTTCTGCAAAAAACTAATGAGAGAAATTACCTTGGTTCAGCCATTGAACATGAAACAAATTGATTGATCTATATTCATTGAAATCCATTTGGTCATTTAGAGAATGTTCAAACTTCCTAATTCTGTTAAATCCCAAAGTTTCTATGAGATTGAGATCTAGACCATCCGTCTCCAAATGCATAATATCATGGTCATGATTGAACTCATGTCATTCGGTTGGAAGATCATTCACGAATGTTGATTTTGTTCTTCCATCCCACCAACTACTTCTATGCTTTTTTTCATAAATGCAGATTGACACGCGGGGGAAGTCCTGCCATGCTCAGGACATCGCCTGAATCAAGGGACAGGGGATACGAATTAACATTCACTTTGAAATAATGAAGTTTGTAAGCCTCAGGAAAAACCCTTTTTGGCAAGGAGTTCCAAAGCTCAGCTGTTCTATTGAAAAAAGATTCGTGAGCAAGAGAGGTTAGACAGGTTTCCAAATTCACAACGAAGGGGTGGGGAATTCTGTACTCGTCGAGTCATCCGTGTAGATATTGCCAAGGGGGGAACAATTGATAACAATTCGGAAGAACCTCGGCCGTGAAAGTATCTATAGAAGAGAGGCAAGTCTCCGACCGTTTTACGATGTTCCAATGAAGTGAGCGAGTCTGTGAGCGAAGAATCACCAACAAGACGAATTGCCTTCCTCTGAATAGAATCGAGAAGCCTCAATGAATGTTTTGGTTCCGAACTCCACACATGAGAACTGTATTCCGTAACAGGTCGAATCTGAGCTTTGTAGATCATTAGAAGCAGACGAGAAGTGAAGTATTTCTTCGCACGAAATAGAAATCCAAGTTTCTGGGAAGCACTTTTAGCGATCGATCTCACATGGTTTTCCCATGAGAGATTATCACTGATCGCTTTTCTTGAGAAGAGACATGCCTGGGTTTTTCCAGCATCAAATTCCACCAAATTCATGTCACCCCATTCTATTATTTTTACCAAGTCGTCATTAATTTTATCGACGTGAATGTTTCTTTGAATTTTTGTTTCTCGAGCTGGTATAAGGAATCTAGAAGAGTACTGTCGTCCGCAAAACTATGTATTGAACAAGATGTTTTTTCAAACAAATCATTGATATGAAGCAGAAACAAAGTGGGAGCCAGAACTGAACCCTGTGGAACACCTGCATTTATTGGAAGAATACAGATGATACTCCATCAACTACCACATACAGAGACCTATCAGACAATAAACTCTTCAACAAAGCACACAACTGAGAAGGCAAACCATGAGACGGCAGTTTAGAAAGGAGACCTCGATGTCAAACTCGATCAAACGCTTTTGAAATATCGAGTGCAACAGCTATCGTTTCTCCTTTATTTTTCTGGGTGAATATCTACCCGTTTGACCAATATCCTTCTTGAAGATGGCCTCAAATTCAAACCAACTGATGTAGTGCTATTCAAATGAGGAGGTATCAGTTCGTTGTGTTTTTCTTGTGTTCACTCATTCTGACTGGTATTCCGTAAACACATTCTTGCCCGTTTTTTTTTGTTTTGTTTAAAAAAACTTTATGAAATACACTTTCTTTCACAAATAATATTTCCTCTGTTGATGAAAGTGAAAAAAATATGTAATAACTTCGTCTGCGAAGAATACTTCTTATTACTGGACGTTTTTTGAATATCTGTGTCAAGTTTTTGTCCAAAATTCGGTCACACCTGTAGTTGAAATAGAATACTTCCAGATATATATATTTAATACACAACAACGTACGTTTCTGCATCACTGCCATCTTCAGGTTCTGAATATCATAACATAACAAGGATCTTCTCTAATATTTTCCCTGGCACCCATGAGAGCTTACATGTATTTGTTAATTCGTCTGAAAATATATGACTCCATTTGAACATGCAAGAGAACACACACACACGGACAAACTGTGTACCTCCGAACTCATAAATGAGTCAGTAGGTTTTTCATCTAGAATTCCACATTTCCACACGGGCTGAAGCAACACTCGCTGATTTCATTTGTCTGCTCTAACTGTACGTTCCATTACTGACCTCTTTCGCAACTCAGTCGCGCCCTATGCACAAAATCTGAAACGAAATTCGATTAAAAGTGGGGAAAGTAAAAGCGGGAGTACAAGATGTCTGGGATTGCAGAAGTCACCGGAACTTCTCATTCACGGAAACGGCAAGTAATTCAATTTGTCGAACCATAAATATTCCGGAGTGATCATCGGATATGGTTGAGGAGTATGGAATGAATACCAGCATTCACTCACGAATGAGGATACTCAGAATGAAGGATAATATTTGATTATGTCCAAGATATTCGGTAATCTGCAGAGTGTCGAAAAGCTCAATTGGAATCGTCTATTGTTGACCGAGGGCTGGTCATTTTTACGCTAGGCTACACCGTGAAGACAGGGTCCAACCAGCCAGAAACTTTTATCGATAACTGCTTCTCAATCAAAATGTCTCACAATGCTCTTATTCATTTCGAAAGTCACTCATCAAACCATTCCTCAGAATACTTTCAACTCGCTCGCAAAAATCTAACTTGGATAACATAAGGATTGATGGCATGTTTCAAAAAAATATCTCATATAAATTCCCACCGATTGAAAATGAAGATCATTCACAAAAAGGAGAAACATTGCCAAATAGAAGAGGAGAAACTGACCTCAGTACTTATAATTTCAGTTTTCATCAGTTATATTCGAAGGAATAATCACAGTTCAACAATAATCTAGACGAAAGTGAGATTATATTTTTTGATGATGAAAAACACAGAATTGATCGAGTACTGTTCTGAAAGACCGATAACTTTTTTTCAACGATCACTCGTATATGCAGATCATAAAATTCGATCGAAGAATTTTTTACTCCCTACAGACTAATGCAAAAAAAACGCATTCTCCTGGTATGAATTTGTTGCATTCACGCACCCTATACTAGACGATGGATATTCTCTGAGTTGTTGAATAGTCAGGCTATAACAACAACACTATTACTATCTACAACATACTCAACATTATAACTAAAATCAACTAAAATCTCTCCAAACTGGAAGTCTTTTCAGTAGTTGGCTCAACCAAAATTCAATAATGAGGTGTCCTCAGAACAATTCAGACAGCTGCACAGTTCATCTCGATGGTAGAGAGATTCTGCTCTGTCAGAATAACCTCATATACACACATTAAGAGAACGGCAAAGGTAGAGATTGTGTTTACGTCGCTTCAATTGCGGATGGATTTCCGTATATTCGGTGCTGACGAATCAATTACCAATTTGACGTATGATAATATATACATCCTGGATGTATAAAACAGGCGGATTGAAGGAAAAACTTAGGATGTATACGTTTTCAGACGGATACTGTTACACAGCATCGAATCATTTATAAAATCACTATTTGAGTCCAGCATAATGTTTATTGTTATCTTCGAGAAAGAGCTGAAAATTAAAAAAAAAAATTCAAACCTCTTTAGGTTTACCATGATAAACCAAGCAATCAATGAATTATCTTAGAATCTACGCTCAATATGAAAATGTATTATTTACAAAAGAGCTGCATCAGGCACTGCTAAAGAAAAATTTCGTAAAAATATAAGACTTTTACTATTCGCAAGGTAAAATGACGTAGAAATAGAAATTTATTCGTGTACAAAATAATT
Source organism: Zygogramma bicolorata (assembly GCA_032362365.1). Lineage (NCBI taxonomy): Eukaryota > Metazoa > Arthropoda > Insecta > Coleoptera > Chrysomelidae > Zygogramma > Zygogramma bicolorata. The sequence continues at coordinate 114,500 of JAVJAQ010003801.1, read as the reverse complement.
CATGTATACATTTTGTCATTAAACACATAAAACAAATACGGAAAATAAATAATAAAGATTAATACTCACACGCACATGCACTCCCATGAAGTAAGAATTCTTCCACAGCGTAAAAACAATGATGGATTAAATATTTGCATATGTGATTTTTAAATGATTTCAAAGTAATATACTCTTTATGTTTCTCGGGAAGCGCATTAAACATTTCGAAACCTAAGTACAAATAGGAATTATTCTGGGTTTTGGTTAGTCTGAACAGTGGAAGACGCAGATCACTACCAGCCCTGGTATTGTATCGTGTACATCACAGTTCAAAGTTATCTCATTCGAGAAAATTTTGTTCCTAGCATAAAGGAGGCACTCCAATACATAACAACAAGGCAGCGGCATGATGTAGAATTGTTTGAAGAGAGGCTTACAATGAGCATCATACTTACTGGAAGAAATTATTCTAAGGGCTATTTTTGTACTATGAATATTTGTTTAGCATGAGACGCACTGCCCCAAAAAATCAAGCCATAAGTCATTATACCGTGGAACATCGCAAAATACGCTATTTTTAAATAATCGAAGGACAACTGATATGATAGCTGACGTAAAGCAAAAGTAGCTTTAGCCAGACGTTTAGCCAGATCTTGAATGTGAAATGCAAAATTCAGTTGTGAGTCTATATGAAGTCCCAAGAGTTTAACTTTTTCCTCAGATTTTTCTGCATGGTGCAACCTGAGATGCTGCGTTCTTCTTTCATTCAGGAAAAGGAAGTTGCAACTGAACCAGACTTTGGCAATCTGTTCTGAACGATCGATAGTCTGTAAGGCACTATCTATATTAACACTTTTCACAATGAAAGTAGCTACTGAAATATGAGTGTTTAAACAGATGGACTATGAATACAGAAAAACAACGGAAACGGCAGGAATATCAACAGTAAACAAAAAATATTCCAAAAATAGTTCATCACCAATGAATGTAATGTTGGCATAATGGAAAGTAAATGTTGCTACTCTTGCATCATCATTCTCTCTAAACTGTATGAAATGTCTGTCTGATTCAAAAAAGTTTTGTTATCATTATTTCAGCATTTGTTCACGTTCATGCATTCAACCCCAACACAATAAAAAAAACTGATGCATCAAATCGTACCCCAATGTAACTATTGTTGATTCCATCGAAGGGTATTGGGTAAATGTGAATCATATATTTGTGTCTATTGACTGAGTTTTATATATTTTTTTATTGAATTTCTTTATCATCAGGTTCAAACGACAGAAAAACCACTGTCTATATTGAGTTTGAGATATTTCAACATTTTCCAATGATTATTTATTATTCCCAGGTCCATATCAAATACCCCAGCACATTTATATCGATTCTGAAACGGTGGCCATTGATTCATATAATATCGTCAGAGCAGATAGAGATAAAAGAGGAGGAGGAGTCGCAATCTATATAAAAAACACCATAAATTATAAGGTAGTGTTTTCCAAAATCAGTAACCTACTTGAGCAACTCTGGATTTCCGTTGATTATTCTGGAGAACACTTATTTTTTGGTATTCTTTATCGTCCACCAAAATCTAATATCTTACTTTGTATAGGCGAATTGGAGGATACTGTGTCCAATCTCTTACCGGAGAGCGATTTTTTTCTAATAGCAGGCGATCTGAACATCAACCTTCTTTCACTCGACAATCGTTCTGAACTAGTCTCTCAATTTTTATTAACATATAACTTTACTCAAGTGATTACATCACCTACCAGAGTTACCCCCAGTAGCCAAACCTTAATTGATCTATTGATTGTTTCTCTTCCCGAAAAAATAACCAATATAAATGTCTCAGATATTCAGGGAATCTCAGATCACATGGCGATATCATGTACTGTAGAAGTTCCTAAAAATAACAACAACAAAACTTTCTTATCGTGACTTTTCCAATTTCAATTCTGAGTATTTCTCAACCGAACTGAGACACATTGACTGGGACCAAATTTATACTTTAGATACAGTTGATGATATGGTTCTCACACTTAATAGTAACCTTACTGCTCTCTTTGATCATCATGCCCCTATCCGAACCATCAGAGTCACGAAACCCCCTGCACCTTGGCTCACATATAATATTCGCCAGATGATTTTATTGAGAGACAGAGCATTTAAGGAATACAAACACACTAAGAGCACCACGGCAGGGAATAGCTATATGGAGCTGAGAAATTATACGACAGCAGCAATTCGCAGAGAAAAGAGAGCTTATCTTCAATTTGCACTCCTGAAAAAGGATTTCAAAACAACGTGGAATACTTTACGAAATTTGGATGTTTTACGTCAAAAATCCAATCCCGAATTACCGTCTAACCTGAAAAATCCGGACAAAATCAATACATTCTTTTCTAACATTTCGGTCATTGACAAAACAGAACATCAGCTTTCGCTTCTTCAAAAGTATCAGATAATCAATAATAATGAACTCATCTTCAGATTCAGTACCGTTGATGATAACCAGGTAATGAAATATTTGAACAAAATTAGGAGTAATGCTATTGGCTCAGACGGTATCTCACTTCGCATGATTCGATTGGTGGACACGTACCTCCTAAAATACATCACTTTCATTTTGAACTACTGTATAACATCCTCAAGCTTCCCGTCCCTCTGGAAACATGCGCTTGTGATTCCCTTGTCCAAATGTAATAGTCCCACCAATTTTTCTGATCTCAGACCTATCAGCATCTTACCCTCTCTATCTAAAGCACTTGAAATTATCCTTAAAGATCAGATGGTTGAATTTATATATTCCCACAATATTATAACTACTGTACAGTCTGGATTTCGTGCGGATTATAGCACTACCTCCTCCCTTCTCTCCATAACTGATGACATTTTCAAAGCAACTGATAACAATCAAGTCACTTGTCTAGTCTTACTGGATTACAGTAAGGCTTTTGACACCTTAGACCGCAGTATTCTCTGTAATAAACTCGAGTACTTTGGTTTTGATCTCAGTGCACTGAATCTCTTAAAAAGCTTTCTTAACCACCGCACCCAGTGTGTTAGTCTCGATGGAACTAAATCTGAGAATCTGCACACCAGTCATGGAGTACCACAAGGTTCTATCCTTGGGCCTCTCCTATTCAGTTTATATATTTCAGACTTTTTCAAATGTATTGAGTATTGCACAATCCACCATTACGCTGATGACACTCAAATTTATCTATCATTCCCTCAATGCGATTCAGAAGCAGCTCTGAAACATATTAACCATGATCCCAATTCACTTTATAACATCTCATGTGCACATAACCTAAAACTTAACGCAAACAAATCATTGTATATGTTATTTGGATCCAAGTCTAAAAGATCTGCAGTGTCCAACCTGACTGAGATTAAGATCAACGAACAAATTCTTCCTCGAGCAACTGAAAGTAAGAATTTGGGACTGTGGTTAGATTCTGATATGAGATTTTCTGCTCATGTGAATCATCTTTGCAAATCTTCTTACAACATTCTTAGTCAAATTTTTCCAAACAGAGACATCCTTTCAACAAAGCTCGAAATCAATCTTTGTGAAGCCCTTATAATCTCTAAATTGTCCTATGTCGACAGTATTTACGGCCCTGCACTGACACAAAGAGACTGAACTCGCCTACAAAGAATACAAAACTCATGTTTAAGATTCTCGTATGGTATACGTAAATTCGACCACATCAGTGGAACGTTTAACCACTCTGGGTGGCTGAGGCTAGATCAACAACGTCTGTTTCACCTTCTCACTAACGTGCATGAATGTTTGATAAAGAAAAAAACCTGATTACCTATATAATAGATTGTTGAATTTTTCCCAAATAAACAACTTCAGAACTCGGAACTCCAATGTCCTGGTTATTCCTCATCACAACTCCTCTATATTCACCCGAAGTTTCTCGTATAATTCGGCTAAATTTTACAACAAATTACCCAGTGAATTCAGACACTACACTATCAATAACTTCAAGAAACGTTTGAAACCTATTCTTAAACACTGGTAACATCCACTAATGCCAACTTCGCCATGTCCTTTGTCTTGCATTATTTATTGGTTTTACGTCAGAATTATATTATTATTATGTCATTATGTTTGTACTGTAACTAATATTATTGTATTTTCTGTATATCTCACGTCAACGGTTGATTTGAAAAACAGCTTTCGCTGATAATCCGCCTTTTCATCTGATCCCCTCTCTGTAAGTCTATGTTTTCCTTTGTAAGTTGTCTCAGATGAATAAAGTCGATTTATTATTATTATTTGTACTATTTTTTTTTATTATATAACTCATGTTCACTTCTTCTATGAACTTTTTCATACATTATTCATAAAACGTACATATCAAGTAGCAATCATTATGGTATCTAAACTATGAGTGACCCTGTATCCTCCCAAATCAACCAACAAAATACAACGCTAGAAGTCACTTTGTTCAAACTACCGTTCTGTACACTTGTCACACACGTTATCAGGTGTTAGAGCAGGGCATTCGAGAAATCCTTTCAATCCGGCCATCGATAAAAATTGCACAGAACGCAGAATTAAGACGAAAATACAAAAGCTCGAGACCCCGCTGAAGTGGATGAACAGTTAAGTTCATCGGAAATCCATCTCTTCATGAAGGAAAAGCTGAGTTCGACTCAAATGAACTGGAAGTTTTGAAATTGGTGTATATAATAGGAGTTGTACAATGACCGACGACATCGTCACTTGGTAGCGAGAAAATGAAGGATCCTTCAAATCATTTTCAATAAAAGGCGAGTGGGCGTGACAATAATTCGAACTGTTGAAGAGATGTTTTGTTACTGATATTGGGATCAGATGAGGAAACGTAAGAACATCTGAATCATCTCATCTCATCATCTGACTCGTGTTTCGCTATACAATAAATTCCTCGGGCAGGATATTTTTTTTTCATCCCACTGGAAGCTATCGTATAGCGAAACACGTGTCGCGGGATTTGTGAACCTATTTTTAGTAAGAATCGTAAAGGAAACTGATTTTTTTTAACACGACGATTCAAACATCATTCATATTATTGGAATTGAGGAAAGTTTAGAAATCAGTTCATTACATTTTTGAGAGGTAAAGATTCATAGAATACGACTAATTTCTGACTGATTTTGTGTTTTCTTCACTTTTCCTCCAGCAGTTACTTTTCAGGATATACTGAAAGTGTAACTATGTATATGTATAGATTTTCTTTCAGATTGTGGTAAATTACCCGGTAGAAAATATGTATCGACCACAAAGAAATGATTATCAAAAAATACATCTGAGTTGTAATTTGAATTACTCGCGAAAAACTGGTTTCAGTTAGGGGGTAATGAAGCTTCAAATACAATACAAAGTACAAATACTTAGAGAAAGTTGAACAAGTACAGATTGGTATTTGTGGTTTATTCAATAATGCAAAGAGAACTGAACGAAATAAATGAAACTTGATTATATTATATTTTTATGTAATATAAAACGAAACAGTCCAAGTAAAAAATCCATGATACCGACAAGGAAATAAATAGTCGTAAAGAATATAAAAATATTAACACCAGAAATATAACTCCCAAAAAAAATACGAAACAATAATGCACTTTCAACAAGGTCGGTTGGTGGTCTGGTGATCTACGGCTGTCGTGTATTCGATGAGGTTCAAATCGCGGTAGGGGTAACATTTTTCTGGCTGGCTCGGTGCGATAGGCCATCTTTGGTTGCCTAGATACCAATCCCGTTTTTTTATACACAGATTTACACGAAAGGGAAGCCCTGTAATGTTCAAAGAACCCGCTTCAATCACGGGACAGGAGATAAGAATAAACATTTACTTTGAATTTTTGTTGTTTGTTCGCCTCAGGCAAATCCTTTCTCGGCAAGGAGTACCAATGTTCAGCTCTTCTATTGAAAAAAGATCCCTGAGCAAGAGAGGTTCAACAGGTCTCCAAGCCAACAACAAAGGGGTGGGAATTCCGCACTCGTCGGCCAAGAGTGGGACTATAATTCAGAAGAGCACCGGCCGTGAAAATATATCCAGAAGAGAGACAATTCTCCGATCTTTCTACGATGCTCCAACCAAGTGAGCGAGTCTGTGAGCGGAGATAGACACAAACCGACCCGAGTTTTTTGGGGTTTTCCCACAGTTGAAATAGCGAATACGCTACCATAAAAATCAGTGAGACGCCCTAGAGCGCTTCGGTTTACAAGATGATTAGCAGACCTTGCTCCGCACAAGCCTCTGCCTTGTGGCTTGTGCACTCGTAAGTCTTTAACAGAAAGATTATATAAATTAAAAAAGATGGACAAATGACTATCAAAAAAAGCTTCCATCACGATAGATCAATTGATTCTGAATGGACTGGATATATAAGGATCTACGTTCAAAAATGATTTAAACTAGACTTTGCCGGTAGATATTTTGTTTCCGAGGACCGTATTCGAACTCGAAATTACTGTTTATTCTTTCAAAAACCACTTGAGCCTTCAAATATTCATTGGGATAAAATATAAAAATACTTTAAGCATTCAAAGAAACATTCTCGTCAAGAAAATTAACGACGATTTGGCAAAAATAATAGAATGGGGTAACTTGAACTTGGTGGAATTTAATGCTACGAAAACCCAGGCATGTTTCTTCTCAAGAAAAGCCGATCTATCATCATCAAATATTCAGATGTCAGGAGTAACTATTCCAACAAAATAAAGTTTCTCGATGCTGGGAATTACGATCAGTGATAATCTCTCATGGGAAAACCATGTAAGATCGATCGCTGAAAGTGCTTCCCAGAAACTTGGATTTCTATTGCGTGCGAAGAAATACTTCACTTCTCGTCAGCTTCTAATGATCAGATACGATTTGTCATGGAATACAGTTCTCATGTGTGGAGTTCGGCACCAAAACATTCATTGAGGCAGAGAAAGGCGATTCGTCTTGTTGGTAATTCTTCGCTCACAGACTCGCTCACTTCATTGGAACATTGTAGAAGGGTCGGAGAATTGTCTCTCTTCTATAGATACTTTCACGGTCGATGCTCTTCTGAATTAATATCAATCTTTTCCCCCTTGGCAATATCTACACGGATGACTCGACAAGTACAGAATTCCCACCCCTCTGTTGTGAATTTGGAAACCTGTAGACCCTCTCTTGCTCAGGGATCTTTTTTCAATAGAACAGCTGAGCTTTGGAACTCCTTGCCAAAAGAGGTTTTTCCTGAGGCTTACAAACTTCAGAAATTCAAAGTCAATGTTCATTCGTGTTTCCTGTCCCTTAATTCTTGCGGTGTTCTTTGAACATAACAGGGATTCCCTCTCGTGTGAATCTGAATGAAAAAAAAAACGAGTATAAATCCGTTGTTTGATAAAATTATCAAAGTATAAACGAATGACATCTGTACTTCCATTACAAGTACTTTCCTCACATTCTCAGCATTATACGATTTTCAAAAAGCTATACGGAATATTTTCGTCGTGTCCCGCTTAGTTACGATACAAAAAAATTAACGGATTCATTTTCCCCGGGGCGAATCAAACCCAAAAGGAATTATTCGAAAACGAAGCGGTACACTCCGACAGCCGCAGTGAAACAAGCCCGTGGAACGACGATGAAATTTCGCGAAGTTCGCAGCTTTTATAAAATTTCTTCACGCTCCGACGCGTAAAAACAGCTTTCCGTCGACTGGCCAATTGGCAATTGTTTGTCTTAGCCGCGGTCAGTGTAAAAAAGACTAATGAAAACTATCGTTGCGAAAGCGGACGCTAATGATAGCGTGTGAATTGTAGCAAAAAGCGGGAACGCGGAAATTCCATGGCAATCGAGTTGGCACAGGATCGCTTTTCGAATTCGATGATATCAAACGTATTATGTACATAGGTAGTTTCCCCTCTTTGAGATACGTGAATGTGCGAGGTGGATATCGAAATACGAAATCGTGATGCACGGTTCAATGTAAATCGAATTTGTAATTTATTCATCAAAATGGTTGTAACTACACTTTGAACTTTCTTATAAATTTTTTGTCCTGTAAATGGGTAACTGTTGGGCAATAAAATGCTATTATTATTATTATTATTATTAAACTGTTGAACCATAGATACCCCGGTCGTCTTTAGTGATTTTTATTGATATCGCTGAAGAATGTCATGCGGAATGCTTTACTAACCCAACATCATAACTGTTTTCCCGTTTATTGTTAGGGTAAATGTTTATAAGAACAAAAATTGAAAAATTGGCTTTATCCTTGATGATTGATTCATTTTGACAACAGCATTACAGTGTTAATACAAAGCAATAAAAACATTCGACATAGTCAATGGGCATACTTGAAGACTGGCATTAAATCAAATCATCTTTCGAACAATTCGTTCAGGCCAGTCTCAAATTACCTACACAGTGGGTTATGGCTGGCACCTGTCAGAAAACTACTCCCCTGGCTAATACCACGAAGGGCATTGAGTTATATCCGACCGGTGCCAGTGCATGTTTCTTCACAGAAGAAAATCCTGCATTTGCTTTTGGCGATACAAATGAAGGAATTGATTTTCAATTATTGGGACGGACACACTTGCAGACCGGTTTTGAGCCATTTGGCCACTCGTCAGTACAAGGCAGTGCCATCACCAACATAAAGTCGATGACTTCCCATAATAAAAATCAAAATCCTTCATAGTATCAAGCCCCGACCAAAGCTGAAGCGAACAATGAAGTTATTGCGCCATCTACCCATGGACGAGGTATTCCAAAAACAAACCAAACTCACCCATTCCTCCTGCGAGGAAAATATAAAAACATTCGACATAGTCAATGGGCATACCTGAAGACTAGCGTTAAATTAAATCATATTTCGAACAATTCCAAAACCTACTGTGTAGGTGATTTGAAACTGGCCCTGACAGAATTGTTCGAAAGATCTTTTGACAAAGCAATAAAGTTGTACTCATTAAAATCCGTAGCCCGAAATTGAAAACTCAATTCTCAGAGTTGCAGCGATTGAAACACACCCAAAATAGTTGGAATCAGCTGTATTTTTGTACGCGTAATTCAGATTGAGAATCGAACTCAGTGTTATTGATAATAAGTCTACGAAATATTCGAAATTCCACAAAGCGAAAAGTTGAAGGTCGATATCACCATCTCTTTTTGAATAAGATAAATGTGTTGAATGATAATAATGATAATGAAAACTATGTTATCGATCTCGCCAACGAGCTGGCTAACGAAAGACGTTTTGAGACGCTCCAAAATTGAAAAAAAAAAATTCATTTATCCGTTTCTCTCACTAATCCTGTTGATCGTTAGTGACACAGAAAGGATAGAACAATTACTGAATAGAATAGTATCGTATGAAGGGCCTCAATGCAAAACCTTCTTGATCAGGTCGGAACCTTGACACACCTACATACACATCATCATTGCCATGGGTTGATGAACGTTCAATTGTTTGGGCAAACATCATATCCAGCATTACGAATGTTTCATATAAGATTTGCTGTGGCTCTGACTGGGTGATTGACGACTAAACCTTTGAATTCAAAAGAAACTGAGAGATAAACACGAATGGAGTCAGTATAGCCATTTAGCCTTGGGTTTTTATTATATAAGTATGGGTTTTAATGAACGATTGTCGCTTTGTAGTGAAAGTGTGATTTGAAGAAGATAATTTTCATTGTGTTTACCGACTGATTTAGTCCTAGTTATCACAATAGTACCTGAGCTATTCACCCCAAGGAAGCATCAAAGCGATCTTCCTTCCCGAAAATGACAACAGAAAACGCTTCAAGAAGCTGTCGCCGAGATGTACCCCACACGAAGAGAAGCTCACATCGAAACTACACAAACTTTCAAAATGCTGCAGCTTCATACACTCGATCCTATGAAACTTTTCCTTGAGAGCAATTAACCTAACACCAAACTGATATTTTCACACTCGACGCGCGTTTCGCTTACAAAGTTAGCATCTTTAGGTGAGGAAAATTGATGCTAACTGATACAATATCAATTTTCTTCTCCTGAAGATGCTAACCTTGTTAGCGAAACGCGCGTCAACTGCAAAAATATCAAATTAGGGTAATTGATCTGTAGGAAAAGTTTCAATTTTTACACCAAAGTTTCCAATCTCATCATTTATACTTGATCCTATGTCTAGAATCTTTTTCAAGGACATAGTTGAAACTGACATTTGATTTTCAATCCGGTAAGTTGAGCTGAGGTCAGAAACTAAAGGGTTCGTCATGGCCTGCTCAGATGGTGTATTCGACAACATTTGCCGTAGCTGGGAGGTGGTGAGTAAATAATTGTAATAATATAATTATTATGCTGTACCTCGAAAGGATAGAGCACCATGTCCATTTTTTTCAAAAAACAATGAAATGAAATCGCATCCTCATTTCTAAAATGGGCAGATAGTGTTATTCCTGGCAGTAAGGTTGTAGAAATTGTTCTCTGGTCTGACAATTGTTACGGCCAAAATAAAAATCTTAGTATTATTATGTGTTTTTTATTGGATACTTAACAAGTATATCCAAATTAAAACCATTACTCAGAAATTTCTACTAAAGGGTCACACCCATATGAAGGCAGACACTATCCATGCACTAATAGAGTGAAAAAGCAAAAAACAAGAATATGTCTATCTTAACACCCTGGGACTGGCAGCAGTTAGTCGGACAAACCTCAACAAAATATACTGTATATAACATGGAACTTGAAGATTTAAAAAATTTCAAGTCTTTGTACGATATCCAATTTTACATAGAGACACCTTTCATAAGTAGAAAAAAAGACATAAACAAGCAAAAAGTTCTACTGTCAAACTGTGTTCAACTGCAAGTCAAACAAACCAACATAGGAAATCTGTTTCTCAAGAGTAATTTCAATGATGAAGACCAAGAGGTTGACCTTATTAGATTTCGAAGGCGACACCTTACAATGCCAAATGATTTGCTGCTGATATCAAAAGTTCCAATACCTATATCACAAAAAAAGTATAATGATCTTCTATTGGCCTTACTGACATATGTCCCTACAGTTTGTCATGATTTTTACAAAAATTTAAAGCATAGTGATACCACTAGTAACTATCCAGAAGATTATCCTGAGGATGACTGAGAGTTTTGCACTTGCAAACATTTTAGCTTCATTTAACCGTTAGATATATTATTATTATTTCATTCGTAACTGTTGATTTCTAGGTAGAATTAAACTTCTTAAGCCAAATATTATTGTGTTTGATGATAATCATTATTGATTACCCCACACCAAGTCTCACAATGTTACAATTTTCTTAGAGGTATACAACACCATGTCCATTAAAAGGGTTGAAAAACTGATGAAAATAATATTTATCGAGTTAAACATAATACTAGATGTCAATCAATAGTACATAGAATGTTCTGATGAAATATTATCACAAAATCTGAAATAATAGTTGTTGCAACAAGATTTATTGTCGAAAAATATTTTTATATTGCTCTCCTGTGAAGTTAGCAAAATGGACATGGTGTTCTATCCGTCCGTTCAATGTGTTGAAAATATCAAAAGTTTGCGAATTTTATTTGAATCTTATTTATAACAAAACAAAATGTCTGCCAGAAGAACGCTCACGAAAATGAACGAAAAATACAAGTCGACAGAATTATAATCCCAACAAGAGAATACTATCATTTCCCAGAGCGAGAAAATTCGGTTAACTCAAAAATTCTGGAAAAGGTCACACGGTGTCCGGACAATCCTGCATGAATCACTGGCGTTCAGCCCGTTCCATACAATTCCTAAGATTCAGTACTATGTCTTCTAGGCTATTACGGTCCGTACTCTTCTTTATTATTCTTTGTTATCGCGCAACCGGGCCATCCAAGCAAGCCCATTTAGCTTCATTTACAATTATGTTAATGCGAAATCTCAGCGTGTGCTTCCGCGAGCAGTTTCAGCGTTCGAGCAAATTATGTTCATCGACCGAACTCCATTTAATAAAGAATCACCTGTCGATCACCGTTTTTGCGGCGTGTTTGGTGCATTAATTATGCGCAGCAAGGGAAAGATGCAATTGACGTTTCAATACTGTCGAACAACACCTAGCGGCTGTGCGCCGTAATAACCCCATCGACGTGTGTTTCCCCCTCGACGTGTGTTTCCCCCTCGACTGTGCGGATCTTGATGGAACAACGTTAACGATGGATTCGCGAATGCCGGAAAGTGGCTTGCATTTCTCGGAAGCGCCGGCCTGGAAGTGAAGTTGAGAAATGTTGAATGTGAGGAACAAACGCGATGAATGGAAAGGAGGGAAATGCGACATGAACCAATCTCGGTCTGTAGTAGACCCTTTCGCTATACGAAGAACGTGGCAATGACTAGGAAAATTGAACGCTGAATTCGTTAAGTTCATTCTCAGGAGACGAAGATGGCTGATAGGTCATGTCGAGGTCCGTCGAATGTACAGTGCATTTCTTTAATGTCTCCCTCCTTTATGTTTTGAACGGGTCAACTCAAAAAATTGAAACTTGTGATAATGAAATTGAGCATGAATACTATATTTTGGAGTAAAATTGACAAAAAAAATATCAAGATGGCGACTGAGCGCCATCTGGAAAAAAAAATTAAAAGGAGGGTCTTGTGATGCATCATTTTGAAGCTCCTGGCGAATAGTCAATATCATTACCTACTACAAACTGGCGGAACATTTAAACATTGCCTGCACACATCGACGTTTTTCATAATTTGAGGAAATAAGCTGAGTTCAGTTCAGAAGATGCTCGATATGGTTGCCTTAAACGTCTTGGAGATGAGAACAGCCTATCCGATATTTCACGTCGAACATTTTCGAAGACAGCAAATATTTGTTATTCAATCAATCAATCAATCAAAATATGCTTTATTGTCTAAGATACATTCTCATTGACAAAGCTTGTATAAAGATAAAAGTAATTTTATATATACACATATACACATACATATATACATACACACATATGCACACATATACATAAACGCACAATAGCATATATAATATGTCGTAAAAGTAAAAACAAATATATAGACAGAAATATTGAAATATAATAAAATTCACAATAAAATATCAACACGTTAAAAATATAGATGTATATAGGTCAGACTATCTTTCATTTACCACATAAGTTGTGAAGTCGTCGTTGAAAAATTCTTCGGCAGTGTAATAAACTTTCATCAACAAAAGTTCCTTCACTTTCTTCCGAAAAAATACATCACTTGATATTTTCCTTATAGAAAGGGGAAGATGGTTGAAAAGTTTTTTCCCGTTATAAAATATTGAGTTCCTTATGCATGATGTTGAAGGAATAGGAAGAGTGATATTATGCGTGAGACGAGTAGCATAACTTGATTGGGACACAATACTTTTGTTGTACTTTTTTTTCACGAGGCAGACTGTCTCTAATATGAAAAGGCAAGTCAGTGGCAATATATTATGTTCAGAAAAGAGAGGTCTACAGGAATCACGAACTCTGGCTTTGCACATATATCTCACAGCTCTTTTTTGCCGTACATTCAATTTTGAAGAAGGTTCAGTTTCGTACACCTTCTGCTTCAAATATTCCCATGAAAAAAATTTTACAGGTGTCAAATCTAGCAAGCGGGCTGGCCATTCCGTAGTATCTCGATGGCCAATCCAACGACCATGGAAAGTATTATCCAAATAGTTCCTTACTTGTCTGGAGTTATGTGGTGGTGCTCCGTCTTGTTGAAATAATAATATCCATATCGAATTCATTAGGATTCACTTCGACAATTTCGGTGATTAGAGGATCAACAGTAGTTGCCAGCATATTCAAATTTTCCTGTTGAATTATGTTCAATTGACCATTTTGAAGATAGTTTACGTGGTACCTATCTACTTATAAAATCGGAAACTAAAAGAGAACAATGATGTTCGTTGTACTGAATTTCTCTTATGAACAAGAATCAACCTGTCAAATTTCAATTTCAATATTGAAACATTCATTCTAGGAAAAAAAAGCAAATGCAGGATTTTCTTCTGTGAATAAACCTGCACTGGCACCGGTCGGATATAATTCAATGCCATTCTTATTAGCCAGGGGAGTCGTTGATTTCTGACAGGTGCCAGCCGAAACCTACTGTGTAAGTAATTTGAGACTGGCCTGAACGAATTGTTCGAAAGATGATTTAACGCCAGTCTTAAAGTTTGTCCACTGACTATGTCGAATGTTTATACATTATCCTCGCAGAAGGAACGGGCGAATTCGGTTTGCTCTTGGAATACCTTGTCCATGGGTAGATGGCGCAATAACTTTGTTGTTCGCATCAGCTTTGGTCGGGGCTTGATACAATGGAGGATTTTGATTTTTGATTATGAGAAGTCATCGACTTCATGTTGATGATGGCACTCCCTTATACTGACGAGTTGCTAAATAGCCCGAAACCGGTCTGCAAGCGTGTCCGTCCCTATAATTGAAAATCTATTCCTTCATTTGTATCGACGAAAGCAAATGCAGGATTTTCTACTTTGAAGAAACCCGCACTGGCACCGGTAGGATATAATTCAATACCCTTCGTGGTATTAGCCAGGGGTTAGGTTAGGTTAGGTCAGAAGTGAGTGGGTCTGTTCGGCCCTCCACTGCAACCCACAAGGGTTTATTGTGGCTCACACCTATTCAAACTCGAACAAATAAACCCAGATTCTTAACAAAGCCGATTAGTTTTTATGGTGAGTGATCTTTCAGGTCAGATGGTAAGAGTGAAGCCTTGTCAAACTCTGAGAACCTGATTCGGTCCGCAGCGGGGCAGGCACAAATTATGTGCTGTGCTGTTTCATCATTTTCCAGACAGAGACGACACAAGCTGTCTTCTGACAGTCCCATTCTCTGCATATGATGATTCAAATGACAGTGACCTGTGAGAAGGCCAGTTGGACATCGTAGTTCGTCCCTACTGTACTCCAACAACTGTTTGGTTTCCGACTTCGAAGGGTGAATAAACGCCTTGGAATGAGCCAATCCTGGAAGATTTTGCCAGAAGTCCATAAATCTTTTTGCCACCCAGTTATTCAATGTTACCCTAAAGCGATGCCAATGACAGGTTCTGGTCCGATGAAGCTGCTTGCAGCACCCTCCTTTGCAAGGGAGTCAGCAGCCTCATTGTCTTCCAGGCCAATATGGCCCGGAATCTAGACCAGAGACAATTTGTCAAATCTTCCTATTGAGGAGAGTCGTTTTTGGCAATTTATTACCAGTTTAGACGTTAATCGGTAAGAGCCAATAGCTTTCAGCGCCGCTTGACTGTCCGAGAATATTTTTATTGACTTGTGTGTGAGGTTGGATTCTGTCAATCTCTCCGCACACAGTTTATAGCATAAATTTCCGCTTGAAATACGGTCGCATAGGTTCCTAGGCAGGTTGATATCTCTGTCCTGGGTTTGCGACTGAAAACACCTGCACCAGAACCAGAAGGTGTTTTTGATCCATCTGTGAACCAACAACTATCTGCTCTCAGTATCTCCTTCTCCCGGAAGATCCAGTCCTCTCTACTCGGGAAAAGTACTGTATAAGGCAGTTCGTAGTTTACAGTTGGAGTCATAATGTCAGAGGTCATTCCCAGAATGCTGTGACTTGCAGTGTCAGTCAGCAGTCTAGTATACTCTGCATTAGATTGTTTTGTGCAATTAGCGATGTGCACAAGTCTATATGCAGTCCATCTAGCCTCTCTCTCCAGAAAAATGTGGAGAGGAGGTAGATCTAGAAGAATCTCCATGGCCGCTGACGGTGTGGTACTGATGGCACCACAGATAGCCAAACAGGCCTGTCTCTGTAAGCCAGAGAACTTTGCCTGAGCCGTTTTCTGATAAGCCTTCGGCCACCAGGCAATTGCCCCATGGTTAATCATTCGTCTGACAATAGTCACATAAACCCAATGAATATGTTTGGGACCTAATTTACCACAAATCCTTCGACAAGTCCATAGGGACAGTTTTGCTTTGTGTAAAACTTTTTCCAAGTGGGCGTTCCAGGTGAGTTTTTCATCAAGGACAATGCCAAGATATTTCACCCCCGTTCCAAATGGAATGACCTCACCATTGAGAGAAAGTGGCGTTGAATCATCCAATTTTCTCCTCCTGGTGAAGGGGATTATCACAGTTTTGCTGGGGTTTACAGACATCTGCTCCCTCTGCCACCAACCGTGAAAAACGTCTTCTTAGCCAGAGGAGTAGTTGTTTTGTGACAGGTGCCAGCCGAAAATATTGGAATTCCTTTTTCATTGATATATATATAGATATATATATATATAATATATATATATATATATATATATATATATATATATATATATATATATATATATATATATATATATATATATCTGTTGTTGTTGAGTTCGGGTTGAACCGCGTCTGGAGTTTTGTTCTCGACGTTTCGGCTCCGATTTTGGAGCTATTTTCAAGAGGTAAATGGGACTTGAAAATGGCTCCAAAATCGGAGCTGAAACGTCGAGAACAAAACTCCAGACGCGGTTCAACCCGAACTCAACAACAACACACAACTGACCGCGGAAACCTTTCCGAACACACATACGTATATATATATATATATACATATATATATATATATATATATATATATATATATATATATATATATATATATATATATATATATATATATATATATATATATATATGAATTGAATTGAATTGACTCACCGATACTTGATGAAACAAAGGACGTTGGACCCACGATGGTGAAAATATTGTGTTTTAGGATAGTTATCCTTTTTGAGGAACCTATTGTATAAGGCAACACGTAGAGCGTTTTGTTAGTGAGAATCGTTCGGAAATGATATTTTTCATAAGTGCTTGGCCAAATCGATACTTGTAGGTAAATGTTACCAATGGAAGAGCCATATGTCATGCAAAAGTGTCCCAGAAAACTACATTCTTCTGTTTTGAGCCGAGTAATACGAAGTCCACTCTTCAATGCAATTCGAACAGTTCAAACCTGTGGTAAATTCTGCTCAAATATGTATCTTCATGAAAAAATGAATCACATTTGATTTTCAATAGACAATATTTCGAAACTCCGTTGATATGTATCCATTCTCCACTTTTCAATGCGCCATGTGTAAATTCTGCTGTATAACATATTCAACTATATGGAATTATATAATGCCGCCCATTCATCTCACTGCCCTCAATCAGAGTTGGATTCAATCAGTTGCGATTAAATGTTCTCTACAGTGAAAACTCCGTAGCTTATTCATATTAATACATTTCCAAACTTGATCATTTGTATATAGTATATTTAATGAAGCCATGAACGAATCTGATGAATGGATATTTCTGGACGTTTCATCAAATCCCATGAGTATGTATGAACTTCGACATCACATCACTCCCAGGAGATAGATAACGTACTTTATTTATACTCATCGGTAAGTTTCAGTGTCTTGAAAAATTATTGTGATTCACCCTTATTTGATTTGAGAATACCTTGCCTGGTCAAGATAGACATAAAAACAGTGACCAAATAACAAAAATTCCGACAGAGCCGAGTTTCAGTAAAAACTTTGGATTTACCTTGAAGAATATAAATTTGAGAGTCCCCATCAATATCATTTGTGCTGAGAAAGTTATCCGGGGTCATATGTCAAAATTTCAATTTTTTTGTGTTTTCATCGAAAACGGTGAGTTTCATAAAAAAAAAATTCCAAAGTATTAGATCTCAGACTTCTACGACGGCGTATTAGGGTCACTGGTACAATAAAAAATATCTCCATTGACAGATTTTAATTTGTCATTGACAGATTTTAATCCGGCATTGACAGATTAAAGTCTGTCAATAGAAATATTTTTTATTTTTACAGTGACCCTGATACGCCGTCGTAGAATTATTTATAAAAATGGTCACCATACTTTTTTCTCTAAGTATCACTGTTCCTGAGATATCGCGTTCTACATAATATGAATAGAATAGCCAGATGTTATTAAAGGCCATTAGGGAAGAGGAGATTCTCGAAAGGAATGCCTATCTTTCAAATATATACATTTTCTCAATATAGTATATAGAATCATCTTTCGAACAATCTGTTCAGGCCAGTCTCAAATTACCTACACAGTGGGTTTCGGCTGGCACCTGTCAGAAGACAACTACTCTCCTGGCTAATACCACGAAGGGCATTGAATTATATCCGACCGGTGCCAGTGCAGGTTTCTTCACAGAAGTAAATCCTGTATTTGCTTTCGTCGATACAAATGAAGGAATTGATTTTCAATTATAGGAACGGACACACTTGCAGATCGGTTTCAGGCTATTTGGCCACTCGTCAGTGCAAGGCAGTGCCATCATCAACATAAAGTCGATGACTTCCCATAATTAAAAATCAAAATCCTTCAGAGTATCAAGCCCCGACCAAAGTTGATGCGAACAACGAAGTTAATGCGCCATCTACCAATGGACGAGGTATTCCAAAAGCAAACCGAATTCGCCCATTCCTCCTGCGAGGAAAATGTGAAAACATTTGACATAGTCAGTGGGCATACTTGAAGACTGGCGTTAAATCAAATCTGATTATACATTAAGTATATATAATATGATAATTTGATTTAACGCCAGTCTTCAAGTATGCCCACTGACTATGTCAAATGTTTTCACATTTTCCTCGCAGGAGGAATGGGCGAATTCGGTTTGCTTTTGGAATACCTCGTCCATTGGTAGATGGCGCAATAACTTCGTTGTTCGCATCAACTTTGGTCGGGGCTTGATACTCTAAAGGATTTTGATTTTTAATTATGGGAAGTCATCGACTTTATGTTGATGATGGCACTGCCTTGCACTGACAAGTGGCCAAATAGCCCGAAACCGGTCTGCAAGTGTGTCCGTTCCTATAATTGAAAATCAATTCCTTCATTTGTATCGACGAAAGCAAATACAGGATTTACTTCTGTGAAGAAACCTGCACTGGCACCGGTCGGATATAATTCAATGCCCTTCGTGGTATTAGCCAGGGGAGTAGTTGTCTTCTGACAGGTGCCAGCCGAAACCTACTGTGTAGGTAATTTGAGACTGGCCTGAACAGATTGTTAAAAAGATGATTTGATTTAACGCCAGTCTTCAAGTATGCCCACTGACTATGTCAAATGTTTTTATAGTATATAGACTAAGGAAAAAGTCCATGCTCGAAGTGGAGTAGTTGATTTCAAGATGAGGCATAGCTTAATGTCGTCTCCACATTTATAAATGATCATTATCAAATGTGGAGACAATTTCGAGTTATTCCTTTCCAAGATATAGTTTATACATAGAAGAGACAAAATTAGGCATTTTTGCTCGCTTAAGTTCCTGAATATGTATGTGGCAAATGTATGAATATTATGTAGAATGTGACAATCACAATTGCGATATCTCAGGATACTTTATAGAGAATTGACAACTTTGGTCTGAAGTCATTTTCTAATGAAACTCACCGTTTCCGAGAAAAACCCAAAAAACCTGAAATTTTGACATTTGACCCCAAATAACTTTCTTAGCACACATGGGATTGATGGAAACTTTCAAATTTTCATTCTTTAGAATTTGGCTCTGTCGGAGTTTTTGTTATTCCAATTGTCTAACTTGACCAGATAAACCTAAGAATCTACCGTTTCGAACTGAATATAAAACACACTGCGGATAATACATCAATGTCGGACAAAGTTTACGTGATGCATTTTTCAGGTAATTTTCAATAAGTTTTGAGGGAGTGATTTACGTCTTTTTCTTCTCCAAGTCCATGCAAAAACAATACAAAATTTCTATAGAAGTAACATGAAATATTCAGCAAACATTTTCTGTTGATATGTATAAACCATTTATAGAGGTTTAAGACATTCATGAAAAGGAGAAAAGAATCTAAAACAGCTACTTCACTGCCTATTTGGCGCGACGGGCACTGTATCGCATAAAAGTCACTTTTTCTTTGTCAATTAGTATACCAATCACTCGAAGCTTGAATAAAAAAAATACCAATTACAGGATATAGGAAGTAGTTTGCAAAAAAACATCAATCGAGGTAACATGTAATTCTCGAACCCAGACAAGCTTGTTTCGCTCAGTGAATAATAACCCTTGAGCTCTTCAGTGGACATATGGATGACTCAGAATTTCCTCACTAAATTCACCAGGCGATATTGAAAGAGTCTTATTGAGATAATATTTTGAATACATTGACATGTCGATGACACGTTTATTTACATGACAAGAAACCGAACCTTTTAATAAGATGAACAAAAGTATGATTTCGCTTGCTGCCAAGAGGGTCCTTACAACGTTTTTTCAAAAGTGAAGGGAGGTCTTAGGAAACCTTACTGATAAATCTCTAATTCCCCCTTGCAAAACTGGCATTTACTTTCTGGAATCGACCAAATCGGTCCTGAGTTATTGGCGATTGAATTTTTTTCAGAAGAATTTTCAAACAATGAATACGAATTCATTGAAGATTCTATTCAAAACTACTTCCAGTTAATTCCATATTGAAAAAAATGGTTAAGGCTTTCGCGCCCGAGGTTTTCAGTATTACTACTTTTCTTCGGGTTTGAAGGCCGTCGTTCTTTAGAATTTCTTCCTAACGTTTCGCTAGCGCGAGTTGCTAGCTTCTTCAGAGGCTTACTCATCTCTCATCTCATCGGAATAATAGATGAGTGATGAGTAAGCCTCTGAAGAAGGTAGCCACTCTCGCTAGCGGAACGTTAGGAAGAAATTCCAAAGAACGACGGCCTTCAAACCCGAAGAAAAGTAGTAATTCTAAAAACCTCGGCCGTGAAAGCCTAATTTTCATTGAAGTTATGACAGTTCTTGTTTTTTCCGTAGATTCTACGACATCTAAAGAGTATAAGACCCCCTCCCTATGGAATTCAAAAGAAAAAAAAATGAATCATCCAGAAAAAAAAATTGTTTAGATGAAAGTTAAAATAATCTGCTCACAAACTGAATAAAGACGTGTTCACTGAAGCAAGCGTCAAAATCTGAAACGTGTGGAAACCAATTATGCGGCAACTGGACCAACTACGGCTCAACGAACGAGACCTTCGCAGAAATGTCTCATTTTCCTCTGAACGGGTGTCTCCGTTACCTTGCTGTTTGTGAATACTCACTAGAGAACGATAACGGATGCAAAGGATCGAAACGACCTGATTCAACTCGTTCCATAAAACATCAATAGTTGAAACAATGAAATTTTGAATGACAAACACTAAATAGATAACATTGTCAACTCGATTCAAACAGATATAACAGTGTCGAGAACGATTGATCATTCTTCCATTCCCATCTTCTCAGAAATCATCATAGATAAGAGACGGCATTTTGTTGTCCACTGTGTTGTTGCTGTTGTCCGAGTTGCTATCACACGAAGTGCCAGAACAACCTTCGAAGCCATTCCGTAATATATTCGAAAAACATCCACGAGAACACGATCCATGTGCATGAATATCCTTATCAAATCTTATTCCGGCAAAAACGGCTCGTATTTTCACATGTTCTAATATGAAATATGACAGACCCGTCAGGCGTGGTACATGCGAGTAAATTGAATGGCATGTCATAATTTGTTTGGAGTATTATTTCGAGATTTGCTCTCTGGTCGGCTTCCTGACACACGGTCACGCGCACTCCGATACCCCGTCTATTCTTCATTCCATATGCATAGAAATTTAATGGTATTTCGAAACGGAGCGGAACTCCGTACAGCGGCAAAATGTTGTGATCCGTATCATCTGGAATGCAAATCAAATGTAAAATTATACACATTATTGCCACAGAACGGCGCAGAGTGCAACAAAATACTACGAATTTTGCCTGTTTAGCGAACTTCCAAACGAACGTTATACCCCTGGATCCGATTCTGTAATAGACCACCCATCATATATGCTAGAAAACTCCATCGAATCGAAGACACCTGTGAGTGCGTATGTTTCAACAGCAATAAGCGTAGACCATGGTGTTCCACAGGGAAGTATTTTGGGGCCATTGCTATTCCTGATCTACATTAATGATATCAGCAAATGTAATGAATGTGATTATGAACATTATTCTGCTGATGATGGCCTAGTATCGGTTAGTGATAAAGATCTAGCTAAAGCTGTTCAAAAAATGAATGAAGTATTGAATAATATTGCTACGTATTTAAAATCAAATGAATTAAAGCTGAATGTTAACAAAACAAAGGCTATTATACTTACTACACCGTTTTAGCACAGAGAATTAGATTTGACTCAAATTGAAATTAAAATAGAAAATGACAAAATTGACCTTATCACTGATTTCCAATATTTAGGATTTATGTTGGGCAAGCATTTCTCAATGAATAACAATTTTAATCGCATACAGAAAAAAAAAATTGAAGAAATTATATTTTTTTATTAGGGATAAGACAATTATACAACCACATTTCGAATATTGTCCCACTCTTCTATACACAACTGATTTAAACAAAATGGGAACACTACAGAAACTACAGAATCGCGCAATAAGGATCATTTTGAGATGTGACAGGAGTGCCCCAATATCTTTAATGTTAAATACTCTAGAATGGTTGTCTATAGAAAGCAGGCTCACATATTTAACGATGATATATATTTACAAAATGTTACATAACCTTCTACCTTCACATTTTGATAAATTTGTAATTTTCAATAATCAAATCCACAAGTATAATACTAGAATAGGAAATAATTTGTATGTAAATAATCAAACAAAAACGTTTAACACTAAAACACTAATTTTTGAAGGATTTATCAAGAATAACAGTCTACCTGAAAGTTAAAGCCTTCTACCAGTCTTATTCTGTTCTAAAGGAATTTATTAAACCATTAAAGAGATCATTAAGGTGATACCAAAATCAATGTGTATCTTATGTATTTTTAATTATTGTATGAAGTGTTAATGAACAAATATTGGCAGATATTTTTGTTATTAATGTGTTTATATGTATATTGATGTTCAACATTATTATCTTTACAAAATGGTTGAGGCTTTCGCGGCCGAGGTTATTAGTATAACTACTGCTCTTCGGGCTTGAAGGCCGTCGTTCTTTGGAATTTCTTCCTGACGTTTCGCTACTGGCCACTCGCGCTAGCGAAACGTCAGGAAGAAATTCCAAAGAACGACGGCCTTCAAGCCCGAAGAGCAGTAGTTATACTATTATTATCTTTGTTGTATATTTGGATGTACCCCTATTTTGAATAAAGTTATCATTATCATCAACACCTTCGATATGATAGGCAGAACTAACCCTGGTCTTCAGACACAGTATCATTTCTCTTCTCCTGAAGATGCTGATCTTGTTAGCGAAATCAGTAATATCATTCTGATATTAAAGTAGCTGACCTCTAGTGAAAGTCTTATATTTTCAAGTGGAAATTTTTCAGTAAACTACTAGTACCTTTCGATCAAACCCTGTAAAAGACTTCAACTCCCATATTCATGACTGAGAGAGAATACCACGAATAAGCATGCTGCTCGTGAGATATGGTACATGGAGTGGGTAGCAAGGCCTACTTGCTGGAAGACTTCGATAGAAGTCGATGGCATTTGGTATGGAAATATCATAGATAAAATTCACTACATATATTGATATGCCCCATCAACCTACTGTGTAGGTACAGTTGAGACTAGCCTGAGCTATTTGTTCGAAGATGACCCGACTTTATTGGTATAGCTTCATCATTTTCTACTATATTGATCACAGCGTGCTCTCCACTTTTGAATTGAAATGAATGTGAGCAGACGAAGTCTTTTGAAGACGTGACTATTTAACATATTCGAGTTATAACATAAGTAGTCAAGTAGTACTAGAGGGTTGTGAAACTTATGTTAGTCCATATGCATGTCAAATATTGGAGAGTTCTTCAGATATTGTTTGAATATCATCTCATGCCACGCTATTCATCTCTCGATATTGAGAGTGATGCTGATATTTTCACAACCCCACCCACCCCAAATTTTTCTGAACACGGACCGCTTGAAAAGATCCTTGTTACTTGTTCTAGGTAGTGTTCAAATAAAAAATTACTTCCTGTGAAGAGTATCAAAAGTCTTTGTGGAAGTTAAGTGGTGTAACTGCATCTCCACACCACCAGGGGCCCCTGGTTATTCGTGGGCCCCACATTGAAATGTAGTAGAGGCGTTCTTCAATACTCTGAAGAAATTCTCGAGGAAAAACTCCTTGACTCAGGGAGACACCAAACGCTGAACATGTCATCATCATCTCATCATCATCATCATCATAGTTGATCCGAGTACAGTATTTCTACAGTTTTGTTTTGAGTCCAAGAATAGATCGAATTTGTCTTTATCAGTGTCAATTTTTTCATAGAAAGCCAAGCAATGGCATAGAGAGTACCAACACACAGCTCTGTTTCTTTGGTTCACACGATGCTCTTAGAATATCACAGGGTTTCTCCCAGCTAACGTCAATTTACTCAATATGTTCTATGCGGAATACCGTAGATGTGCTTCTAGGTATATCTTTTTAGGTTATCCCAGCATTGAGGAATACCAAGCTCATAACATATAATGTGGAATATTGAAAAAAGGACATTTTCATTTGATTGCACTGTACCTCATGTGAGGAAATGTTCGAATAGACAGATCGAGAGTGACGACAATGATCCTACCTATTCTCCTAAAAAATCAAGTAATATAATTCTCATTAGCTGATATGATTGGGGCGTTGGATTTGGGATAGATAGTCTGATGGACGTGTGTTCAAATCACAATTGTCATTTCTATTTCACGAGTACTGGAGAGCAGATTCAGGAGAAGTTCATCCGAAGAATATACCATGCATTCACTCTAGCACATATAAGGGACATATAAATGGTGTCCGGTTATATGTACGTAGTGAACTCTATTCTACTTCCTAATAATAATAATGCTTATGTATAGCACTTGTTCGTCTGAAAAATTATATGCCAATTCAATTTTCATGAATCGTTATTGTTTTTTGCTTCAGGTTGAGAGGGTCGAAATTTCATCATGATGTTATTTCCTTTCAAATTAAATAGTTTCTGAACTTCAGTTTCATCACAAAACAAATATATATATAAATTTTCTATTTAATCGTCAAACGAAATAAAGGAATATTTCCGCAGTTTCAAGGTAGGGTATGCAATTGTTTTTCATATAGAAAATTCAAATATGAATCCAGGAGAAAACGAATCAAGGTCCAAACAGAAGAAGTAATTGTGGCACTAATTGGAAAGTTTCTATCGTGGATGAAAATATTCATTTTATACAACAAAGTGCATTTCTGGCCCAGCTGCCAACAAACTTTCAGTATCTGTGCCATGCAGTTCACAACACTAAATTCGTTTAGCTGCCATAATTTCAGGCGGTTACACATCCACAGGATATTGTGGATTCACAGGATATTATGAAAGGAATGTTACCACATCACGAGTTGTTAGGTCGTTACTGTGTTTCTAAAAAGTGTATGATGTGAATGCTTTCCGAACTTGCTTCTTCAATTTCCGACGATACGGATTTTTATATCACTATGAAACATGTGTGTGGCCCATTGATCATTTCTGGTTCCGTGCCATATTACTTCAGCTTTTTACTATCCATTCAAATAGTACAGATAGGAAATACCAGAGAATTTTTAAATAAGCGGAATCATCACAATATTTGACAGTATATTTACATGACCCGAACAGTGCTGTCTTCTTGCACACCTGATTTCCTTCACTTATTCTCTTAACATTATATTGATCATGAATATTTATTAAAAAAAAATTCAGATATTGAAAACGGTAATGATGAAATTATTCTTCTACAACCACACTTCAAAACACGCTTTTCTAAATAGTTTTACGTTCGCAAAACATGATAATTCTCACAATAATCGAAATTTGTCATTAGTGTGCCGCAAAGTGACATTTCTGTGCATGAATTCGAACACCCACATACACACTAACTATTGCTAGCCAACGAGGCAACATCTGTCTGACTCATTTGAATGTCAAGAAAGGTCAAGCATAGAACATTTCTAAATATTCTTGTCCCTTAATTTTTTAAATGAAATTGAACCAAAATGGATAGAACGGATCTGAAATTGAAAATACTCCGCCAGAACTGAGAGAACAAGTTAAGTCATTGTTATTGAATTCACCACCTTCAACTCCAAGAGAAAAATATGAAACTGCATACAAGCAGTTTATGGACTGAAAGAAAAAATACAGAACTAAGTGCTTCTGGAAATATAATTTTGGCATATTTCGAAGAACTATCCAAATCAGGGAAAGCCTCTACCATATGGTCAATATATTCAATGCTAAAATCGACTATTTGCTTCTCTTGGTCACCATGAAGCTAAGAATGAGTCACTGACATTCAATTCCGTTTTATAGTACAGTATAATTTTTAGCAAAAAGTTTGTTGACAAAAAAGTATAGTGTGTAACACGAGCAAAAATGCAATTTCTCACTCGTTTGATTTTCAGCACTCGCTTGACCTCTTGCCGCAACTGTTTGAGAAAGAGAAATCAGCATTTTTCTGCACTCATTTCACATCATTTCACAATATTATGCCAGAAAATACGTCAAGAACTTTTTGCACAGTTGGTGTCATACACGAATCCGCCTTCACATATAACAATGCTCCATCAGTAATTTTCGAACAGATTTTCACTATAACCAAAATATCATCTAATTTTTTCCATACATAGATCTATTTTTTTTATTTATATACCTATTCACAAAGGCGGAGACACTGATGATCCAGGAAATTTCCGTCCAATATCACTATTGTCTACTTTTTCGAAAATTATAGGAAAATTAGTGAAAAAGCGGCTGATATCTTTTCTTAATCGCCATAATATACTAAATTCCAACCAATATGGATTTCAAGCAAAACAAGGTACACAAGATGCAATCTTCTCCTTCTTGGAAAGGATATTATACCTGAGCTTAAATGAGGGAGAGATGGCAGGAGCCGTATTTTGCGACTTCTCCAAGGCGTTTGATTGAGTGATTCATGACATCTTGTTAAGAAAGCTTCATTGTTATGGAATTAGAGGTGTTACTCAGAAGTGGTTTTCTACATATCTTGCTGACAGGCATCAAATTGTGAAGCAAGGTAACCAGTATTCAAGTTGTGGAGACATTGAAACGGGTGTACCTCAAGGCCCGGTTCTGGGGCCAGTTTGGTTCCTCTTGTTCATAAATGATATTACCCTCTTACCGATTACTGGTCTATTTACACTATTCGCCGATGACGCAACAATAAGCTGGTCGGACAGGCATCGTGATAACCTACACCATAACATGTCTAAAGACCTCGCAGTGGTTACAGAATGGTGTGCAGCCACTTTCAATTTTAATAAAACACACACGTTGACCTTCAAAGGTGGACAGCGGGACATTATTGACCATATAATTGAATCCAAACTATGCAACAAATTCTTGGGAATGCAAATCGACAGTGGACTGAATTGGGATGATCACGTTGTGGCCCTTGCAAAAAGAATTTTGAAAGGTGCCTATGCTGTGAGAGTTATTGTGAGTGAGCTAGGTACAATAGCAGCTAGACCCGTGTATTTTTCACTTGTGGAATCTCACCTTGTAAACGGTATACCCTTTTGGGGAGCATGTAGTCGATATCATTTAAACACGATTTTTGTTCTGCAAAAGAGAGCTCTCAAATACCTCTTCAGAGCAAACTGCAGACAGACATGTAAACCTCTTTTTGTTAAAAACAGAATATTGACCCTTCCAGCTCTTTTCATCTTTGAAACAGTATGCATCATCTATAAATATAAAAGTTCATACCCTACTAGAGATCATGTTTATAACACACGTCAGGATAACAATATAAGACTCCCAATTCCAAAATCAACTCTCGTTAAGAATTCTTTTATATATAGCGGATTAAAAATGTTTAACCACTTGCCAGAATCAATCAAAAACACTGAAGCCTATTGCAAGTTCAGGAGGGCAACAAAAAAAAATACTGGTAGAACATCCATACTATTCTGTCGGAGAGTTTTTCTCATCCTCTCTCTGAAATCTATTTTCCTTGTTTGTTATGTTTTGGCTGTCTTTTTTTTTTTAATAGATTTATATATACAAATATTTGTGTGTCAGTGATTGCGGAATGGTATTGTGTATTATGTGTTTATTTATATGTCTATTGACTGCTCTGCTAGAAGAATGTATGTGTGTATGTGTATATGTGTGTATATATGTATGTATGTATGTATGTATATATATATATATATATATATATATATATATATATATATATATATATATATATATATATATATATATATTTTATTTTTATTTCATTTTTAACAAAAACTATGTGGAATAATGTGTTAATCAGGGTTTTACTTAGGTTCTTTTGACATGCTTTGTTACAATACCTCCACAAGGCTTCACCGTATATAGGAGACTTGGCAAAACGGAGTTAGTGGGTTCAAGTCCAGAAGCATTAAGTGTTTTCTTCAGGTAAATATCTGGTTAGTACCCGTGAGTGAAGTTGAATGAAGTTCTGAAGTTGAATTGAGGTAGATCACGATCATTAACTTCGAATGTAAAAACTAAAAATAACGACGTGACATCAGTAATTGAATGATATATAATAATATTCCACCATTATGGACACAACGATACATCTTTACCTTGTTTCAGCATATTGAACCAGTATGGCCGAATATCTACATTTTTTTTTGTTAAAATATTCCCAATATGAGCCAATGTATTCTTAAAACTGAACCAATATTCGTCGAATAAATGTTTACCACTTGGGATCAATCTCAAACCATTGGGAACTCTTCATTGAACTGAGATTATCAACAATACCATTCTAACTGGTACTTGAGTGGAAATGCATGGAACTGCCCATGAACACCTACATGGAAAAAGTCACCCCATCTCACGAATCGTCATCCTCAATGCCGAAACCAAAAACTCGTGACAGCAAAGAACACTCCACTCGACAAGTGCAATCGTGTTTTCATAATTGCCACTAGATATTCGTTTCTGCTATCGCTGTACATCGAAGTACTCTTCAGTTCGAGTTATCGGAATTTTATAAGCAGTGAATTTACATAATTGAACAAGTACGGAAAACTTACCCTTTCACAAACGTCATTCACTTTTTCCCATTTTATTTCCTCTTTGTGTTATTCCCAACTTCAAGTCCACATTTACTTAACTTCGTTCGAAGTTCCACGTTCCTAAACAAGTACCCATTATATAGATCCGGAATATTTTTCTTCTCTTTATTCCAGACGGAAAGATTCCGGCATAAAATGAATCCTCCTATCGGGGTTCGATATGGTTCGTTCGAGTATTTCTCAAGATATATCTCAATGCTATCAATACATATAATTGATGAATTTCACGAAGGACCACGTCAACTTCCAACGTTAATTGGCTTTACTGGCCTGCCTATATATGAAAGAGAATCACTCGATAATTTTGAATGAAGCAAAAAAAATGTTTCTTTATAATCACTTTTCGATGATGGGTGATTTTGAATCGCTGCGATACCGGAGGTCTGAGTAACCATTTTAATGTTATTGAGTATATCTGAGTTCGATGAAGATTCAATATTTAGTTATCGATTCATCAATTGATTCTATCAGGTGAAAGAGTTCAACTGTTTCCATAATCCCCTGTAACTAAACCGCGTGCACCTCAGCCCGTAGGACCACTATCCAGTGGACTTCAAACCATGTGAGCATTAGCATCATACATTCATTCCTTGTGATCACGAGCTTACATGAACGTTGGTCTGATTTCCCAAAAGAATATTCAAAATGTTGCCAATGATATAGGTATCTGGCAAGTAATTCAAAAGCAGTTAGTTATACAAAGATCAAGGACCCCAACACCAAAATGATATATATCAGTCGCACTTTGACGCACGTTTCATTTATTGAGTAAGCATTTTCAAGAGGGAAATTTGTTGCTGTACTCTGAAATATTTGTTTCATCAATATTTCGCCACAGATAGTTTCCAAGCATGATGGCATACCGAGATTCATTGAAATTGATTGAACTAATACTTTCATATATCTCCATTATAATTATTGAGAGAATAACGTATAAACCGAATGCCGTTAACTTGAGTCATTCTTCGAAGAATACCTGAGATGACTATATCCTTTCTTAGGAATATTGGATATCATTCAACAATAATCAATCTAACATATTCATAACCAATGAAAGAATGTATAACAATATTGCCTACGTTTGCTCGAATGTGGTTGACAATGTTCCTTGCTAAATGGTAATAGTTTGGACTTCCATTGTTTATATTATAAACTCTATTGAAAACTGTTGCTTAGAAAGAAGGGATGAAAATACAAATCGAGTAAGAAAATCAAATCTCAAACGAAAGATTGAAATGGATCTTTTTGGTCAATAATGAAATTAGGGATTGATTGATCAAAGAAAATAATGTTGTTTCAAAAAGTCGAGATACTGATAGATAGATAGATGCTTTATTTTACTACTTTACATACAGGGTACATTTGTAGCAGGTCAAAGTGAATGTACTAAAAAGCCTTATGAAAGGGTACACAAAAGGAACGACACATAATAGTAGAATAATCTACATCAATTAAACGACTGAAAATAATTTTTCAAAGCTAAAAACATCAAATATTCAGAACACATTAAAATGTAAATTATCAGGTACATGAGGTAATAATTCGAAGAGGCATGGATGGCAATTGAGACGGTCACACATTCTTGAGGAATAATAAATAAAGTATATCAAGTCTAATGCAGATCACTTTCATATGATCCAAATAGAATTTATGAAGACTCTACCAGGACATCCGGCATGCTCCAGACAATACTCAGTGTTCAATCAAAATTCTTCGAAATTTGATTTCAGGTACTCATCAAGGGAGTAGAAACAATTTTTTAAGAAATAATGTCTAACATTTCTTTTGAAGTCAGTGGGGCGAAGACTTTTATCCCTCATAGGCAATATGTTGTATAGATTGAAATTCAATGAATTCTTCTGGGATACTCTGAGTCTATATCGAGGAACTTTGATTTGTCTTGCGTTTCTAGTATTGTATTCATGTGTGTCACGCTGAGTTTCCAGGGTACTTGCCTGCTTATGAATCTCTTGGAGTACATTGTAGTTGAATAGGAATGGTAAGGGCATTATGCCATATTCAATGAATAGTGGTTTACAGTGTTGTCTGAATTGTGCGTTGGCCAATATTCTTACTGCCTTCTTTTGCTGTGAGAAAATTATATTCGCATGAGATGTGGCTGTGAAACAATGAAAAATAGACTGTTTTCAGAGTCGCGGTACTGACAATGCGCCTCAGTTGTCTGAGGAGAAAGATTGTACTCGCCAATTTACAGCGTAATATGTCAATGTGTGGGTGCCAATTTAATCTATCATCTATTATGATACCTAGTAAGTTAGCGGTAGCGCCGCTTCGGTATGAAAGATGAGTTGATAAAACTAGTTTCTGGGTTTTATTTGGATTCAGTTTCAGATTATTCTTTTGTAACCATTGCTCTGTTTTATTTAAGGCGGTCTGAGAATTTGAGATGAGCTCATCGTATTGAATATGGAATATTAGTAATTTTTTTTTTGAATGAAGAAATGAATGAAATAATATTGTGACATGAAAATTGAGGTATCTAATGTGAAATACTAGCCAAAAAATATTGAGTGTACAGAGTATGTTTTCAATCAGGGAACGCAATACGCAACCAGCTCACAAATTTTTGACCACCGAATAAAAGCAGCGACACCACCAACTGCATTTACCGGATACCATTTCTTGCTGAGAATCGATCAGCACACTTCTAGTAGTAGCACCCGATCGCCTTATTGTTAGTAACGCCCCTTCTCCCACCATAATAGGGAAATCGGGGCTTTATAACCCACCACACTTCGAAACATTGTCAGTCATCACCCGAAGACGATTATAGGTACCAGCATTTGAAACGTCTTGGGTACAATCACTTTGAAACTTGGTTTCAACATTTCTTCCATAATATTCCATTCATTTCTTCATTTACATTTTTTGAATAGTATTTCACATTCGATACCTCAATTTTCTTGTCACAATATTATTTCGTTTATTTCTTCATTTAAAAATTTTATTGAATAATATTCCTTATTCGATATCTCGACTTTTTTGTAATAACATTATTTTTTTTGGTCAATCAATCCTTGATTTCATTATTGACCAGAAAAATCTATTTCTACCTTCCGTTTGGGATTTGATTTTCTTACTTGATTTCTATTTTTCATTCTTTCGTTCTTAGAAACAGGTTTCTAATCACTCGATAAGAATGCTGATTTTGATCTGATTTTTCTCCTTAATTTTCTCATTCGCCTATGACTTACCTGAATTTATTGCAACAATGATTCGGTACTGGATTGTTTTTACTTCGAATAATTTGAGTGGCTTACCTGAAACAAAAAAGTACGTTATTTGAAGGTAACCAGTTGATTCGTATATCGACGAAAAGTGGTCTCTTTCACCAATAAAGACAAAATTGAAGAAAAATCAATCGAAACAGACAATTTGGGCACCTATAACTCGAGAACTCATAATGGTGTTCATTTGTATGATGGAAACCTTTGATGACCTTCGATAACTATTTATTAAGATAAATTACCCTTACACCAATCTGATATGTCTTGCAATCGACGAAGAGAATTTATCCTATGGTCGATTTTTGATAATTGATCTCTTGAGAAAGTTTTCATAACGGTGTTATAGCGAGTACCTGTGGAAAAATATTAGGGATCAGAGTTACAGTACAATACAATACAGCAATATCTAGCTTTCACTCCTGTTATCTCTGCGTACGTTGAATCAAGATTTGATGCAAAATATGATATCATCATGAATGTATCGAATTTCGTTGTATTGTCCGATTGTGCTTGGACAAAATCAATTTCATTCATCGTCCTAGATTTACTCCAAAACTAGATTCACTATTAATCACCACAGGAACACACGTTTGAGATATTTTTTTCAAAATCACCACTAACACACTATGAATATCGTGCCGATAAACCCACTAGTGACGCTTTTTGAATATTTGAATTTTCCTCCCTTATCCTTTGATTTCTATATATTTTATGGGTTTCAATCATGACTAAAAACAAAATTGAACATAATATGACGATGATGAAGTGTCTAGACAAAATATATGAGAAAAACCTAAATTTTATGCATATTTCCTATTGTTGAACTGATGGAAGAAATAAAATAGAAAAAAAAAGCACAATGGATCCGATGAGGCCTTGATGCAGTGTATCTGATTTTTTCCTCATTTCATTTTGATATCACAGAACAACACTTGATGAGGGTAAAGGGGAAAATTGCAATCTCTGAGTGATCATCTTCGAACTGGTGATCATCATTTTCTGAAATACTTGAAAACCTCGAAAACGGTGAGCAATCAGAATCGATTATGTTCCTGCTGACTGTCAGGCCACAAATGCTTCAGTGTCAATAAGGGAGTCGAATATAAAAAAACAACTATACCTTCCCAAAAACCTGCATGTTCGCATGACTAAAGGCAGAAACAATATCTAGAATGCGATGGTGGATTAACAGCCGATTCCATCCAATTTTTATTATGGGGGCATTAGGCTAATGGGCCATTAGAGGCATACCAAACAGTTAACTGACAGTCATCCAGTGAATTTTCTACGAAAAATTCTTCTTTAATATATTCCAAATAATAATACGGAAGTGAAATGTCATTTCGAAATCTCCCTGTAGCAGGCAAGGGACCGTTTGATGGACAGATACATACGGCGTCCCAGCAAGTGAATTTTAACTTCACTGATAATTTACTAACGGAGTATTTGCTTATTTGGACACGAACGAGTGTTTTGAATACTGATAGTTTCTCCAATACGCACCAGCCAGAGCTCACTTCATTTGTTTGGGTCCTGGCCGGGAAAAACGGTTCCCTCTTCGTGATAGTCCGGTGACTCTGAGATGGAAAATTCATTTATCGAACAGTTGCATTTTTCGAAAGCTACGATAAAAAATAGCATGAAGCTTCTTGGGGCGTCATCTATTCTTCAATTTCATAAAAGTTGACAAAACCCTCACTGGAGAAGCAATTGACATGTTTTTGCATGCGTCGACGATCATTCTTCAATGTTTGTTTATTTTGTGATGCTCACGAAAAGTAATTTGGAAGAATGTGATCTTGGTTACATAAAATATATGTCAATCTAAGGATTAGATATTCAATATAAAAAATCATTGCAATCACGAATTCAATGCCAGATAACCCATTCTTCTAGTGCTACAGACGAAACCTCCGACCTGTCTGGTACCTGTTGCCATTGGCCTCGTAACTGGTCACTTGTACTGTGATCATTCTTCTGGAATAGGACTCATAGACTGGTCTGAGATGGAAGTGAACATTACAGGAGTTTATATCTGCCCAAAAATTGGTGAACCACATCATTAAATAAAATATTTCATTCCTTCACTTGGGGGTACTCATCGATCAGATTTCAGTCTTCCTCTGTGTTTCGTTATCCACCCAGTTTCCAAGACATAAGACATATAGATGCTCTCATCGTTCTAATCTATAATATTCCTAAGCAGTATATCGGATCTCAAATATTGCTCTGCTGAAAAGTGGCAGCTCAGATGTCTCACGCACCTTTTCACACCCGAATAACTCAACTAGCTCCACATCAAATGCACCGGAACAGATCCACACTAATACTCTTGTATGGATTTGTGAGTATCGTCGACGGTCTTTCCACCTGTATGATTCATTTCCGAATAAATAAACGAGATCCAGCCCGCTAGGAATCAACAACACACTTCAAAGAATCAGATCGAAGGTGCATGTATCGCAATGGCACTAACGTATTTACATCAACTAGTCACAATCCGCAGTGTGTCTATCACGGATTCTGACTACTCGTTAGTTCGTCTTCTTTGAATGATGAAGCGCAAAGGAGTTTCCGTAGAAATACTCTTT
The DNA here is from genome assembly GCA_032362365.1 of Zygogramma bicolorata. Lineage (NCBI taxonomy): Eukaryota > Metazoa > Arthropoda > Insecta > Coleoptera > Chrysomelidae > Zygogramma > Zygogramma bicolorata. The sequence goes on along the minus strand of JAVJAQ010003801.1, from coordinate 79,514 downwards.
GAGGACACGAGCTGATATTCAATTACCTTCTTTCAATTGAAAATCTTGAGAACAGCTGGTGATACAGAAAGTGCTATTATGCTTGAATTACTACCTATATTGACCTTTGTTTTATATGGGAAAGGGTGTGATTTTTGTTCCGTAGTTTTCTGGGTTTGTAACCTAGCGCAATCTGGAGAAATATGAATTATTATTGAAATCTATAAAAGTGTAGAAGGGTAGATTTTCAATCTTCCCCGAAAATTTGCTCCGTCCATTGAAAAACAGTTCTTTCTGGATAGAACAAGTCCAATTAGTCATCAACTTCTCGTATATCCCAAATTTTGCCTATATATATATATATATATATATATATATATATATATATATATATATATATATATATATATATATATATATATATATATATATATATATATATATATATATATATATATATATATATATATATATATATATATATATATATATGATGAATTGTGTTTTCGGGTTTCATTCCGTGTTCTGTGGTTTTGATCCTCTGAAGGATAATTATTGTCACAACGTTTCGGCAAAGTCTCATTTAATAATAATAATAATCTTATTATTTTCAATGGTTACAAATATCATTACAAAAAAAGTATTATTGTATTGTAGCATGTATTATTGTCAGGGGCGCCGGAACCATGGGGGCAATGGGGGCTCCAGCCCCCATAGAGAATTGGCTATGGGGGCTGAGCCCCCATAGTGAAGTTCTGGTTTGCGAAACTGTTACCATGCTCTCATAGCAAAAGTTTTTCGTTTAGAACAAATTATTTATCGATCACATTGGGGTCGAGTTATAAAGATTTTTATTATCACGCTGGCAACAGTGTCAGTGACAAAACCGTCGCAGTTACTCAAAGCCGTAGTCATTATTAACAAAGGTGCGTACGTAAACCGTATATATTGCAATAAAAAATGAAAAGATGTGATATCTGATATATCAAATCAAAAACGAATTCACGGTCCACGATGACACAGCAAAGACTAAACGATTGTGCTTTCTTGAACTTCTACAGAGCTCCTTTTAGAAGTTAGTAATCACGAGATAGCAAATATTTTCATTTCAAAAAATAACCAAAGACGGCAGACCTTCTAACATGAGTAAAATTATAATTTTAATCCTATTTGTTACATATATATTATATAGTTCATGCAGAAATTAAATATTTGTTTCATTAACAATTTTCAACAACAATTTTGTAGTACCTACTCAGACTCGCCATTTGGCATTTGAGGTTTGAAACTGGCTGTGATTATCAGTTTTTTTTTGTTTTTTCTATACTTCACCGAAGAGTTTGGAAATTATTTTCATTATTTCGAACATGTTGTACATGGGTGGTTTTGGATTAGTATTCACTTTGAGTTTTTTGTATGTATGTGAACATCACCTGAATATATGATGTTATAATACACTGGCTTTATTTTACCTTTTATTTTATTGTGATATATATATATATATATATATATATATATATATATATATATATATATATATATATATTATTCTTATATGTTTATTTTTGGAGACTGAGCCCCCATAGTAATTTTGAAGTTTCGGCGCCTATGATTATTGTAGTATTGAAAATAAAAGGCGACTGTGTCGAGTTCGGAGGTCGAAACTCCATCATCACCTAGAAGATGGCAAATGCCAGCAATAAAATCTCCACGTTCCTCCGCTCCCCCAAGGACATAATTGTCAAAGAATCATAGGGTATATATGAAATGCCATTTTCTGATTGCCATAGAACATATGTAGGCCAGACCAACAGACGTGTGACAAGTAGAGTATACGAACATCAACTTGCTGTCCGAAAATCAGACCCATCTTCAGCTCTGTCCAAACATCATCAAGAGACAGGACACAATATAGACTTTGAGAACACTAAGACCATCGCCACAGCAAAAACACTACAAGCTCGTATAATTCGCGAGGCCATCGAAATCGAGAAACGACCTTCCTGCTTAAATGAACGTGACGACGGTCAGAGACTTCCAACTGCATGGAAACCCCTAATTTCCAGATGCCCAGCCCCACCAAGACATCCGACGGTCTTTTAGTAGCACCCCCTGCTATAAATACTACCCATCATCCCCTCGATACCTCAGTTCGATCGGGGGAGTAGGCAGATTGAGGCCCCGGCGTCAAGTCACAAACCCTTGCCCCCTGTGACAACACCTGAGGAGTAGGCAGATTGAGACCTCAGCGTGACGTCACATTTACCTCTTGAAAATGGCTCCAAAATCGGAGCCGAAACGTCGAGAACTAAACTCCAGACGCGGTTCAACCCGAACTCAACAACAACATATATATATATATATATATATATATATATATATATATATCCAATACGTGGAAACCACTTTTGGTGGTCCGACATACTTCTATTTACTCCGACCTGAGTACTAATCCGCTCGAACCTCCCATCGACCGTTCGATTCCTGATCCCTGCCATAATCACTAATGAACCCTTGAATCCCACCAACCTTCAATTCTCGATCTCCAGTGATGAAACCCAGTTAGTAAGACAACTCAGACCTAGACGCAAGGTCACTCAGTCTTGAAAATGGCTCCGAAATGGGAGCCGAAACGTACACAAGGAAACCATTCCGAAATTTATACGCAAATTCCTGTTTACAATGCAATTTCTCTTGTAGGCAATCTTCGTAATTGACATTTGTCGAATATTTCAAATTGACATAACATTTTGTCCTTCAGGATCTATCAAGCGAACTCATAGATATGCATTCTTAACCAGACCGCATGATGAAAGCAGATTCCTTTAATTTTCGTTTCCTGCCATTGCTCTCTTTTGTAATAATTTTAGTGTCGTTTCATTCTACTGTGTGATCTCCATCGGCAGTAAGAATGTGTTCTGATAATTCAAAACCACCTATCTGTCTGTTTCTGATGTACATATTGTGTTCACTCTTTCGCACTTCCAATGGTCGAGACGTTTCACCGATATATTTTTGACCGCACGAACAAAGAATTTGATAAATACAATTCCTTGTGTTTTCCGTGTTATTTGGTTTGGTATGTGTCTGTATCGACCGTAAAGTATTTGTTGTTTTGAGTGTTGTTCTAATATTATACCTGTTGCCGATCCGTTTGATTCTTGCAGACAAACGAGGGACGTAAGGTATAATGTTTGATAAAGGTTGTGTATTTCTTTTGTATAGATTTCGATATTCATTCTTATTTTTTCAGATTGTGGTAGGTCATCTATCATTGCGGATTATCCAATAGAAGTTTCTCATTCAATATTTTAAATAAATACAATGGGTATGAGATACGAAAAGTTGAATTTAACTGGCCGATACTTGATGAAAGTCTATAGGCAACAAAAAATATCACAGCTTCCCGTGTTTTCGTTGGTCTGATCATAAAGAAATTGACTAATCGGTAAACAACAAAACATCTTGCACACTCATCAATCCCCGAAAAAACTATATTCCAGTAAGGTTCACAGTATTAACCTGGACTTACAAGAACAATAATTGTGACTGATAACTTTTGGAGTATAACAATCCTCGAAGAATTGCTGAAATCACACCATAGAAAATTTGGGGGCGTACGAAAGCAAAATATCCTGGAAGAAGGGAACAATTATTGCTTCAAGAGAAAACTCAAGGAAAATGTCTACCACCAAACTGCATACATGATTATGACTTCTTTTATTGTTTAATTTTATGTTTGTTTGCGTAATATAGGTTAAGTATAGGTGAATGTGACTAATTCTATACAAACATCTGTTTGTCAAAAAGAAAATAAAGTTTTATTATTATTATTATTATTATTTTCCGTTTAAACAAATCTAGTCGGGTCCGTACTCCCCACTGCTCCGACCCAGTGGGCGAACGCGCTAGTAAAATTAACCAATAACCACTCCCCGCACCGCGGGGTAAGTGGTCACTGGCTCCGAGAATCGTGAGTCCTGAGCAGACGCAACGAACCGAGAATAACGGCCTTTTGCATGCGGCCGGCCAAGATCTCTGCCGCATTACGGCATGCCGGTATAATCTTGAGCTCCGAGAGTAGCGTTGGTCTGGAACCACCGAGAACACCTATAATCAGAACCACTAACTTGACAGAATAGTCCGGGTGGAGCCTGCGGAGTTCGTAAAGTAAGTCCTGGTACTTTGTCCGTTTTTCCTCCTCTTTTCGGGCGATATTCGTTTCGGCAGGGGCCGAAAACTCAATAACGAATATCGTCTTACTTCGGTGGTCGAAGAGGACTACATCAGGCTTATTGGCCTGTATTTGCCTGAGGGTGGGGAATGAAAAGTTCCAAAAAATTCGACACCTTTCATTCTCCACTACGGACTCAATATCCCCTGGAGCGTAAGGCAGCACCGGTGTCCTGTCTATTTCATACGAGTGCCGAAGAAAATAGTACAGCACTCGTAAGGCCGCGTTATGGCGATGGATATAGGCCGAGACTGCATAAACTGCACAAGATGACAGCAAATGCATCAAAGTCTCGGGCGCCTGTCGGCAGGCCCTGCATCTAGTATCAGTATATTATTATTATTATTATTATTATTATTATTATTATTATTATTATTATTATGTTATAGAGAAGTGGGTGAAAGACCCAATCATGCACATATTTCTCAAAGAGCAATAGCTAATAATTCAGTATTCCGAATATAATTCCTGGGATCTTCATTCCTAATACACAGCTAGCGATTCTAGGGTGAGACTCAAACAATATCTCAAGATATGTGCCACCAAACCAATACCTCTCAATATTTTCTAAGCCTTCCGTTTATAACTTGATGGATCAATCATCAACATCATCAATGTAGAAAATCGAACACCCATAGAAGTTTCATCTTGTAGACTGGTAAAAAAATCCACAGCCATGATTCAAAAATCAAGTCCTCATTGATGTTAGTAGCCGCCTCCATTAGTTTCTCTATTTTCGACTGAAAAGAAAAATTATTCTCCTCAACTTTCAACTCCGCATTCTGTAATCACTGAATCGATAGATTTGCAGGAAAATAGAGGCAAACTTCCGTCTCTTGGAGTGGTCACTTTTATTCGAAAGATTATCTGCAAAGTTCAGGAGTGGTTTGCTAACTAAAACAAATGATGTTTGTGTTGAAATAAAACCGGTTAGACATCTAATTGGAAGCCATTCCAAATGGTCTTCATCAACTTTTAAAAGACAAAAGAAAAGAATAATAACTGCTGACGAGAGACTCTTAGAAATTTAATAAATACGTATGCCTTTCCGTGATGTCACAGAGGTGATGGATATATTCCGCATCAGGATAGCTGCGAAAATATAACCCCGGCAGAAAGGGAATTATATGCGGATAGGAGTGAAAAGTGACTGGAAACTAGCGATTTACATCGTAATTCTGAAGAAAAATATCGACGAGCAATAGAAAGGAAAAAAAACTATATTCTGCTCTAAACTCCGCATGAATTGAATTCTGAGATGTTGGAGATGCCAAGACAATACTTTCGATTACACGTTATCATAGACAGAACTCAAAAATTCATGGCTGGTACATGCACATTACTGTTGGAACCTTCTTCCAGGAAATATATTGATAATTTTGGTAGTATGACTTCCTTCATCAGTAAGAAAATTGGGAATTATATGCGGATAGGAGTGAAAAGTGACTGGAAACTAGACAATTTACATCGTAATTCTGAAGAAAAATATCGAGGAGCAATAGAAAGGAAAAAAAACTATATTCTGCTCTAAACTCCGCATGAATTGAATTCTGAGATGTTGGAGATGCCAAGACAATACTTTCGATTACACTTTTTCATAGACAGAACTCAAAAATTCATGGCTGGTACATGCACATTACTGTTGGAACCTTCTTCCAGGAAATATATTGATAATTTTGGTAGTATGACTTCCTTCATCAGTAAGAAAATTGGGAATTATATGCGGATAGGAGTGAAAAGTGACTGGAAACTAGACAATTTACATCGTAATTTTGAAGAAAAATATCGAGGAGCAATATAGAAAGGAAAAAAAACTATATTCTGCTCTAAACTCCGCATGAATTGAATTCTGAGATGTTGGAGATGCCAAGACAATACTTTCGATTACACGTTATCATAGACAGAACTCAAAAATTCATGGCTGGTACATGCACATTACTGTTGGAACCTTCTTCCAGGAAATATATTGATAATTTTGGTAGTATGACTTCCTTCATCAGTAAGAAAATTGGGAATTATATGCGGATAGGAGTGAAAAGTGACTGGAAACTAGACAATTGACATCGTAATTTTGAAGAAAAATATCGAGGAGCAATATAGAAAGGAAAAAAAACTATATTCTGCTCTAAACTCCGCATGAATTGAATTCTGAGATGTTGGAGATGCCAAGACAATACTTTCGATTACACGTTATCATAGACAGAACTCAAAAATTCATGGCTGGTACATGCACATTACTGTTGGAACCTTCTTCCAGGAAATATATTGATAATTTTGGTAGTATGACTTCCTTCATCAGTAAGAAAATTGGGAATTATATGCGGATAGGAGTGAAAAGTGACTGGAAACTAGACAATTTACATCGTAATTCTGAAGAAAAATATCGAGGAGCAATATAGAAAGGAAAAAAAACTATATTCTGCTCTAAACTCCGCATGAATTGAATTCTGAGATGTTGGAGATGCCAAGACAATACTTTCGATTACACGTTATCATAGACAGAACTCAAAAATTCATGGCTGGTACATGCACATTACTGTTGGAACCCTCTTCCAGGAAATATATTGATAATTTTGGTAGTATGACTTCCTTCATCAGTAAGAAAATTGGGAATTATATGCGGATAGGAGTGAAAAGTGACTGGAAACTAGACAATTTACATCGTAATTCTGAAGAAAAATATCGACGAGCAATAGAAAGGAAAAAAAACTATATTCTGCTCTAAACTCCGCATGAATGGAATTCTGAGATGTTGGAGATGCCAAGACAATACTTTCGATTACACGTTATCATAGACAGAACTCAAAAATTCATGGCTGGTACATGCACATTACTGTTGGAACCCTCTTCCAGGAAATATATTGATAATTTTGGTAGTATGACTTCCTTCATCAGTAAGAAAATTGGGAATTATATGCGGATAGGAGTGAAAAGTGACTGGAAACTAGACAATTGACATCGTAATTTTGAAGAAAAATATCGAGGAGCAATATAGAAAGGAAAAAAAACTATATTCTGCTCTAAACTCCGCATGAATTGAATTCTGAGATGTTGGAGATGCCAAGACAATACTTTCGATTACACGTTATCATAGACAGAACTCAAAAATTCATGGCTGGTACATGCACATTACTGTTGGAACCTTCTTCCAGGAAATATATTGATAATTTTGGTAGTATGACTTCCTTCATCAGTAAGAAAATTGGGAATTATATGCGGATAGGAGTGAAAAGTGACTGGAAACTAGACAATTGACATCGTAATTCTGAAGAAAAATATCGAGGAGCAATATAGAAAGGAAAAAAAACTATATTCTGCTCTAAACTCCGCATGAATTGAATTCTGAGATGTTGGAGATGCCAAGACAATACTTTCGATTACACGTTATCATAGACAGAACTCAAAAATTCATGGCTGGTACATGCACATTACTGTTGGAACCTTCTTCCAGGAAATATATTGATAATTTTGGTAGTATGACTTCCTTCATCAGTAAGAAAATTGGGAATTATATGCGGATAGGAGTGAAAAGTGACTGGAAACTAGACAATTTACATCGTAATTCTGAAGAAAAATATCGAGGAGCAATATAGAAAGGAAAAAAAACTATATTCTGCTCTAAACTCCGCATGAATTGAATTCTGAGATGTTGGAGATGCCAAGACAATACTTTCGATTACACGTTATCATAGACAGAACTCAAAAATTCATGGCTGGTACATGCACATTACTGTTGGAACCTTCTTCCAGGAAATATATTGATAATTTTGGTAGTATGACTTCCTTCATCAGTAAGAAAATTGGGAATTATATGCGGATAGGAGTGAAAAGTGACTGGAAACTAGACAATTTACATCGTAATTCTGAAGAAAAATATCGAGGAGCAATATAGAAAGGAAAAAAAACTATATTCTGCTCTAAACTCCGCATGAATTGAATTCTGAGATGTTGGAGATGCCAAGACAATACTTTCGATTACACGTTATCATAGACAGAACTCAAAAATTCATGGCTGGTACATGCACATTACTGTTGGAACCTTCTTCCAGGAAATATATTGATAATTTTGGTAGTATGACTTCCTTCATCAGTAAGAAAATTGGGAATTATATGCGGATAGGAGTGAAAAGTGACTGGAAACTAGACAATTTACATCGTAATTCTGAAGAAAAATATCGACGAGCAATAGAAAGGAAAAAAAACTATATTCTGCTCTAAACTCCGCATGAATTGAATTCTGAGATGTTGGAGATGCCAAGACAATACTTTCGATTACACTTTTTCATAGACAGAACTCAAAAATTCATGGCTGGTACATGCACATTACTGTTGGAACCCTCTTCCAGGAAATATATTGATAATTTTGGTAGTATGACTTCCTTCATCAGTAAGAAAATTGGGAATTATATGCGGATAGGAGTGAAAAGTGACTGGAAACTAGACAATTTACATCGTAATTCTGAAGAAAAATATCGAGGAGCAATATAGAAAGGAAAAAAAACTATATTCTGCTCTAAACTCCGCATGAATTGAATTCTGAGATGTTGGAGATGCCAAGACAATACTTTCGATTACACTTTTTCATAGACAGAACTCAAAAATTCATGGCTGGTAAATGCACATTACTGTTGGAACCCTCTTCCAGGAAATATATTGATAATTTTGGTAGTATGACTTCCTTCATCAGTAAGAAAATTGGGAATTATATGCGGATAGGAGTGAAAAGTGACTGGAAACTAGACAATTTACATCGTAATTCTGAAGAAAAATATCGACGAGCAATAGAAAGGAAAAAAAACTATATTCTGCTCTAAACTCCGCATGAATGGAATTCTGAGATGTTGGAGATGCCAAGACAATACTTTCGATTACACGTTATCATAGACAGAACTCAAAAATTCATGGCTGGTACATGCACATTACTGTTGGAACCTTCTTCCAGGAAATATATTGATAATTTTGGTAGTATGACTTCCTTCATCAGTAAGAAAATTGGGAATTATATGCGGATAGGAGTGAAAAGTGACTGGAAACTAGACAATTTACATCGTAATTCTGAAGAAAAATATCGAGGAGCAATATAGAAAGGAAAAAAAACTATATTCTGCTCTAAACTCCGCATGAATTGAATTCTGAGATGTTGGAGATGCCAAGACAATACTTTCGATTACACGTTATCATAGACAGAACTCAAAAATTCATGGCTGGTACATGCACATTACTGTTGGAACCTTCTTCCAGGAAATATATTGATAATTTTGGTAGTATGACTTCCTTCATCAGTAAGAAAATTGGGAATTATATGCGGATAGGAGTGAAAAGTGACTGGAAACTAGACAATTTACATCGTAATTCTGAAGAAAAATATCGAGGAGCAATATAGAAAGGAAAAAAAACTATATTCTGCTCTAAACTCCGCATGAATTGAATTCTGAGATGTTGGAGATGCCAAGACAATACTTTCGATTACACGTTATCATAGACAGAACTCAAAAATTCATGGCTGGTACATGCACATTACTGTTGGAACCTTCTTCCAGGAAATATATTGATAATTTTGGTAGTATGACTTCCTTCATCAGTAAGAAAATTGGGAATTATATGCGGATAGGAGTGAAAAGTGACTGGAAACTAGACAATTTACATCGTAATTCTGAAGAAAAATATCGAGGAGCAATATAGAAAGGAAAAAAAACTATATTCTGCTCTAAACTCCGCATGAATTGAATTCTGAGATGTTGGAGATGCCAAGACAATACTTTCGATTACACGTTATCATAGACAGAACTCAAAAATTCATGGCTGGTACATGCACATTACTGTTGGAACCTTCTTCCAGGAAATATATTGATAATTTTGGTAGTATGACTTCCTTCATCAGTAAGAAAATTGGGAATTATATGCGGATAGGAGTGAAAAGTGACTGGAAACTAGACAATTTACATCGTAATTCTGAAGAAAAATATCGAGGAGCAATATAGAAAGGAAAAAAAACTATATTCTGCTCTAAACTCCGCATGAATTGAATTCTGAGATGTTGGAGATGCCAAGACAATACTTTCGATTACACGTTATCATAGACAGAACTCAAAAATTCATGGCTGGTACATGCACATTACTGTTGGAACCTTCTTCCAGGAAATATATTGATAATTTTGGTAGTATGACTTCCTTCATCAGTAAGAAAATTGGGAATTATATGCGGATAGGAGTGAAAAGTGACTGGAAACTAGACAATTGACATCGTAATTTTGAAGAAAAATATCGAGGAGCAATATAGAAAGGAAAAAAAACTATATTCTGCTCTAAACTCCGCATGAATTGAATTCTGAGATGTTGGAGATGCCAAGACAATACTTTCGATTACACGTTATCATAGACAGAACTCAAAAATTCATGGCTGGTACATGCACATTACTGTTGGAACCTTCTTCCAGGAAATATATTGATAATTTTGGTAGTATGACTTCCTTCATCAGTAAGAAAATTGGGAATTATATGCGGATAGGAGTGAAAAGTGACTGGAAACTAGACAATTTACATCGTAATTCTGAAGAAAAATATCGAGGAGCAATATAGAAAGGAAAAAAAACTATATTCTGCTCTAAACTCCGCATGAATTGAATTCTGAGATGTTGGAGATGCCAAGACAATACTTTCGATTACACGTTATCATAGACAGAACTCAAAAATTCATGGCTGGTACATGCACATTACTGTTGGAACCTTCTTCCAGGAAATATATTGATAATTTTGGTAGTATGACTTCCTTCATCAGTAAGAAAATTGGGAATTATATGCGGATAGGAGTGAAAAGTGACTGGAAACTAGACAATTTACATCGTAATTCTGAAGAAAAATATCGAGGAGCAATATAGAAAGGAAAAAAAACTATATTCTGCTCTAAACTCCGCATGAATTGAATTCTGAGATGTTGGAGATGCCAAGACAATACTTTCGATTACACGTTATCATAGACAGAACTCAAAAATTCATGGCTGGTACATGCACATTACTGTTGGAACCTTCTTCCAGGAAATATATTGATAATTTTGGTAGTATGACTTCCTTCATCAGTAAGAAAATTGGGAATTATATGCGGATAGGAGTGAAAAGTGACTGGAAACTAGACAATTTACATCGTAATTCTGAAGAAAAATATCGAGGAGCAATATAGAAAGGAAAAAAAACTATATTCTGCTCTAAACTCCGCATGAATTGAATTCTGAGATGTTGGAGATGCCAAGACAATACTTTCGATTACACTTTTTCATAGACAGAACTCAAAAATTCATGGCTGGTAAATGCACATTACTGTTGGAACCCTCTTCCAGGAAATATATTGATAATTTTGGTAGTATGACTTCCTTCATCAGTAAGAAAATTGGGAATTATATGCGGATAGGAGTGAAAAGTGACTGGAAACTAGACAATTTACATCGTAATTCTGAAGAAAAATATCGACGAGCAATAGAAAGGAAAAAAAACTATATTCTGCTCTAAACTCCGCATGAATGGAATTCTGAGATGTTGGAGATGCCAAGACAATACTTTCGATTACACTTTTTCATAGACAGAACTCAAAAATTCATGGCTGGTACATGCACATTACTGTTGGAACCTTCTTCCAGGAAATATATTGATAATTTTGGTAGTATGACTTCCTTCATCAGTAAGAAAATTGGGAATTATATGCGGATAGGAGTGAAAAGTGACTGGAAACTAGACAATTTACATCGTAATTCTGAAGAAAAATATCGACGAGCAATAGAAAGGAAAAAAAACTATATTCTGCTCTAAACTCCGCATGAATGGAATTCTGAGATGTTGGAGATGCCAAGACAATACTTTCGATTACACGTTATCATAGACAGAACTCAAAAATTCATGGCTGGTACATGCACATTACTGTTGGAACCTTCTTCCAGGAAATATATTGATAATTTTGGTAGTATGACTTCCTTCATCAGTAAGAAAATTGGGAATTATATGCGGATAGGAGTGAAAAGTGACTGGAAACTAGACAATTTACATCGTAATTCTGAAGAAAAATATCGAGGAGCAATATAGAAAGGAAAAAAAACTATATTCTGCTCTAAACTCCGCATGAATTGAATTCTGAGATGTTGGAGATGCCAAGACAATACTTTCGATTACACGTTATCATAGACAGAACTCAAAAATTCATGGCTGGTACATGCACATTACTGTTGGAACCTTCTTCCAGGAAATATATTGATAATTTTGGTAGTATGACTTCCTTCATCAGTAAGAAAATTGGGAATTATATGCGGATAGGAGTGAAAAGTGACTGGAAACTAGACAATTGACATCGTAATTTTGAAGAAAAATATCGAGGAGCAATATAGAAAGGAAAAAAAACTATATTCTGCTCTAAACTCCGCATGAATTGAATTCTGAGATGTTGGAGATGCCAAGACAATACTTTCGATTACACGTTATCATAGACAGAACTCAAAAATTCATGGCTGGTACATGCACATTACTGTTGGAACCTTCTTCCAGGAAATATATTGATAATTTTGGTAGTATGACTTCCTTCATCAGTAAGAAAATTGGGAATTATATGCGGATAGGAGTGAAAAGTGACTGGAAACTAGACAATTGACATCGTAATTTTGAAGAAAAATATCGAGGAGCAATATAGAAAGGAAAAAAAACTATATTCTGCTCTAAACTCCGCATGAATTGAATTCTGAGATGTTGGAGATGCCAAGACAATACTTTCGATTACACGTTATCATAGACAGAACTCAAAAATTCATGGCTGGTACATGCACATTACTGTTGGAACCTTCTTCCAGGAAATATATTGATAATTTTGGTAGTATGACTTCCTTCATCAGTAAGAAAATTGGGAATTATATGCGGATAGGAGTGAAAAGTGACTGGAAACTAGACAATTTACATCGTAATTCTGAAGAAAAATATCGAGGAGCAATATAGAAAGGAAAAAAAACTATATTCTGCTCTAAACTCCGCATGAATTGAATTCTGAGATGTTGGAGATGCCAAGACAATACTTTCGATTACACGTTATCATAGACAGAACTCAAAAATTCATGGCTGGTACATGCACATTACTGTTGGAACCTTCTTCCAGGAAATATATTGATAATTTTGGTAGTATGACTTCCTTCATCAGTAAGAAAATTGGGAATTATATGCGGATAGGAGTGAAAAGTGACTGGAAACTAGACAATTTACATCGTAATTCTGAAGAAAAATATCGAGGAGCAATATAGAAAGGAAAAAAAACTATATTCTGCTCTAAACTCCGCATGAATTGAATTCTGAGATGTTGGAGATGCCAAGACAATACTTTCGATTACACGTTATCATAGACAGAACTCAAAAATTCATGGCTGGTACATGCACATTACTGTTGGAACCTTCTTCCAGGAAATATATTGATAATTTTGGTAGTATGACTTCCTTCATCAGTAAGAAAATTGGGAATTATATGCGGATAGGAGTGAAAAGTGACTGGAAACTAGACAATTTACATCGTAATTCTGAAGAAAAATATCGAGGAGCAATATAGAAAGGAAAAAAAACTATATTCTGCTCTAAACTCCGCATGAATTGAATTCTGAGATGTTGGAGATGCCAAGACAATACTTTCGATTACACTTTTTCATAGACAGAACTCAAAAATTCATGGCTGGTAAATGCACATTACTGTTGGAACCCTCTTCCAGGAAATATATTGATAATTTTGGTAGTATGACTTCCTTCATCAGTAAGAAAATTGGGAATTATATGCGGATAGGAGTGAAAAGTGACTGGAAACTAGACAATTTACATCGTAATTCTGAAGAAAAATATCGACGAGCAATAGAAAGGAAAAAAAACTATATTCTGCTCTAAACTCCGCATGAATGGAATTCTGAGATGTTGGAGATGCCAAGACAATACTTTCGATTACACTTTTTCATAGACAGAACTCAAAAATTCATGGCTGGTACATGCACATTACTGTTGGAACCTTCTTCCAGGAAATATATTGATAATTTTGGTAGTATGACTTCCTTCATCAGTAAGAAAATTGGGAATTATATGCGGATAGGAGTGAAAAGTGACTGGAAACTAGACAATTTACATCGTAATTCTGAAGAAAAATATCGACGAGCAATAGAAAGGAAAAAAAACTATATTCTGCTCTAAACTCCGCATGAATGGAATTCTGAGATGTTGGAGATGCCAAGACAATACTTTCGATTACACGTTATCATAGACAGAACTCAAAAATTCATGGCTGGTACATGCACATTACTGTTGGAACCTTCTTCCAGGAAATATATTGATAATTTTGGTAGTATGACTTCCTTCATCAGTAAGAAAATTGGGAATTATATGCGGATAGGAGTGAAAAGTGACTGGAAACTAGACAATTTACATCGTAATTCTGAAGAAAAATATCGAGGAGCAATATAGAAAGGAAAAAAAACTATATTCTGCTCTAAACTCCGCATGAATTGAATTCTGAGATGTTGGAGATGCCAAGACAATACTTTCGATTACACGTTATCATAGACAGAACTCAAAAATTCATGGCTGGTACATGCACATTACTGTTGGAACCTTCTTCCAGGAAATATATTGATAATTTTGGTAGTATGACTTCCTTCATCAGTAAGAAAATTGGGAATTATATGCGGATAGGAGTGAAAAGTGACTGGAAACTAGACAATTTACATCGTAATTCTGAAGAAAAATATCGAGGAGCAATATAGAAAGGAAAAAAAACTATATTCTGCTCTAAACTCCGCATGAATTGAATTCTGAGATGTTGGAGATGCCAAGACAATACTTTCGATTACACGTTATCATAGACAGAACTCAAAAATTCATGGCTGGTACATGCACATTACTGTTGGAACCTTCTTCCAGGAAATATATTGATAATTTTGGTAGTATGACTTCCTTCATCAGTAAGAAAATTGGGAATTATATGCGGATAGGAGTGAAAAGTGACTGGAAACTAGACAATTTACATCGTAATTCTGAAGAAAAATATCGAGGAGCAATATAGAAAGGAAAAAAAACTATATTCTGCTCTAAACTCCGCATGAATTGAATTCTGAGATGTTGGAGATGCCAAGACAATACTTTCGATTACACTTTTTCATAGACAGAACTCAAAAATTCATGGCTGGTACATGCACATTACTGTTGGAACCTTCTTCCAGGAAATATATTGATAATTTTGGTAGTATGACTTCCTTCATCAGTAAGAAAATTGGGAATTATATGCGGATAGGAGTGAAAAGTGACTGGAAACTAGACAATTTACATCGTAATTCTGAAGAAAAATATCGAGGAGCAATATAGAAAGGAAAAAAAACTATATTCTGCTCTAAACTCCGCATGAATTGAATTCTGAGATGTTGGAGATGCCAAGACAATACTTTCGATTACACGTTATCATAGACAGAACTCAAAAATTCATGGCTGGTACATGCACATTACTGTTGGAACCTTCTTCCAGGAAATATATTGATAATTTTGGTAGTATGACTTCCTTCATCAGTAAGAAAATTGGGAATTATATGCGGATAGGAGTGAAAAGTGACTGGAAACTAGACAATTTACATCGTAATTCTGAAGAAAAATATCGAGGAGCAATATAGAAAGGAAAAAAAACTATATTCTGCTCTAAACTCCGCATGAATTGAATTCTGAGATGTTGGAGATGCCAAGACAATACTTTCGATTACACGTTATCATAGACAGAACTCAAAAATTCATGGCTGGTACATGCACATTACTGTTGGAACCTTCTTCCAGGAAATATATTGATAATTTTGGTAGTATGACTTCCTTCATCAGTAAGAAAATTGGGAATTATATGCGGATAGGAGTGAAAAGTGACTGGAAACTAGACAATTTACATCGTAATTCTGAAGAAAAATATCGAGGAGCAATATAGAAAGGAAAAAAAACTATATTCTGCTCTAAACTCCGCATGAATTGAATTCTGAGATGTTGGAGATGCCAAGACAATACTTTCGATTACACGTTATCATAGACAGAACTCAAAAATTCATGGCTGGTACATGCACATTACTGTTGGAACCTTCTTCCAGGAAATATATTGATAATTTTGGTAGTATGACTTCCTTCATCAGTAAGAAAATTGGGAATTATATGCGGATAGGAGTGAAAAGTGACTGGAAACTAGACAATTTACATCGTAATTCTGAAGAAAAATATCGAGGAGCAATATAGAAAGGAAAAAAAACTATATTCTGCTCTAAACTCCGCATGAATTGAATTCTGAGATGTTGGAGATGCCAAGACAATACTTTCGATTACACTTTTTCATAGACAGAACTCAAAAATTCATGGCTGGTACATGCACATTACTGTTGGAACCTTCTTCCAGGAAATATATTGATAATTTTGGTAGTATGACTTCCTTCATCAGTAAGAAAATTGGGAATTATATGCGGATAGGAGTGAAAAGTGACTGGAAACTAGACAATTTACATCGTAATTCTGAAGAAAAATATCGACGAGCAATAGAAAGGAAAAAAAACTATATTCTGCTCTAAACTCCGCATGAATGGAATTCTGAGATGTTGGAGATGCCAAGACAATACTTTCGATTACACGTTATCATAGACAGAACTCAAAAATTCATGGCTGGTACATGCACATTACTGTTGGAACCTTCTTCCAGGAAATATATTGATAATTTTGGTAGTATGACTTCCTTCATCAGTAAGAAAATTGGGAATTATATGCGGATAGGAGTGAAAAGTGACTGGAAACTAGACAATTTACATCGTAATTCTGAAGAAAAATATCGAGGAGCAATATAGAAAGGAAAAAAAACTATATTCTGCTCTAAACTCCGCATGAATTGAATTCTGAGATGTTGGAGATGCCAAGACAATACTTTCGATTACACTTTTTCATAGACAGAACTCAAAAATTCATGGCTGGTACATGCACATTACTGTTGGAACCTTCTTCCAGGAAATATATTGATAATTTTGGTAGTATGACTTCCTTCATCAGTAAGAAAATTGGGAATTATATGCGGATAGGAGTGAAAAGTGACTGGAAACTAGACAATTTACATCGTAATTCTGAAGAAAAATATCGAGGAGCAATATAGAAAGGAAAAAAAACTATATTCTGCTCTAAACTCCGCATGAATTGAATTCTGAGATGTTGGAGATGCCAAGACAATACTTTCGATTACACGTTATCATAGACAGAACTCAAAAATTCATGGCTGGTACATGCACATTACTGTTGGAACCTTCTTCCAGGAAATATATTGATAATTTTGGTAGTATGACTTCCTTCATCAGTAAGAAAATTGGGAATTATATGCGGATAGGAGTGAAAAGTGACTGGAAACTAGACAATTTACATCGTAATTCTGAAGAAAAATATCGAGGAGCAATATAGAAAGGAAAAAAAACTATATTCTGCTCTAAACTCCGCATGAATTGAATTCTGAGATGTTGGAGATGCCAAGACAATACTTTCGATTACACGTTATCATAGACAGAACTCAAAAATTCATGGCTGGTACATGCACATTACTGTTGGAACCTTCTTCCAGGAAATATATTGATAATTTTGGTAGTATGACTTCCTTCATCAGTAAGAAAATTGGGAATTATATGCGGATAGGAGTGAAAAGTGACTGGAAACTAGACAATTTACATCGTAATTCTGAAGAAAAATATCGAGGAGCAATATAGAAAGGAAAAAAAACTATATTCTGCTCTAAACTCCGCATGAATTGAATTCTGAGATGTTGGAGATGCCAAGACAATACTTTCGATTACACTTTTTCATAGACAGAACTCAAAAATTCATGGCTGGTACATGCACATTACTGTTGGAACCTTCTTCCAGGAAATATATTGATAATTTTGGTAGTATGACTTCCTTCATCAGTAAGAAAATTGGGAATTATATGCGGATAGGAGTGAAAAGTGACTGGAAACTAGACAATTTACATCGTAATTCTGAAGAAAAATATCGAGGAGCAATATAGAAAGGAAAAAAAACTATATTCTGCTCTAAACTCCGCATGAATGGAATTCTGAGATGTTGGAGATGCCAAGACAATACTTTCGATTACACGTTATCATAGACAGAACTCAAAAATTCATGGCTGGTACATGCACATTACTGTTGGAACCTTCTTCCAGGAAATATATTGATAATTTTGGTAGTATGACTTCCTTCATCAGTAAGAAAATTGGGAATTATATGCGGATAGGAGTGAAAAGTGACTGGAAACTAGACAATTTACATCGTAATTCTGAAGAAAAATATCGAGGAGCAATATAGAAAGGAAAAAAAACTATATTCTGCTCTAAACTCCGCATGAATTGAATTCTGAGATGTTGGAGATGCCAAGACAATACTTTCGATTACACTTTTTCATAGACAGAACTCAAAAATTCATGGCTGGTACATGCACATTACTGTTGGAACCTTCTTCCAGGAAATATATTGATAATTTTGGTAGTATGACTTCCTTCATCAGTAAGAAAATTGGGAATTATATGCGGATAGGAGTGAAAAGTGACTGGAAACTAGACAATTTACATCGTAATTCTGAAGAAAAATATCGAGGAGCAATATAGAAAGGAAAAAAAACTATATTCTGCTCTAAACTCCGCATGAATTGAATTCTGAGATGTTGGAGATGCCAAGACAATACTTTCGATTACACGTTATCATAGACAGAACTCAAAAATTCATGGCTGGTACATGCACATTACTGTTGGAACCTTCTTCCAGGAAATATATTGATAATTTTGGTAGTATGACTTCCTTCATCAGTAAGAAAATTGGGAATTATATGCGGATAGGAGTGAAAAGTGACTGGAAACTAGACAATTTACATCGTAATTCTGAAGAAAAATATCGAGGAGCAATATAGAAAGGAAAAAAAACTATATTCTGCTCTAAACTCCGCATGAATTGAATTCTGAGATGTTGGAGATGCCAAGACAATACTTTCGATTACACGTTATCATAGACAGAACTCAAAAATTCATGGCTGGTACATGCACATTACTGTTGGAACCTTCTTCCAGGAAATATATTGATAATTTTGGTAGTATGACTTCCTTCATCAGTAAGAAAATTGGGAATTATATGCGGATAGGAGTGAAAAGTGACTGGAAACTAGACAATTTACATCGTAATTCTGAAGAAAAATATCGAGGAGCAATATAGAAAGGAAAAAAAACTATATTCTGCTCTAAACTCCGCATGAATGGAATTCTGAGATGTTGGAGATGCCAAGACAATACTTTCGATTACACTTTTTCATAGACAGAACTCAAAAATTCATGGCTGGTACATGCACATTACTGTTGGAACCTTCTTCCAGGAAATATATTGATAATTTTGGTAGTATGACTTCCTTCATCAGTAAGAAAATTGGGAATTATATGCGGATAGGAGTGAAAAGTGACTGGAAACTAGACAATTTACATCGTAATTCTGAAGAAAAATATCGAGGAGCAATATAGAAAGGAAAAAAAACTATATTCTGCTCTAAACTCCGCATGAATGGAATTCTGAGATGTTGGAGATGCCAAGACAATACTTTCGATTACACGTTATCATAGACAGAACTCAAAAATTCATGGCTGGTACATGCACATTACTGTTGGAACCTTCTTCCAGGAAATATATTGATAATTTTGGTAGTATGACTTCCTTCATCAGTAAGAAAATTGGGAATTATATGCGGATAGGAGTGAAAAGTGACTGGAAACTAGACAATTTACATCGTAATTCTGAAGAAAAATATCGAGGAGCAATATAGAAAGGAAAAAAAACTATATTCTGCTCTAAACTCCGCATGAATTGAATTCTGAGATGTTGGAGATGCCAAGACAATACTTTCGATTACACGTTATCATAGACAGAACTCAAAAATTCATGGCTGGTACATGCACATTACTGTTGGAACCTTCTTCCAGGAAATATATTGATAATTTTGGTAGTATGACTTCCTTCATCAGTAAGAAAATTGGGAATTATATGCGGATAGGAGTGAAAAGTGACTGGAAACTAGACAATTTACATCGTAATTCTGAAGAAAAATATCGAGGAGCAATATAGAAAGGAAAAAAAACTATATTCTGCTCTAAACTCCGCATGAATTGAATTCTGAGATGTTGGAGATGCCAAGACAATACTTTCGATTACACGTTATCATAGACAGAACTCAAAAATTCATGGCTGGTACATGCACATTACTGTTGGAACCTTCTTCCAGGAAATATATTGATAATTTTGGTAGTATGACTTCCTTCATCAGTAAGAAAATTGGGAATTATATGCGGATAGGAGTGAAAAGTGACTGGAAACTAGACAATTTACATCGTAATTCTGAAGAAAAATATCGAGGAGCAATATAGAAAGGAAAAAAAACTATATTCTGCTCTAAACTCCGCATGAATTGAATTCTGAGATGTTGGAGATGCCAAGACAATACTTTCGATTACACGTTATCATAGACAGAACTCAAAAATTCATGGCTGGTACATGCACATTACTGTTGGAACCTTCTTCCAGGAAATATATTGATAATTTTGGTAGTATGACTTCCTTCATCAGTAAGAAAATTGGGAATTATATGCGGATAGGAGTGAAAAGTGACTGGAAACTAGACAATTTACATCGTAATTCTGAAGAAAAATATCGAGGAGCAATATAGAAAGGAAAAAAAACTATATTCTGCTCTAAACTCCGCATGAATTGAATTCTGAGATGTTGGAGATGCCAAGACAATACTTTCGATTACACGTTATCATAGACAGAACTCAAAAATTCATGGCTGGTACATGCACATTACTGTTGGAACCTTCTTCCAGGAAATATATTGATAATTTTGGTAGTATGACTTCCTTCATCAGTAAGAAAATTGGGAATTATATGCGGATAGGAGTGAAAAGTGACTGGAAACTAGACAATTTACATCGTAATTCTGAAGAAAAATATCGAGGAGCAATATAGAAAGGAAAAAAAACTATATTCTGCTCTAAACTCCGCATGAATTGAATTCTGAGATGTTGGAGATGCCAAGACAATACTTTCGATTACACGTTATCATAGACAGAACTCAAAAATTCATGGCTGGTACATGCACATTACTGTTGGAACCTTCTTCCAGGAAATATATTGATAATTTTGGTAGTATGACTTCCTTCATCAGTAAGAAAATTGGGAATTATATGCGGATAGGAGTGAAAAGTGACTGGAAACTAGACAATTTACATCGTAATTCTGAAGAAAAATATCGAGGAGCAATATAGAAAGGAAAAAAAACTATATTCTGCTCTAAACTCCGCATGAATTGAATTCTGAGATGTTGGAGATGCCAAGACAATACTTTCGATTACACTTTTTCATAGACAGAACTCAAAAATTCATGGCTGGTACATGCACATTACTGTTGGAACCTTCTTCCAGGAAATATATTGATAATTTTGGTAGTATGACTTCCTTCATCAGTAAGAAAATTGGGAATTATATGCGGATAGGAGTGAAAAGTGACTGGAAACTAGACAATTTACATCGTAATTCTGAAGAAAAATATCGACGAGCAATAGAAAGGAAAAAAAACTATATTCTGCTCTAAACTCCGCATGAATGGAATTCTGAGATGTTGGAGATGCCAAGACAATACTTTCGATTACACTTTTTCATAGACAGAACTCAAAAATTCATGGCTGGTACATGCACATTACTGTTGGAACCTTCTTCCAGGAAATATATTGATAATTTTGGTAGTATGACTTCCTTCATCAGTAAGAAAATTGGGAATTATATGCGGATAGGAGTGAAAAGTGACTGGAAACTAGACAATTTACATCGTAATTCTGAAGAAAAATATCGAGGAGCAATATAGAAAGGAAAAAAAACTATATTCTGCTCTAAACTCCGCATGAATTGAATTCTGAGATGTTGGAGATGCCAAGACAATACTTTCGATTACACTTTTTCATAGACAGAACTCAAAAATTCATGGCTGGTACATGCACATTACTGTTGGAACCTTCTTCCAGGAAATATATTGATAATTTTGGTAGTATGACTTCCTTCATCAGTAAGAAAATTGGGAATTATATGCGGATAGGAGTGAAAAGTGACTGGAAACTAGACAATTTACATCGTAATTCTGAAGAAAAATATCGAGGAGCAATATAGAAAGGAAAAAAAACTATATTCTGCTCTAAACTCCGCATGAATTGAATTCTGAGATGTTGGAGATGCCAAGACAATACTTTCGATTACACGTTATCATAGACAGAACTCAAAAATTCATGGCTGGTACATGCACATTACTGTTGGAACCTTCTTCCAGGAAATATATTGATAATTTTGGTAGTATGACTTCCTTCATCAGTAAGAAAATTGGGAATTATATGCGGATAGGAGTGAAAAGTGACTGGAAACTAGACAATTTACATCGTAATTCTGAAGAAAAATATCGAGGAGCAATATAGAAAGGAAAAAAAACTATATTCTGCTCTAAACTCCGCATGAATTGAATTCTGAGATGTTGGAGATGCCAAGACAATACTTTCGATTACACTTTTTCATAGACAGAACTCAAAAATTCATGGCTGGTACATGCACATTACTGTTGGAACCCTCTTCCAGGAAATATATTGATAATTTTGGTAGTATGACTTCCTTCATCAGTAAGAAAATTGGGAATTATATGCGGATAGGAGTGAAAAGTGACTGGAAACTAGACAATTTACATCGTAATTCTGAAGAAAAATATCGAGGAGCAATAGAAAGGAAAAAAAACTATATTCTGCTCTAAACTCCGCATGAATTGAATTCTGAGATGTTGGAGATGCCAAGACAATACTTTCGATTACACTTTTTCATAGACAGAACTCAAAAATTCATGGCTGGTACATGCACATTACTGTTGGAACCCTCTTCCAGGAAATATATTGATAATTTTGGTAGTATGACTTCCTTCATCAGTAAGAAAATTGGGAATTATATGCGGATAGGAGTGAAAAGTGACTGGAAACTAGACAATTTACATCGTAATTCTGAAGAAAAATATCGACGAGCAATAGAAAGGAAAAAAAACTATATTCTGCTCTAAACTCCGCATGAATTGAATTCTGAGATGTTGGAGATGCCAAGACAATACTTTCGATTACACTTTTTCATAGACAGAACTCAAAAATTCATGGCTGGTACATGCACATTACTGTTGGAACCCTCTTCCAGGAAATATATTGATAATTTTGGTAGTATGACTTCCTTCATCAGTAAGAAAATTGGGAATTATATGCGGATAGGAGTGAAAAGTGACTGGAAACTAGACAATTTACATCGTAATTCTGAAGAAAAATATCGAGGAGCAATAGAAAGGAAAAAAAACTATATTCTGCTCTAAACTCCGCATGAATTGAATTCTGAGATGTTGGAGATGCCAAGACAATACTTTCGATTACACTTTTTCATAGACAGAACTCAAAAATTCATGGCTGGTACATGCACATTACTGTTGGAACCCTCTTCCAGGAAATATATTGATAATTTTGGTAGTATGACTTCCTTCATCAGTAAGAAAATTGGGAATTATATGCGGATAGGAGTGAAAAGTGACTGGAAACTAGACAATTTACATCGTAATTCTGAAGAAAAATATCGACGAGCAATAGAAAGGAAAAAAAACTATATTCTGCTCTAAACTCCGCATGAATTGAATTCTGAGATGTTGGAGATGCCAAGACAATACTTTCGATTACACGTTATCATAGACAGAACTCAAAAATTCATGGCTGGTACATGCACATTACTGTTGGAACCTTCTTCCAGGAAATATATTGATAATTTTGGTAGTATGACTTCCTTCATCAGTAAGAAAATTGGGAATTATATGCGGATAGGAGTGAAAAGTGACTGGAAACTAGACAATTTACATCGTAATTCTGAAGAAAAATATCGAGGAGCAATATAGAAAGGAAAAAAAACTATATTCTGCTCTAAACTCCGCATGAATTGAATTCTGAGATGTTGGAGATGCCAAGACAATACTTTCGATTACACTTTTTCATAGACAGAACTCAAAAATTCATGGCTGGTACATGCACATTACTGTTGGAACCCTCTTCCAGGAAATATATTGATAATTTTGGTAGTATGACTTCCTTCATCAGTAAGAAAATTGGGAATTATATGCGGATAGGAGTGAAAAGTGACTGGAAACTAGACAATTTACATCGTAATTCTGAAGAAAAATATCGAGGAGCAATAGAAAGGAAAAAAAACTATATTCTGCTCTAAACTCCGCATGAATTGAATTCTGAGATGTTGGAGATGCCAAGACAATACTTTCGATTACACTTTTTCATAGACAGAACTCAAAAATTCATGGCTGGTACATGCACATTACTGTTGGAACCTTCTTCCAGGAAATATATTGATAATTTTGGTAGTATGACTTCCTTCATCAGTAAGAAAATTGGGAATTATATGCGGATAGGAGTGAAAAGTGACTGGAAACTAGACAATTTACATCGTAATTCTGAAGAAAAATATCGAGGAGCAATATAGAAAGGAAAAAAAACTATATTCTGCTCTAAACTCCGCATGAATTGAATTCTGAGATGTTGGAGATGCCAAGACAATACTTTCGATTACACGTTATCATAGACAGAACTCAAAAATTCATGGCTGGTACATGCACATTACTGTTGGAACCTTCTTCCAGGAAATATATTGATAATTTTGGTAGTATGACTTCCTTCATCAGTAAGAAAATTGGGAATTATATGCGGATAGGAGTGAAAAGTGACTGGAAACTAGACAATTTACATCGTAATTCTGAAGAAAAATATCGAGGAGCAATATAGAAAGGAAAAAAAACTATATTCTGCTCTAAACTCCGCATGAATTGAATTCTGAGATGTTGGAGATGCCAAGACAATACTTTCGATTACACTTTTTCATAGACAGAACTCAAAAATTCATGGCTGGTACATGCACATTACTGTTGGAACCCTCTTCCAGGAAATATATTGATAATTTTGGTAGTATGACTTCCTTCATCAGTAAGAAAATTGGGAATTATATGCGGATAGGAGTGAAAAGTGACTGGAAACTAGACAATTTACATCGTAATTCTGAAGAAAAATATCGAGGAGCAATAGAAAGGAAAAAAAACTATATTCTGCTCTAAACTCCGCATGAATTGAATTCTGAGATGTTGGAGATGCCAAGACAATACTTTCGATTACACTTTTTCATAGACAGAACTCAAAAATTCATGGCTGGTACATGCACATTACTGTTGGAACCCTCTTCCAGGAAATATATTGATAATTTTGGTAGTATGACTTCCTTCATCAGTAAGAAAATTGGGAATTATATGCGGATAGGAGTGAAAAGTGACTGGAAACTAGACAATTTACATCGTAATTCTGAAGAAAAATATCGACGAGCAATAGAAAGGAAAAAAAACTATATTCTGCTCTAAACTCCGCATGAATTGAATTCTGAGATGTTGGAGATGCCAAGACAATACTTTCGATTACACTTTTTCATAGACAGAACTCAAAAATTCATGGCTGGTACATGCACATTACTGTTGGAACCCTCTTCCAGGAAATATATTGATAATTTTGGTAGTATGACTTCCTTCATCAGTAAGAAAATTGGGAATTATATGCGGATAGGAGTGAAAAGTGACTGGAAACTAGACAATTTACATCGTAATTCTGAAGAAAAATATCGACGAGCAATAGAAAGGAAAAAAAACTATATTCTGCTCTAAACTCCGCATGAATTGAATTCTGAGATGTTGGAGATGCCAAGACAATACTTTCGATTACACTTTTTCATAGACAGAACTCAAAAATTCATGGCTGGTACATGCACATTACTGTTGGAACCCTCTTCCAGGAAATATATTGATAATTTTGGTAGTATGACTTCCTTCATCAGTAAGAAAATTGGGAATTATATGCGGATAGGAGTGAAAAGTGACTGGAAACTAGACAATTTACATCGTAATTCTGAAGAAAAATATCGAGGAGCAATAGAAAGGAAAAAAAACTATATTCTGCTCTAAACTCCGCATGAATTGAATTCTGAGATGTTGGAGATGCCAAGACAATACTTTCGATTACACTTTTTCATAGACAGAACTCAAAAATTCATGGCTGGTACATGCACATTACTGTTGGAACCCTCTTCCAGGAAATATATTGATAATTTTGGTAGTATGACTTCCTTCATCAGTAAGAAAATTGGGAATTATATGCGGATAGGAGTGAAAAGTGACTGGAAACTAGACAATTTACATCGTAATTCTGAAGAAAAATATCGACGAGCAATAGAAAGGAAAAAAAACTATATTCTGCTCTAAACTCCGCATGAATTGAATTCTGAGATGTTGGAGATGCCAAGACAATACTTTCGATTACACGTTATCATAGACAGAACTCAAAAATTCATGGCTGGTACATGCACATTACTGTTGGAACCTTCTTCCAGGAAATATATTGATAATTTTGGTAGTATGACTTCCTTCATCAGTAAGAAAATTGGGAATTATATGCGGATAGGAGTGAAAAGTGACTGGAAACTAGACAATTTACATCGTAATTCTGAAGAAAAATATCGAGGAGCAATATAGAAAGGAAAAAAAACTATATTCTGCTCTAAACTCCGCATGAATTGAATTCTGAGATGTTGGAGATGCCAAGACAATACTTTCGATTACACTTTTTCATAGACAGAACTCAAAAATTCATGGCTGGTACATGCACATTACTGTTGGAACCCTCTTCCAGGAAATATATTGATAATTTTGGTAGTATGACTTCCTTCATCAGTAAGAAAATTGGGAATTATATGCGGATAGGAGTGAAAAGTGACTGGAAACTAGACAATTTACATCGTAATTCTGAAGAAAAATATCGAGGAGCAATAGAAAGGAAAAAAAACTATATTCTGCTCTAAACTCCGCATGAATTGAATTCTGAGATGTTGGAGATGCCAAGACAATACTTTCGATTACACTTTTTCATAGACAGAACTCAAAAATTCATGGCTGGTACATGCACATTACTGTTGGAACCCTCTTCCAGGAAATATATTGATAATTTTGGTAGTATGACTTCCTTCATCAGTAAGAAAATTGGGAATTATATGCGGATAGGAGTGAAAAGTGACTGGAAACTAGACAATTTACATCGTAATTCTGAAGAAAAATATCGACGAGCAATAGAAAGGAAAAAAAACTATATTCTGCTCTAAACTCCGCATGAATTGAATTCTGAGATGTTGGAGATGCCAAGACAATACTTTCGATTACACTTTTTCATAGACAGAACTCAAAAATTCATGGCTGGTACATGCACATTACTGTTGGAACCCTCTTCCAGGAAATATATTGATAATTTTGGTAGTATGACTTCCTTCATCAGTAAGAAAATTGGGAATTATATGCGGATAGGAGTGAAAAGTGACTGGAAACTAGACAATTTACATCGTAATTCTGAAGAAAAATATCGACGAGCAATAGAAAGGAAAAAAAACTATATTCTGCTCTAAACTCCGCATGAATTGAATTCTGAGATGTTGGAGATGCCAAGACAATACTTTCGATTACACTTTTTCATAGACAGAACTCAAAAATTCATGGCTGGTACATGCACATTACTGTTGGAACCCTCTTCCAGGAAATATATTGATAATTTTGGTAGTATGACTTCCTTCATCAGTAAGAAAATTGGGAATTATATGCGGATAGGAGTGAAAAGTGACTGGAAACTAGACAATTTACATCGTAATTCTGAAGAAAAATATCGACGAGCAATAGAAAGGAAAAAAAACTATATTCTGCTCTAAACTCCGCATGAATTGAATTCTGAGATGTTGGAGATGCCAAGACAATACTTTCGATTACACTTTTTCATAGACAGAACTCAAAAATTCATGGCTGGTACATGCACATTACTGTTGGAACCCTCTTCCAGGAAATATATTGATAATTTTGGTAGTATGACTTCCTTCATCAGTAAGAAAATTGGGAATTATATGCGGATAGGAGTGAAAAGTGACTGGAAACTAGACAATTTACATCGTAATTCTGAAGAAAAATATCGACGAGCAATAGAAAGGAAAAAAAACTATATTCTGCTCTAAACTCCGCATGAATGGAATTCTGAGATGTTGGAGATGCCAAGACAATACTTTCGATTACACGTTATCATAGACAGAATTCAAAAATTCATGGCTGGTAAATGCACATTACTGTTGGAACCCTCTTCCAGGAAATATATTGATAATTTTGGTAGTATGACTTCCTTCATCAGTAAGAAAATTGGGAATTATATGCGGATAGGAGTGAAAAGTGACTGGAAACTAGACAATTTACATCGTAATTCTGAAGAAAAATATCGACGAGCAATAGAAAGGAAAAAAAACTATATTCTGCTCTAAACTCCGCATGAATTGAATTCTGAGATGTTGGAGATGCCAAGACAATACTTTCGATTACACTTTTTCATAGACAGAACTCAAAAATTCATGGCTGGTACATGCACATTACTGTTGGAACCTTCTTCCAGGAAATATATTGATAATTTTGGTAGTATGACTTCCTTCATCAGTAAGAAAATTGGGAATTATATGCGGATAGGAGTGAAAAGTGACTGGAAACTAGACAATTGACATCGTAATTTTGAAGAAAAATATCGACGAGCAATAGAAAGGAAAAAAAACTATATTCTGCTCTAAACTCCGCATGAATTGAATTCTGAGATGTTGGAGATGCCAAGACAATACTTTCGATTACACGTTATCATAGACAGAACTCAAAAATTCATGGCTGGTACATGCACATTACTGTTGGAACCTTCTTCCAGGAAATATATTGATAATTTTGGTAGTATGACTTCCTTCATCAGTAAGAAAATTGGGAATTATATGCGGATAGGAGTGAAAAGTGACTGGAAACTAGACAATTTACATCGTAATTCTGAAGAAAAATATCGAGGAGCAATATAGAAAGGAAAAAAAACTATATTCTGCTCTAAACTCCGCATGAATTGAATTCTGAGATGTTGGAGATGCCAAGACAATACTTTCGATTACACTTTTTCATAGACAGAACTCAAAAATTCATGGCTGGTACATGCACATTACTGTTGGAACCTTCTTCCAGGAAATATATTGATAATTTTGGTAGTATGACTTCCTTCATCAGTAAGAAAATTGGGAATTATATGCGGATAGGAGTGAAAAGTGACTGGAAACTAGACAATTTACATCGTAATTCTGAAGAAAAATATCGAGGAGCAATATAGAAAGGAAAAAAAACTATATTCTGCTCTAAACTCCGCATGAATTGAATTCTGAGATGTTGGAGATGCCAAGACAATACTTTCGATTACACTTTTTCATAGACAGAACTCAAAAATTCATGGCTGGTACATGCACATTACTGTTGGAACCCTCTTCCAGGAAATATATTGATAATTTTGGTAGTATGACTTCCTTCATCAGTAAGAAAATTGGGAATTATATGCGGATAGGAGTGAAAAGTGACTGGAAACTAGACAATTTACATCGTAATTCTGAAGAAAAATATCGAGGAGCAATAGAAAGGAAAAAAAACTATATTCTGCTCTAAACTCCGCATGAATTGAATTCTGAGATGTTGGAGATGCCAAGACAATACTTTCGATTACACTTTTTCATAGACAGAACTCAAAAATTCATGGCTGGTACATGCACATTACTGTTGGAACCCTCTTCCAGGAAATATATTGATAATTTTGGTAGTATGACTTCCTTCATCAGTAAGAAAATTGGGAATTATATGCGGATAGGAGTGAAAAGTGACTGGAAACTAGACAATTTACATCGTAATTCTGAAGAAAAATATCGACGAGCAATAGAAAGGAAAAAAAACTATATTCTGCTCTAAACTCCGCATGAATTGAATTCTGAGATGTTGGAGATGCCAAGACAATACTTTCGATTACACTTTTTCATAGACAGAACTCAAAAATTCATGGCTGGTACATGCACATTACTGTTGGAACCCTCTTCCAGGAAATATATTGATAATTTTGGTAGTATGACTTCCTTCATCAGTAAGAAAATTGGGAATTATATGCGGATAGGAGTGAAAAGTGACTGGAAACTAGACAATTTACATCGTAATTCTGAAGAAAAATATCGACGAGCAATAGAAAGGAAAAAAAACTATATTCTGCTCTAAACTCCGCATGAATTGAATTCTGAGATGTTGGAGATGCCAAGACAATACTTTCGATTACACTTTTTCATAGACAGAACTCAAAAATTCATGGCTGGTACATGCACATTACTGTTGGAACCCTCTTCCAGGAAATATATTGATAATTTTGGTAGTATGACTTCCTTCATCAGTAAGAAAATTGGGAATTATATGCGGATAGGAGTGAAAAGTGACTGGAAACTAGACAATTTACATCGTAATTCTGAAGAAAAATATCGAGGAGCAATAGAAAGGAAAAAAAACTATATTCTGCTCTAAACTCCGCATGAATTGAATTCTGAGATGTTGGAGATGCCAAGACAATACTTTCGATTACACTTTTTCATAGACAGAACTCAAAAATTCATGGCTGGTACATGCACATTACTGTTGGAACCCTCTTCCAGGAAATATATTGATAATTTTGGTAGTATGACTTCCTTCATCAGTAAGAAAATTGGGAATTATATGCGGATAGGAGTGAAAAGTGACTGGAAACTAGACAATTTACATCGTAATTCTGAAGAAAAATATCGACGAGCAATAGAAAGGAAAAAAAACTATATTCTGCTCTAAACTCCGCATGAATTGAATTCTGAGATGTTGGAGATGCCAAGACAATACTTTCGATTACACGTTATCATAGACAGAACTCAAAAATTCATGGCTGGTACATGCACATTACTGTTGGAACCTTCTTCCAGGAAATATATTGATAATTTTGGTAGTATGACTTCCTTCATCAGTAAGAAAATTGGGAATTATATGCGGATAGGAGTGAAAAGTGACTGGAAACTAGACAATTTACATCGTAATTCTGAAGAAAAATATCGAGGAGCAATATAGAAAGGAAAAAAAACTATATTCTGCTCTAAACTCCGCATGAATTGAATTCTGAGATGTTGGAGATGCCAAGACAATACTTTCGATTACACTTTTTCATAGACAGAACTCAAAAATTCATGGCTGGTACATGCACATTACTGTTGGAACCCTCTTCCAGGAAATATATTGATAATTTTGGTAGTATGACTTCCTTCATCAGTAAGAAAATTGGGAATTATATGCGGATAGGAGTGAAAAGTGACTGGAAACTAGACAATTTACATCGTAATTCTGAAGAAAAATATCGAGGAGCAATAGAAAGGAAAAAAAACTATATTCTGCTCTAAACTCCGCATGAATTGAATTCTGAGATGTTGGAGATGCCAAGACAATACTTTCGATTACACTTTTTCATAGACAGAACTCAAAAATTCATGGCTGGTACATGCACATTACTGTTGGAACCCTCTTCCAGGAAATATATTGATAATTTTGGTAGTATGACTTCCTTCATCAGTAAGAAAATTGGGAATTATATGCGGATAGGAGTGAAAAGTGACTGGAAACTAGACAATTTACATCGTAATTCTGAAGAAAAATATCGACGAGCAATAGAAAGGAAAAAAAACTATATTCTGCTCTAAACTCCGCATGAATTGAATTCTGAGATGTTGGAGATGCCAAGACAATACTTTCGATTACACTTTTTCATAGACAGAACTCAAAAATTCATGGCTGGTACATGCACATTACTGTTGGAACCCTCTTCCAGGAAATATATTGATAATTTTGGTAGTATGACTTCCTTCATCAGTAAGAAAATTGGGAATTATATGCGGATAGGAGTGAAAAGTGACTGGAAACTAGACAATTTACATCGTAATTCTGAAGAAAAATATCGACGAGCAATAGAAAGGAAAAAAAACTATATTCTGCTCTAAACTCCGCATGAATTGAATTCTGAGATGTTGGAGATGCCAAGACAATACTTTCGATTACACTTTTTCATAGACAGAACTCAAAAATTCATGGCTGGTACATGCACATTACTGTTGGAACCCTCTTCCAGGAAATATATTGATAATTTTGGTAGTATGACTTCCTTCATCAGTAAGAAAATTGGGAATTATATGCGGATAGGAGTGAAAAGTGACTGGAAACTAGACAATTTACATCGTAATTCTGAAGAAAAATATCGACGAGCAATAGAAAGGAAAAAAAACTATATTCTGCTCTAAACTCCGCATGAATTGAATTCTGAGATGTTGGAGATGCCAAGACAATACTTTCGATTACACTTTTTCATAGACAGAACTCAAAAATTCATGGCTGGTACATGCACATTACTGTTGGAACCCTCTTCCAGGAAATATATTGATAATTTTGGTAGTATGACTTCCTTCATCAGTAAGAAAATTGGGAATTATATGCGGATAGGAGTGAAAAGTGACTGGAAACTAGACAATTTACATCGTAATTCTGAAGAAAAATATCGACGAGCAATAGAAAGGAAAAAAAACTATATTCTGCTCTAAACTCCGCATGAATGGAATTCTGAGATGTTGGAGATGCCAAGACAATACTTTCGATTACACTTTTTCATAGACAGAACTCAAAAATTCATGGCTGGTACATGCACATTACTGTTGGAAGCCTCTTCCAGGAAATATATTGATAATTTTGGTAGTATGACTTCCTTCATCAGTAAGAAAATTGGGAATTATATGCGGATAGGAGTGAAAAGTGACTGGAAACTAGACAATTTACATCGTAATTCTGAAGAAAAATATCGACGAGCAATAGAAAGGAAAAAAAACTATATTCTGCTCTAAACTCCGCATGAATGGAATTCTGAGATGTTGGAGATGCCAAGACAATACTTTCGATTACACGTTATCATAGACAGAACTCAAAAATTCATGGCTGGTACATGCACATTACTGTTGGAACCCTCTTCCAGGAAATATATTGATAATTTTGGTAGTATGACTTCCTTCATCAGTAAGAAAATTGGGAATTATATGCGGATAGGAGTGAAAAGTGACTGGAAACTAGACAATTTACATCGTAATTCTGAAGAAAAATATCGACGAGCAATAGAAAGGAAAAAAAACTATATTCTGCTCTAAACTCCGCATGAATTGAATTCTGAGATGTTGGAGATGCCAAGACAATACTTTCGATTACACTTTTTCATAGACAGAACTCAAAAATTCATGGCTGGTACATGCACATTACTGTTGGAACCCTCTTCCAGGAAATATATTGATAATTTTGGTAGTATGACTTCCTTCATCAGTAAGAAAATTGGGAATTATATGCGGATAGGAGTGAAAAGTGACTGGAAACTAGACAATTTACATCGTAATTCTGAAGAAAAATATCGACGAGCAATAGAAAGGAAAAAAAACTATATTCTGCTCTAAACTCCGCATGAATTGAATTCTGAGATGTTGGAGATGCCAAGACAATACTTTCGATTACACTTTTTCATAGACAGAACTCAAAAATTCATGGCTGGTACATGCACATTACTGTTGGAACCCTCTTCCAGGAAATATATTGATAATTTTGGTAGTATGACTTCCTTCATCAGTAAGAAAATTGGGAATTATATGCGGATAGGAGTGAAAAGTGACTGGAAACTAGACAATTTACATCGTAATTCTGAAGAAAAATATCGACGAGCAATAGAAAGGAAAAAAAACTATATTCTGCTCTAAACTCCGCATGAATGGAATTCTGAGATGTTGGAGATGCCAAGACAATACTTTCGATTACACGTTATCATAGACAGAACTCAAAAATTCATGGCTGGTAAATGCACATTACTGTTGGAACCCTCTTCCAGGAAATATATTGATAATTTTGGTAGTATGACTTCCTTCATCAGTAAGAAAATTGGGAATTATATGCGGATAGGAGTGAAAAGTGACTGGAAACTAGACAATTTACATCGTAATTCTGAAGAAAAATATCGACGAGCAATAGAAAGGAAAAAAAACTATATTCTGCTCTAAACTCCGCATGAATTGAATTCTGAGATGTTGGAGATGCCAAGACAATACTTTCGATTACACTTTTTCATAGACAGAACTCAAAAATTCATGGCTGGTACATGCACATTACTGTTGGAACCTTCTTCCAGGAAATATATTGATAATTTTGGTAGTATGACTTCCTTCATCAGTAAGAAAATTGGGAATTATATGCGGATAGGAGTGAAAAGTGACTGGAAACTAGACAATTGACATCGTAATTTTGAAGAAAAATATCGACGAGCAATAGAAAGGAAAAAAAACTATATTCTGCTCTAAACTCCGCATGAATTGAATTCTGAGATGTTGGAGATGCCAAGACAATACTTTCGATTACACGTTATCATAGACAGAACTCAAAAATTCATGGCTGGTACATGCACATTACTGTTGGAACCTTCTTCCAGGAAATATATTGATAATTTTGGTAGTATGACTTCCTTCATCAGTAAGAAAATTGGGAATTATATGCGGATAGGAGTGAAAAGTGACTGGAAACTAGACAATTGACATCGTAATTTTGAAGAAAAATATCGACGAGCAATAGAAAGGAAAAAAAACTATATTCTGCTCTAAACTCCGCATGAATTGAATTCTGAGATGTTGGAGATGCCAAGACAATACTTTCGATTACACTTTTTCATAGACAGAACTCAAAAATTCATGGCTGGTACATGCACATTACTGTTGGAAGCCTCTTCCAGGAAATATATTGATAATTTTGGTAGTATGACTTCCTTCATCAGTAAGAAAATTGGGAATTATATGCGGATAGGAGTGAAAAGTGACTGGAAACTAGACAATTTACATCGTAATTTTGAAGAAAAATATCGACGAGCAATAGAAAGGAAAAAAAACTATATTCTGCTCTAAACTCCGCATGAATTGAATTCTGAGATGTTGGAGATGCCAAGACAATACTTTCGATTACACTTTTTCATAGACAGAACTCAAAAATTCATGGCTGGTACATGCACATTACTGTTGGAAGCCTCTTCCAGGAAATATATTGATAATTTTGGTAGTATGACTTCCTTCATCAGTAAGAAAATTGGGAATTATATGCGGATAGGAGTGAAAAGTGACTGGAAACTAGACAATTTACATCGTAATTCTGAAGAAAAATATCGACGAGCAATAGAAAGGAAAAAAAACTATATTCTGCTCTAAACTCCGCATGAATGGAATTCTGAGATGTTGGAGATGCCAAGACAATACTTTCGATTACACGTTATCATAGACAGAATTCAAAAATTCATGGCTGGTAAATGCACATTACTGTTGGAACCCTCTTCCAGGAAATATATTGATAATTTTGGTAGTATGACTTCCTTCATCAGTAAGAAAATTGGGAATTATATGCGGATAGGAGTGAAAAGTGACTGGAAACTAGACAATTTACATCGTAATTCTGAAGAAAAATATCGACGAGCAATAGAAAGGAAAAAAAACTATATTCTGCTCTAAACTCCGCATGAATTGAATTCTGAGATGTTGGAGATGCCAAGACAATACTTTCGATTACACGTTATCATAGACAGAACTCAAAAATTCATGGCTGGTACATGCACATTACTGTTGGAACCTTCTTCCAGGAAATATATTGATAATTTTGGTAGTATGACTTCCTTCATCAGTAAGAAAATTGGGAATTATATGCGGATAGGAGTGAAAAGTGACTGGAAACTAGACAATTTACATCGTAATTCTGAAGAAAAATATCGACGAGCAATAGAAAGGAAAAAAAACTATATTCTGCTCTAAACTCCGCATGAATTGAATTCTGAGATGTTGGAGATGCCAAGACAATACTTTCGATTACACTTTTTCATAGACAGAACTCAAAAATTCATGGCTGGTACATGCACATTACTGTTGGAACCCTCTTCCAGGAAATATATTGATAATTTTGGTAGTATGACTTCCTTCATCAGTAAGAAAATTGGGAATTATATGCGGATAGGAGTGAAAAGTGACTGGAAACTAGACAATTTACATCGTAATTCTGAAGAAAAATATCGACGAGCAATAGAAAGGAAAAAAAACTATATTCTGCTCTAAACTCCGCATGAATTGAATTCTGAGATGTTGGAGATGCCAAGACAATACTTTCGATTACACTTTTTCATAGACAGAACTCAAAAATTCATGGCTGGTACATGCACATTACTGTTGGAACCCTCTTCCAGGAAATATATTGATAATTTTGGTAGTATGACTTCCTTCATCAGTAAGAAAATTGGGAATTATATGCGGATAGGAGTGAAAAGTGACTGGAAACTAGACAATTTACATCGTAATTCTGAAGAAAAATATCGAGGAGCAATAGAAAGGAAAAAAAACTATATTCTGCTCTAAACTCCGCATGAATTGAATTCTGAGATGTTGGAGATGCCAAGACAATACTTTCGATTACACTTTTTCATAGACAGAACTCAAAAATTCATGGCTGGTACATGCACATTACTGTTGGAACCCTCTTCCAGGAAATATATTGATAATTTTGGTAGTATGACTTCCTTCATCAGTAAGAAAATTGGGAATTATATGCGGATAGGAGTGAAAAGTGACTGGAAACTAGACAATTTACATCGTAATTCTGAAGAAAAATATCGACGAGCAATAGAAAGGAAAAAAAACTATATTCTGCTCTAAACTCCGCATGAATGGAATTCTGAGATGTTGGAGATGCCAAGACAATACTTTCGATTACACGTTATCATAGACAGAATTCAAAAATTCATGGCTGGTAAATGCACATTACTGTTGGAACCCTCTTCCAGGAAATATATTGATAATTTTGGTAGTATGACTTCCTTCATCAGTAAGAAAATTGGGAATTATATGCGGATAGGAGTGAAAAGTGACTGGAAACTAGACAATTTACATCGTAATTCTGAAGAAAAATATCGACGAGCAATAGAAAGGAAAAAAAACTATATTCTGCTCTAAACTCCGCATGAATTGAATTCTGAGATGTTGGAGATGCCAAGACAATACTTTCGATTACACTTTTTCATAGACAGAACTCAAAAATTCATGGCTGGTACATGCACATTACTGTTGGAACCCTCTTCCAGGAAATATATTGATAATTTTGGTAGTATGACTTCCTTCATCAGTAAGAAAATTGGGAATTATATGCGGATAGGAGTGAAAAGTGACTGGAAACTAGACAATTTACATCGTAATTCTGAAGAAAAATATCGAGGAGCAATAGAAAGGAAAAAAAACTATATTCTGCTCTAAACTCCGCATGAATTGAATTCTGAGATGTTGGAGATGCCAAGACAATACTTTCGATTACACGTTATCATAGACAGAACTCAAAAATTCATGGCTGGTACATGCACATTACTGTTGGAACCTTCTTCCAGGAAATATATTGATAATTTTGGTAGTATGACTTCCTTCATCAGTAAGAAAATTGGGAATTATATGCGGATAGGAGTGAAAAGTGACTGGAAACTAGACAATTGACATCGTAATTTTGAAGAAAAATATCGACGAGCAATAGAAAGGAAAAAAAACTATATTCTGCTCTAAACTCCGCATGAATTGAATTCTGAGATGTTGGAGATGCCAAGACAATACTTTCGATTACACGTTATCATAGACAGAACTCAAAAATTCATGGCTGGTACATGCACATTACTGTTGGAACCTTCTTCCAGGAAATATATTGATAATTTTGGTAGTATGACTTCCTTCATCAGTAAGAAAATTGGGAATTATATGCGGATAGGAGTGAAAAGTGACTGGAAACTAGACAATTGACATCGTAATTTTGAAGAAAAATATCGACGAGCAATAGAAAGGAAAAAAAACTATATTCTGCTCTAAACTCCGCATGAATTGAATTCTGAGATGTTGGAGATGCCAAGACAATACTTTCGATTACACTTTTTCATAGACAGAACTCAAAAATTCATGGCTGGTACATGCACATTACTGTTGGAAGCCTCTTCCAGGAAATATATTGATAATTTTGGTAGTATGACTTCCTTCATCAGTAAGAAAATTGGGAATTATATGCGGATAGGAGTGAAAAGTGACTGGAAACTAGACAATTTACATCGTAATTTTGAAGAAAAATATCGACGAGCAATAGAAAGGAAAAAAAACTATATTCTGCTCTAAACTCCGCATGAATTGAATTCTGAGATGTTGGAGATGCCAAGACAATACTTTCGATTACACTTTTTCATAGACAGAACTCAAAAATTCATGGCTGGTACATGCACATTACTGTTGGAAGCCTCTTCCAGGAAATATATTGATAATTTTGGTAGTATGACTTCCTTCATCAGTAAGAAAATTGGGAATTATATGCGGATAGGAGTGAAAAGTGACTGGAAACTAGACAATTTACATCGTAATTCTGAAGAAAAATATCGACGAGCAATAGAAAGGAAAAAAAACTATATTCTGCTCTAAACTCCGCATGAATGGAATTCTGAGATGTTGGAGATGCCAAGACAATACTTTCGATTACACGTTATCATAGACAGAATTCAAAAATTCATGGCTGGTAAATGCACATTACTGTTGGAACCCTCTTCCAGGAAATATATTGATAATTTTGGTAGTATGACTTCCTTCATCAGTAAGAAAATTGGGAATTATATGCGGATAGGAGTGAAAAGTGACTGGAAACTAGACAATTTACATCGTAATTCTGAAGAAAAATATCGACGAGCAATAGAAAGGAAAAAAAACTATATTCTGCTCTAAACTCCGCATGAATTGAATTCTGAGATGTTGGAGATGCCAAGACAATACTTTCGATTACACGTTATCATAGACAGAACTCAAAAATTCATGGCTGGTACATGCACATTACTGTTGGAACCTTCTTCCAGGAAATATATTGATAATTTTGGTAGTATGACTTCCTTCATCAGTAAGAAAATTGGGAATTATATGCGGATAGGAGTGAAAAGTGACTGGAAACTAGACAATTTACATCGTAATTCTGAAGAAAAATATCGACGAGCAATAGAAAGGAAAAAAAACTATATTCTGCTCTAAACTCCGCATGAATTGAATTCTGAGATGTTGGAGATGCCAAGACAATACTTTCGATTACACTTTTTCATAGACAGAACTCAAAAATTCATGGCTGGTACATGCACATTACTGTTGGAACCCTCTTCCAGGAAATATATTGATAATTTTGGTAGTATGACTTCCTTCATCAGTAAGAAAATTGGGAATTATATGCGGATAGGAGTGAAAAGTGACTGGAAACTAGACAATTTACATCGTAATTCTGAAGAAAAATATCGACGAGCAATAGAAAGGAAAAAAAACTATATTCTGCTCTAAACTCCGCATGAATTGAATTCTGAGATGTTGGAGATGCCAAGACAATACTTTCGATTACACTTTTTCATAGACAGAACTCAAAAATTCATGGCTGGTACATGCACATTACTGTTGGAACCCTCTTCCAGGAAATATATTGATAATTTTGGTAGTATGACTTCCTTCATCAGTAAGAAAATTGGGAATTATATGCGGATAGGAGTGAAAAGTGACTGGAAACTAGAC
This sequence comes from Zygogramma bicolorata, assembly GCA_032362365.1. NCBI lineage: Eukaryota > Metazoa > Arthropoda > Insecta > Coleoptera > Chrysomelidae > Zygogramma > Zygogramma bicolorata. Next base: position 39,577 of record JAVJAQ010003801.1, on the reverse strand, counting down.
AATTTACATCGTAATTCTGAAGAAAAATATCGAGGAGCAATAGAAAGGAAAAAAAACTATATTCTGCTCTAAACTCCGCATGAATTGAATTCTGAGATGTTGGAGATGCCAAGACAATACTTTCGATTACACTTTTTCATAGACAGAACTCAAAAATTCATGGCTGGTACATGCACATTACTGTTGGAACCCTCTTCCAGGAAATATATTGATAATTTTGGTAGTATGACTTCCTTCATCAGTAAGAAAATTGGGAATTATATGCGGATAGGAGTGAAAAGTGACTGGAAACTAGACAATTTACATCGTAATTCTGAAGAAAAATATCGACGAGCAATAGAAAGGAAAAAAAACTATATTCTGCTCTAAACTCCGCATGAATGGAATTCTGAGATGTTGGAGATGCCAAGACAATACTTTCGATTACACGTTATCATAGACAGAATTCAAAAATTCATGGCTGGTAAATGCACATTACTGTTGGAACCCTCTTCCAGGAAATATATTGATAATTTTGGTAGTATGACTTCCTTCATCAGTAAGAAAATTGGGAATTATATGCGGATAGGAGTGAAAAGTGACTGGAAACTAGACAATTTACATCGTAATTCTGAAGAAAAATATCGACGAGCAATAGAAAGGAAAAAAAACTATATTCTGCTCTAAACTCCGCATGAATTGAATTCTGAGATGTTGGAGATGCCAAGACAATACTTTCGATTACACTTTTTCATAGACAGAACTCAAAAATTCATGGCTGGTACATGCACATTACTGTTGGAACCCTCTTCCAGGAAATATATTGATAATTTTGGTAGTATGACTTCCTTCATCAGTAAGAAAATTGGGAATTATATGCGGATAGGAGTGAAAAGTGACTGGAAACTAGACAATTTACATCGTAATTCTGAAGAAAAATATCGAGGAGCAATAGAAAGGAAAAAAAACTATATTCTGCTCTAAACTCCGCATGAATTGAATTCTGAGATGTTGGAGATGCCAAGACAATACTTTCGATTACACGTTATCATAGACAGAACTCAAAAATTCATGGCTGGTACATGCACATTACTGTTGGAACCTTCTTCCAGGAAATATATTGATAATTTTGGTAGTATGACTTCCTTCATCAGTAAGAAAATTGGGAATTATATGCGGATAGGAGTGAAAAGTGACTGGAAACTAGACAATTGACATCGTAATTTTGAAGAAAAATATCGACGAGCAATAGAAAGGAAAAAAAACTATATTCTGCTCTAAACTCCGCATGAATTGAATTCTGAGATGTTGGAGATGCCAAGACAATACTTTCGATTACACTTTTTCATAGACAGAACTCAAAAATTCATGGCTGGTACATGCACATTACTGTTGGAAGCCTCTTCCAGGAAATATATTGATAATTTTGGTAGTATGACTTCCTTCATCAGTAAGAAAATTGGGAATTATATGCGGATAGGAGTGAAAAGTGACTGGAAACTAGACAATTTACATCGTAATTCTGAAGAAAAATATCGACGAGCAATAGAAAGGAAAAAAAACTATATTCTGCTCTAAACTCCGCATGAATGGAATTCTGAGATGTTGGAGATGCCAAGACAATACTTTCGATTACACGTTATCATAGACAGAATTCAAAAATTCATGGCTGGTAAATGCACATTACTGTTGGAACCCTCTTCCAGGAAATATATTGATAATTTTGGTAGTATGACTTCCTTCATCAGTAAGAAAATTGGGAATTATATGCGGATAGGAGTGAAAAGTGACTGGAAACTAGACAATTTACATCGTAATTCTGAAGAAAAATATCGACGAGCAATAGAAAGGAAAAAAAACTATATTCTGCTCTAAACTCCGCATGAATTGAATTCTGAGATGTTGGAGATGCCAAGACAATACTTTCGATTACACTTTTTCATAGACAGAACTCAAAAATTCATGGCTGGTACATGCACATTACTGTTGGAACCCTCTTCCAGGAAATATATTGATAATTTTGGTAGTATGACTTCCTTCATCAGTAAGAAAATTGGGAATTATATGCGGATAGGAGTGAAAAGTGACTGGAAACTAGACAATTTACATCGTAATTCTGAAGAAAAATATCGACGAGCAATAGAAAGGAAAAAAAACTATATTCTGCTCTAAACTCCGCATGAATTGAATTCTGAGATGTTGGAGATGCCAAGACAATACTTTCGATTACACTTTTTCATAGACAGAACTCAAAAATTCATGGCTGGTACATGCACATTACTGTTGGAACCCTCTTCCAGGAAATATATTGATAATTTTGGTAGTATGACTTCCTTCATCAGTAAGAAAATTGGGAATTATATGCGGATAGGAGTGAAAAGTGACTGGAAACTAGACAATTTACATCGTAATTCTGAAGAAAAATATCGACGAGCAATAGAAAGGAAAAAAAACTATATTCTGCTCTAAACTCCGCATGAATGGAATTCTGAGATGTTGGAGATGCCAAGACAATACTTTCGATTACACGTTATCATAGACAGAATTCAAAAATTCATGGCTGGTAAATGCACATTACTGTTGGAACCCTCTTCCAGGAAATATATTGATAATTTTGGTAGTATGACTTCCTTCATCAGTAAGAAAATTGGGAATTATATGCGGATAGGAGTGAAAAGTGACTGGAAACTAGACAATTTACATCGTAATTCTGAAGAAAAATATCGACGAGCAATAGAAAGGAAAAAAAACTATATTCTGCTCTAAACTCCGCATGAATTGAATTCTGAGATGTTGGAGATGCCAAGACAATACTTTCGATTACACTTTTTCATAGACAGAACTCAAAAATTCATGGCTGGTACATGCACATTACTGTTGGAACCCTCTTCCAGGAAATATATTGATAATTTTGGTAGTATGACTTCCTTCATCAGTAAGAAAATTGGGAATTATATGCGGATAGGAGTGAAAAGTGACTGGAAACTAGACAATTTACATCGTAATTCTGAAGAAAAATATCGAGGAGCAATAGAAAGGAAAAAAAACTATATTCTGCTCTAAACTCCGCATGAATTGAATTCTGAGATGTTGGAGATGCCAAGACAATACTTTCGATTACACGTTATCATAGACAGAACTCAAAAATTCATGGCTGGTACATGCACATTACTGTTGGAACCTTCTTCCAGGAAATATATTGATAATTTTGGTAGTATGACTTCCTTCATCAGTAAGAAAATTGGGAATTATATGCGGATAGGAGTGAAAAGTGACTGGAAACTAGACAATTGACATCGTAATTTTGAAGAAAAATATCGACGAGCAATAGAAAGGAAAAAAAACTATATTCTGCTCTAAACTCCGCATGAATTGAATTCTGAGATGTTGGAGATGCCAAGACAATACTTTCGATTACACTTTTTCATAGACAGAACTCAAAAATTCATGGCTGGTACATGCACATTACTGTTGGAAGCCTCTTCCAGGAAATATATTGATAATTTTGGTAGTATGACTTCCTTCATCAGTAAGAAAATTGGGAATTATATGCGGATAGGAGTGAAAAGTGACTGGAAACTAGACAATTTACATCGTAATTCTGAAGAAAAATATCGACGAGCAATAGAAAGGAAAAAAAACTATATTCTGCTCTAAACTCCGCATGAATTGAATTCTGAGATGTTGGAGATGCCAAGACAATACTTTCGATTACACTTTTTCATAGACAGAACTCAAAAATTCATGGCTGGTACATGCACATTACTGTTGGAACCCTCTTCCAGGAAATATATTGATAATTTTGGTAGTATGACTTCCTTCATCAGTAAGAAAATTGGGAATTATATGCGGATAGGAGTGAAAAGTGACTGGAAACTAGACAATTTACATCGTAATTCTGAAGAAAAATATCGAGGAGCAATAGAAAGGAAAAAAAACTATATTCTGCTCTAAACTCCGCATGAATGGAATTCTGAGATGTTGGAGATGCCAAGACAATACTTTCGATTACACGTTATCATAGACAGAACTCAAAAATTCATGGCTGGTACATGCACATTACTGTTGGAACCTTCTTCCAGGAAATATATTGATAATTTTGGTAGTATGACTTCCTTCATCAGTAAGAAAATTGGGAATTATATGCGGATAGGAGTGAAAAGTGACTGGAAACTAGACAATTGACATCGTAATTTTGAAGAAAAATATCGACGAGCAATAGAAAGGAAAAAAAACTATATTCTGCTCTAAACTCCGCATGAATTGAATTCTGAGATGTTGGAGATGCCAAGACAATACTTTCGATTACACTTTTTCATAGACAGAACTCAAAAATTCATGGCTGGTACATGCACATTACTGTTGGAACCTTCTTCCAGGAAATATATTGATAATTTTGGTAGTATGACTTCCTTCATCAGTAAGAAAATTGGGAATTATATGCGGATAGGAGTGAAAAGTGACTGGAAACTAGACAATTTACATCGTAATTCTGAAGAAAAATATCGACGAGCAATAGAAAGGAAAAAAAACTATATTCTGCTCTAAACTCCGCATGAATGGAATTCTGAGATGTTGGAGATGCCAAGACAATACTTTCGATTACACGTTATCATAGACAGAACTCAAAAATTCATGGCTGGTACATGCACATTACTGTTGGAACCTTCTTCCAGGAAATATATTGATAATTTTGGTAGTATGACTTCCTTCATCAGTAAGAAAATTGGGAATTATATGCGGATAGGAGTGAAAAGTGACTGGAAACTAGACAATTTACATCGTAATTCTGAAGAAAAATATCGACGAGCAATAGAAAGGAAAAAAAACTATATTCTGCTCTAAACTCCGCATGAATTGAATTCTGAGATGTTGGAGATGCCAAGACAATACTTTCGATTACACTTTTTCATAGACAGAACTCAAAAATTCATGGCTGGTACATGCACATTACTGTTGGAAGCCTCTTCCAGGAAATATATTGATAATTTTGGTAGTATGACTTCCTTCATCAGTAAGAAAATTGGGAATTATATGCGGATAGGAGTGAAAAGTGACTGGAAACTAGACAATTTACATCGTAATTCTGAAGAAAAATATCGACGAGCAATAGAAAGGAAAAAAAACTATATTCTGCTCTAAACTCCGCATGAATGGAATTCTGAGATGTTGGAGATGCCAAGACAATACTTTCGATTACACGTTATCATAGACAGAACTCAAAAATTCATGGCTGGTACATGCACATTACTGTTGGAACCTTCTTCCAGGAAATATATTGATAATTTTGGTAGTATGACTTCCTTCATCAGTAAGAAAATTGGGAATTATATGCGGATAGGAGTGAAAAGTGACTGGAAACTAGACAATTTACATCGTAATTCTGAAGAAAAATATCGACGAGCAATAGAAAGGAAAAAAAACTATATTCTGCTCTAAACTCCGCATGAATTGAATTCTGAGATGTTGGAGATGCCAAGACAATACTTTCGATTACACGTTATCATAGACAGAACTCAAAAATTCATGGCTGGTACATGCACATTACTGTTGGAACCTTCTTCCAGGAAATATATTGATAATTTTGGTAGTATGACTTCCTTCATCAGTAAGAAAATTGGGAATTATATGCGGATAGGAGTGAAAAGTGACTGGAAACTAGACAATTTACATCGTAATTCTGAAGAAAAATATCGACGAGCAATAGAAAGGAAAAAAAACTATATTCTGCTCTAAACTCCGCATGAATTGAATTCTGAGATGTTGGAGATGCCAAGACAATACTTTCGATTACACGTTATCATAGACAGAACTCAAAAATTCATGGCTGGTACATGCACATTACTGTTGGAACCCTCTTCCAGGAAATATATTGATAATTTTGGTAGTATGACTTCCTTCATCAGTAAGAAAATTGGGAATTATATGCGGATAGGAGTGAAAAGTGACTGGAAACTAGACAATTTACATCGTAATTCTGAAGAAAAATATCGACGAGCAATAGAAAGGAAAAAAAACTATATTCTGCTCTAAACTCCGCATGAATTGAATTCTGAGATGTTGGAGATGCCAAGACAATACTTTCGATTACACGTTATCATAGACAGAACTCAAAAATTCATGGCTGGTACATGCACATTACTGTTGGAACCTTCTTCCAGGAAATATATTGATAATTTTGGTAGTATGACTTCCTTCATCAGTAAGAAAATTGGGAATTATATGCGGATAGGAGTGAAAAGTGACTGGAAACTAGACAATTTACATCGTAATTCTGAAGAAAAATATCGACGAGCAATAGAAAGGAAAAAAAACTATATTCTGCTCTAAACTCCGCATGAATTGAATTCTGAGATGTTGGAGATGCCAAGACAATACTTTCGATTACACTTTTTCATAGACAGAACTCAAAAATTCATGGCTGGTACATGCACATTACTGTTGGAACCCTCTTCCAGGAAATATATTGATAATTTTGGTAGTATGACTTCCTTCATCAGTAAGAAAATTGGGAATTATATGCGGATAGGAGTGAAAAGTGACTGGAAACTAGACAATTTACATCGTAATTCTGAAGAAAAATATCGACGAGCAATAGAAAGGAAAAAAAACTATATTCTGCTCTAAACTCCGCATGAATTGAATTCTGAGATGTTGGAGATGCCAAGACAATACTTTCGATTACACTTTTTCATAGACAGAACTCAAAAATTCATGGCTGGTACATGCACATTACTGTTGGAACCCTCTTCCAGGAAATATATTGATAATTTTGGTAGTATGACTTCCTTCATCAGTAAGAAAATTGGGAATTATATGCGGATAGGAGTGAAAAGTGACTGGAAACTAGACAATTTACATCGTAATTCTGAAGAAAAATATCGAGGAGCAATAGAAAGGAAAAAAAACTATATTCTGCTCTAAACTCCGCATGAATTGAATTCTGAGATGTTGGAGATGCCAAGACAATACTTTCGATTACACTTTTTCATAGACAGAACTCAAAAATTCATGGCTGGTACATGCACATTACTGTTGGAACCCTCTTCCAGGAAATATATTGATAATTTTGGTAGTATGACTTCCTTCATCAGTAAGAAAATTGGGAATTATATGCGGATAGGAGTGAAAAGTGACTGGAAACTAGACAATTTACATCGTAATTCTGAAGAAAAATATCGACGAGCAATAGAAAGGAAAAAAAACTATATTCTGCTCTAAACTCCGCATGAATGGAATTCTGAGATGTTGGAGATGCCAAGACAATACTTTCGATTACACGTTATCATAGACAGAATTCAAAAATTCATGGCTGGTAAATGCACATTACTGTTGGAACCCTCTTCCAGGAAATATATTGATAATTTTGGTAGTATGACTTCCTTCATCAGTAAGAAAATTGGGAATTATATGCGGATAGGAGTGAAAAGTGACTGGAAACTAGACAATTTACATCGTAATTCTGAAGAAAAATATCGACGAGCAATAGAAAGGAAAAAAAACTATATTCTGCTCTAAACTCCGCATGAATTGAATTCTGAGATGTTGGAGATGCCAAGACAATACTTTCGATTACACGTTATCATAGACAGAACTCAAAAATTCATGGCTGGTACATGCACATTACTGTTGGAACCTTCTTCCAGGAAATATATTGATAATTTTGGTAGTATGACTTCCTTCATCAGTAAGAAAATTGGGAATTATATGCGGATAGGAGTGAAAAGTGACTGGAAACTAGACAATTGACATCGTAATTTTGAAGAAAAATATCGACGAGCAATAGAAAGGAAAAAAAACTATATTCTGCTCTAAACTCCGCATGAATTGAATTCTGAGATGTTGGAGATGCCAAGACAATACTTTCGATTACACGTTATCATAGACAGAACTCAAAAATTCATGGCTGGTACATGCACATTACTGTTGGAACCTTCTTCCAGGAAATATATTGATAATTTTGGTAGTATGACTTCCTTCATCAGTAAGAAAATTGGGAATTATATGCGGATAGGAGTGAAAAGTGACTGGAAACTAGACAATTGACATCGTAATTTTGAAGAAAAATATCGACGAGCAATAGAAAGGAAAAAAAACTATATTCTGCTCTAAACTCCGCATGAATTGAATTCTGAGATGTTGGAGATGCCAAGACAATACTTTCGATTACACGTTATCATAGACAGAACTCAAAAATTCATGGCTGGTAAATGCACATTACTGTTGGAACCCTCTTCCAGGAAATATATTGATAATTTTGGTAGTATGACTTCCTTCATCAGTAAGAAAATTGGGAATTATATGCGGATAGGAGTGAAAAGTGACTGGAAACTAGACAATTTACATCGTAATTCTGAAGAAAAATATCGACGAGCAATAGAAAGGAAAAAAAACTATATTCTGCTCTAAACTCCGCATGAATTGAATTCTGAGATGTTGGAGATGCCAAGACAATACTTTCGATTACACTTTTTCATAGACAGAACTCAAAAATTCATGGCTGGTACATGCACATTACTGTTGGAACCCTCTTCCAGGAAATATATTGATAATTTTGGTAGTATGACTTCCTTCATCAGTAAGAAAATTGGGAATTATATGCGGATAGGAGTGAAAAGTGACTGGAAACTAGACAATTTACATCGTAATTCTGAAGAAAAATATCGAGGAGCAATAGAAAGGAAAAAAAACTATATTCTGCTCTAAACTCCGCATGAATTGAATTCTGAGATGTTGGAGATGCCAAGACAATACTTTCGATTACACTTTTTCATAGACAGAACTCAAAAATTCATGGCTGGTACATGCACATTACTGTTGGAACCCTCTTCCAGGAAATATATTGATAATTTTGGTAGTATGACTTCCTTCATCAGTAAGAAAATTGGGAATTATATGCGGATAGGAGTGAAAAGTGACTGGAAACTAGACAATTTACATCGTAATTCTGAAGAAAACTATCGACGAGCAATAGAAAGGAAAAACAACTATATTCTGCTCTAAACTCCGCATGAATTGAATTCTGAGATGTTGGAGATGCCAAGACAATACTTTCGATTACACGTTATCATAGACAGAATTCAAAAATTCATGGCTGGTAAATGCACATTACTGTTGGAACCCTCTTCCAGGAAATATATTGATAATTTTGGTAGTATGACTTCCTTCATCAGTAAGAAAATTGGGAATTATATGCGGATAGGAGTGAAAAGTGACTGGAAACTAGACAATTTACATCGTAATTCTGAAGAAAAATATCGACGAGCAATAGAAAGGAAAAAAAACTATATTCTGCTCTAAACTCCGCATGAATTGAATTCTGAGATGTTGGAGATGCCAAGACAATACTTTCGATTACACTTTTTCATAGACAGAACTCAAAAATTCATGGCTGGTACATGCACATTACTGTTGGAACCCTCTTCCAGGAAATATATTGATAATTTTGGTAGTATGACTTCCTTCATCAGTAAGAAAATTGGGAATTATATGCGGATAGGAGTGAAAAGTGACTGGAAACTAGACAATTTACATCGTAATTCTGAAGAAAAATATCGAGGAGCAATAGAAAGGAAAAAAAACTATATTCTGCTCTAAACTCCGCATGAATTGAATTCTGAGATGTTGGAGATGCCAAGACAATACTTTCGATTACACGTTATCATAGACAGAACTCAAAAATTCATGGCTGGTACATGCACATTACTGTTGGAACCTTCTTCCAGGAAATATATTGATAATTTTGGTAGTATGACTTCCTTCATCAGTAAGAAAATTGGGAATTATATGCGGATAGGAGTGAAAAGTGACTGGAAACTAGACAATTGACATCGTAATTTTGAAGAAAAATATCGACGAGCAATAGAAAGGAAAAAAAACTATATTCTGCTCTAAACTCCGCATGAATTGAATTCTGAGATGTTGGAGATGCCAAGACAATACTTTCGATTACACTTTTTCATAGACAGAACTCAAAAATTCATGGCTGGTACATGCACATTACTGTTGGAAGCCTCTTCCAGGAAATATATTGATAATTTTGGTAGTATGACTTCCTTCATCAGTAAGAAAATTGGGAATTATATGCGGATAGGAGTGAAAAGTGACTGGAAACTAGACAATTTACATCGTAATTCTGAAGAAAAATATCGACGAGCAATAGAAAGGAAAAAAAACTATATTCTGCTCTAAACTCCGCATGAATTGAATTCTGAGATGTTGGAGATGCCAAGACAATACTTTCGATTACACGTTATCATAGACAGAACTCAAAAATTCATGGCTGGTACATGCACATTACTGTTGGAAGCCTCTTCCAGGAAATATATTGATAATTTTGGTAGTATGACTTCCTTCATCAGTAAGAAAATTGGGAATTATATGCGGATAGGAGTGAAAAGTGACTGGAAACTAGACAATTTACATCGTAATTCTGAAGAAAAATATCGACGAGCAATAGAAAGGAAAAAAAACTATATTCTGCTCTAAACTCCGCATGAATTGAATTCTGAGATGTTGGAGATGCCAAGACAATACTTTCGATTACACTTTTTCATAGACAGAACTCAAAAATTCATGGCTGGTACATGCACATTACTGTTGGAAGCCTCTTCCAGGAAATATATTGATAATTTTGGTAGTATGACTTCCTTCATCAGTAAGAAAATTGGGAATTATATGCGGATAGGAGTGAAAAGTGACTGGAAACTAGACAATTTACATCGTAATTCTGAAGAAAAATATCGACGAGCAATAGAAAGGAAAAAAAACTATATTCTGCTCTAAACTCCGCATGAATTGAATTCTGAGATGTTGGAGATGCCAAGACAATACTTTCGATTACACTTTTTCATAGACAGAACTCAAAAATTCATGGCTGGTACATGTTGAAGAAATAAAAGGTACCAAATAACGAATTGAGCTTCTATTAACAAGCTGACAAGAAGCGTGAGAACGTGACAGTGACAGTTTAGTAAATTGACAAATTGACAACAATCAACACTCCCCCGCAATTTACGAACCCAAGATATTTAAAAAAAAAACGATCAAAATATGATGCACAAAATATTACAAAAATATAAATTAAGGGATGAATAATCTAATGCTAATCTAAGAAAGACCAATCTTCGACACAAGAGTAGAAAATATAACATTTGGCAAGCTTTTGGTGAGAAAATCAGCCAACTGCTGATCACTAGGCACGTACACGACTTTTATTTCACCATCACGATGCAAATCGCGCACGAAATTGTACTTCACATTCATATGTTTGAGGCGACGATGTTCCCATCTCTCCAGACATTTGATGGTTGACTGGTTGTCCTCGTACATCATGGGCATTCCGGGGTCGATTCCGAGCTCGTTCAGCATCCCCTTGATCCAAACGACGTCGCATGCCGCAGACGCCAACGATACGAACTCGGCCTGCGTAGTGCTAAGAGCTACAGTTGTCTGTTTGCGTGTCGTCCAAGAAACGGTTGATCCGAAAACCTGGAGTAGGTAGCCCGACGTTGACTTGGCATTCTCTTCTTCAGCAAAATCTGCGTCGGCGTAGGCGACCAATGGGGGGCCGGATTCCTTAGGAAACTTCAAGGCTAGCTGGGACGATCCCTGTAGATAACGAAGCACCCGCTTCAGGGCAACCCAGTGAGCCCTGGTTGCGCCATTCTGGAATCGACTGTAGTAATTGACAACATAGCTCAGATCAGGTCGCGTACACAGCATGAGATGCATGAGACTCCCAACAAGTTCGCGATAGGGTACCTCATCGCCCACAGAAGGTGCTGAGTTGGCTTCCTCCTTCGCCTTGATGGAGAGAACCTCCATTGGAGTGCTGGCAGGGCGACAATCTTCCATGCCAAACTTGATAAGTAGTTGCTTGATGTATGCCTCTTGGCTCAGATAAATTCCATCACTTCGCTGCTCTATCTTGATTCCCAGGAAACAATGGAGACTCCCCAGGTCTTTCATTTCAAATTCAGTTTGCAACTTGCACTTAATCTGTTCCATAAGCTGCTTTTGGGAACAACATAGCACAAGGTCATCGACAAAAATCAGCAGATACGTTCTGTCCTGATCAGTCATCATCAGATAGAGACATGGGTCATGCTGTGAAGACTGGAACCCCAGAGATTTGAGATATGTATCGAGTCGTAAATTCCATGCTCGAGGAGCCTGTCGCAGGCCATAGAGGGCTTTTCTCAACCTGCAAACTGTGTTCTTCCCTTCTTGTTGAAATCCTGGCGGTATATGCATGTATACTTCTTCGCTCAAATGACCCTGGAGGAACGCATTTTTTACATCCATTTGGCATGCGTAGAGGTTTTCATGGCTGATTATGGCGAGGAGAGTTCTAACGGTAGTCAAACGCGCGACAGGGGCATAGGTTTCACCATAATCAAATCCTTTGCGTTGCTGACAACCCTTGATGACTAACCTGGCCTTGTATCGATCTATATTTCCATCCTTATCACGTTTGATGGTGAATACCCATCGAGACGAAAGAGCCTTCCGGCCAGGAGGGAGCAATGTGAGAGACCAGGTTTCATTCCTCTTCAATGAGTCCATCTCATCCTGTACCGCATTTCGCCATTCAACTTCATCTGGTCTTCCCCAGATATCATCCAAGACATCGGGCAGCTGTTCCACATAACTCTCAGCCGCACTCATGGCAAAAGCCATATCACACACGTAGTCCTCCAAGTACCTCGGCGGATTAACCTGGCGCCGAGTCCTCTGAACATTGTCGCGCTGTTCATCATTCACAGGGGAAGTTTGCTGCGGCGAGGCTTCTCGAGACGGTGACACAGTCGATTCCTCATCATTATGGCACATCTCGGTCCCTTGATCTCCTTGATTCAAGCCACCACCACTGTAAAACGTTGGCTTTGACGGATGATTGCAATCAGGTGACACAGCATCAGTCCAGGACAAATTTTCTTCAAACTGAACATCACAAGATTTTATAATTTTCTTTGTGGCCGGGCAGTACATGCGGTAGCCATTTGGACATAGTCCCACCAAGACGCATTTGATGGCTCTGCCATCTAGTTTTCCCTTCGAATGTGCGTTTGGAATTCGAACATAACCGACGCACCCAAATGTACGAAGTTTTTTAAGACTGGGTCGTTGACCAAACCAAGCCTCGGCTGGTGTCATGTCCTTTAGGGCAACTGTGGGACTTCGATTTACGATAAAAGCGGCCATCATTACAGCCTCGGACCACATATTTTTCGGGACGTTTTTCTCCATAAGCATACATCGAACTTTTGACATTAGGCTTCGATTCATACGTTCCGAAACTCCATTTTGACTCGGGGTGTAGCTCATGGTCAATTCATACTGAATCCCTTTTTTTTCAAAATGTGATATCATCTCTTTCGAGAGATATTCAGTTCCCCGGTCACACCGGAAACGACTAATACTGGTATTGAAATGGGCTGTTGCCATAGCCTCATATTTCTTGAAATGATCGAAGACTTCCGATTTTTTCTCCATGACGTAGACATAGGTAAAATGAGTATAGTCATCAATGAAAGTGCATATGTACCTCTTATTATCGTATGACGTAGGAGAAATGGGTCCCATGACATCACTGTGGATGAGCTCAAGGGGCCTCTGAGCCCTCACATGAGTTTGATTGTGAGGTGACTTAGCCAACTTTCCTTGAGCACAGATATCACAAGGCGACAGGGAAATCTCCTTGTCCAGACACAAATCTTCAGCCAAATCACTGAGTGCCTGCAGGCTTGCTTTCCCAATGTGACCCAATCTAACATGCCACTTCTCTGCCGTATTAGCCACATTCGCGCATGGATTGTCTAATTCACAGCTAATGAGGTACATATTGGACGACTTCCTCGCAGTTGCAACAATGGTACCGCCCTGATAAATTGTAGCCTGTCCATTTTCGAAAACAACTTTGCACCCTTTAGAATCCAGACGTCTAACAGACATGAGATTATGTTGCAAGCCCGGCACCACTAGAACGCCTTCCATGTTGAGGTACCTCTTTTGTCCATTCAACGAAATTTCCAATCTGACATCACCAACTTCAAATGCCTTCAACACTTCACCCGACTTAGCAAGTTTGATGCAAATTGTGTTTGGTAAACGGCGAATATTCGACAGACGATGTCTAAATTCACCACAAACCATAGTCTCAGATGCGCCTGAATCCAAGTACCAGTCAGTAAACAAACACTCTGAGCGACCATCCCGGATAGATGCCACCAAGCTAAACTCGGCTTCTTCGGGCGAGGCTGAATTAGCATACGAAGGACCTGACTGATTCCTCTTTTTCAATTTTCGACATTCTTCGATCTGATGGCCCGACGTTCGACAAAATTTGCAAAATTTCTTACTGCGAGTGTTTTGATTTTTGTCCTCGTGTGACTGCAGGTTTGAATTGGACGAAGGTTTCGCGTTTTTGTAGTTATAACCTCGCTGCTGATTTCTTGTGGCCATCATAGTGGAGTGAGGGCCACTTTTGTTTCCACTACCTTCAATTTGGTGTTTTCGTTCCTCCTCCAATAGGCGCCTTTTTACGAACGGGAGCTCGAGGTCCTTGTCGTGCAAAGTTTCAAGAGCTGTGACAACAACATTATATTCGTCACTCATGGAATATAAGAGATGACAGATTACCGTCAGATCGTCAATTACGGCACCAGCAGATCGCAGTTCTCTGATGAGCTTATCAAAACGACTGAAATATTGGGTCAGGTTTTCCTCGGACGAGTCGAACTTCAATAAAATCAGGGATTTCCTTAGAAACATCTGCGTTGAGATACCTGCCGGCCCGTAGGTGTCGCCCAGGGCTTTCCAAACGAGATAAGCTGATTCTTTGCCGTGAACACATTCCAGAACATCGTCGTGGAGCTTTTGCACTAACTGCGATTTGCATTTCTTGTCGTTTTTCTTCCACGATTCATTCTCCTTGAGAATTTTTTCTTTGGCAGCAGAATCCTGTGCGACGTCCGGATCCGAGCAGAATGAACTGTAGTCACTGTGAACGAGTTCCAATAGTCCAAGCTCGTCCAAACGAATTTCCATTCGTAGCTTCCAATTTGAGAAATTGGTGCCATCAAAAAGAGGGACAACGTATTTGTCTTCTTCGCCGCTCATTTTCGCAAAAGGGCAGAACGCGGTTTCTTTCAGGATGATCGTCTAGAGATTCACTCGCGGCCCGAAAACTGAGACGACGGATTAACAGTACAAAACGGCGCAGAATACGTTCACTGGGCCCATAACCTGTTGAAGAAATAAAAGGTACCAAATAACGAATTGAGCTTCTATTAACAAGCTGACAAGAAGCGTGAGAACGTGACAGTGACAGTTTAGTAAATTGACAAATTGACAACAATCAACAGTTACAATACGACAATCAACCTGAGACGGAATATGGAGCTGTAGTATACTGTGTGAGGAGGAACTTTGTGTATAGCAGCATATAGTAGAGAGTATGGTCTTCAAAATATTTTTTGGGCCCCTGCGCCACTCAGAAAACGGCAGAAAACCCAGGTGTCCCGTTCAACTATTCTGATATACGTTATCACAATGAGTAACATCTGCTATATACCCAGTGATGGCATTTGACAAAAAGACACTCTCTGGGGATTCAAAAAAATTGTCTGTCCTTTATCCGTTGTATTGGTAGGCAAGCCTTCCTGCGCCCGTGCCTCAGGAGCTTCTGCATATTCCATACAGAGTTGTCTAGGTTTAGTTCGGCAACCCAGTTTGCTCATTGCCCGTCTCTTACTGCTTGGTGGGTACACCCTCTTGGGTCAGCGTCTGGTTCCTTGACTTCTTCGGGAAATCCTTGTTGTATGTGTTTTCGTTCCTGCAGTTCCATTTGCGTTAGAGTCGCAGGTGGTAGTTCTGCCAGGTCTGTTCTAGGTTTCCTCACACCTGACGGGAGATATGCTGAGGCGACCCTGAGCGGCTCTGTTTGCCATCACTGCTTGTCCTGGTGACAACTTTGGTCTCTGGTCCTCGTAGTGCGCCAGGTTCTCTAAATAATTTAATCCAATCCTGCAAGAAAAGAGATAAAATAAAAAAATCTTGACACTTCTCGTTCTATAAAAGATGTTTGAAATTGATTCCATTGGCTTCAGGGCAAGCATGGGTCTGTTGAATTTACACCTTATCTTAAAACCTTCAACGTTGTCATTTTCTGTAGGAATTATATTGCATTTTTTTGTGTATTCAACTTTTTACAGTATATGTAATTGAAAAGGTCTCGGAAAAAATTAGATTTTGAATATGAAACACCAAGAAAACCCAGTTGAAATTATTACATCATTTCCACAAGGCCGATTTACAGTACCACGATTCTCAGTGGTGACTACAGAATACATAAATATATTTAGGAATGTACCAGCCGCCTTCCTGCGCAAAATTTGAAAGCTTGGGGTCAACAACTACCGGGGCGCTGCCAACGGTACCTACTTCTTTTTCAGACTGATAGTGAAAGCGACTGAAACGCAGACTTCTATGATGGTATCAACTGACTTGCGACGTAGATACGACACACAATGTGATTTTGAATACTGTGAAACAAATTATTTTTGAATTTATTTTGACTTAATAGACTTTAGGAGTTATGAGCTGCTGTATGGTATTCGAAAAATGGAATGGAAAGAATAAAGCTGGATTCAGACATCCAAAATCCAGTGATACGACGATCCGACAGCTTTCTAATTGGTCCAAATTTAAATTTTCATTTGGCGGGAAGAAATCATGCGAAAGTTTTTGTGATGTCGGATATAGCAAATGGATTCTATCAAATACAATGCGCAATACTAACGATGTTCTGATTGGTGCATTCTTTTTGGTGAAAATCATCTGATAGACATGTTGTTCTGCTATCCGATGTTTTTTAAAATCATTCAACAGCAGCTCTCATGGCAATACACCGTTTCAATAAACAACTTATATAAAAATTATGTGATATTGAGCCATATAATAGATTACTTCAGCACTAATTCGAATGTTTAGAAAGAGATGTTTCATTACAGTCTGTATCAAACTCTTTTTCTTTACTGACTTGTGCGTCATGTATCTGAGTGCAATCAAGTTATTATTATTATATCTGAGATATGAAGATAGTTATGTATGCGGATGATCTGAAAATATTTCTTCCCATTAGTTCCAGTCAATAAAGGAGTTAAATCCAAGAAGATCTGGCAGGTGATTCGGGTACTGTAACAAAAATAGTCTATTTCTTAACCCAACCAAATGTTATCACATCACCTGCAATATCTCAAATCAAAAATCAAATCATAAATTCAAGAATGTCCAGAGCTTGGAATCATACTTGATTCAAAATTATTGTTTGATCAACATATATTTGACACCTCTTTTTTTTCCACTACGTACAGATTTTAATATAGAAAATAATTTTCACCCATCCAATATTTATTCAATTTATTCTCTGTATGGGGTCGGATAAGAATAACCCTGGGGTAGACTGCCTGTCGCAGAAGGCGACTAAAAGGATAACCTTAGGTGGAAGGTGGCCTTACGATCGCTCGGCGAGATACCATCATATTGTTCTGAAATTGTACGTTTCCGTTAACCAGCTGACGAACGTCAACCCTCAGAAGTCGAAACTTGTGCGAGCAATGGATCAACGAGGCCTTACCTTTTAACGTGCGATTACCCAGCCCGGCGGGGAATCGAAGCCCGGTCTTCCGCTTGAAAGCAAGGGCGTAGCCAGGCATGGGCAGGGGGGCTGCCCCCCTTCTAGCTGGGCATAAGCGCTTGCTTGGTCGTAGAGCTCCCAACCCAAAGAATAAATAATAACCATAAAGGAATGAACTCTTTGATAACAATTTTCAACGCTGTCAGTGACAGTAATCAACCTTGCATAAGCTGTAGCCACCCATCTCTAGACCGGGTTATAGATGTTGGCGTATCCATTACCCATCTCTAAACAATGGTTTGCGGGGATCCTAGACAAAAGACGGATGCCAGTGATGATAGGGATGATACTGTCTAGGCTTGACGATGGGTAGGTACACAGCCACACGGGTAGTAAATTAGGCAGTTCCTGTTATCTTCTCTCTGGTTCCTGTTCTGTGTTCAGCAGAGTACATTTATCTATGAATCCTGGCTAGTGAGGGGGGACTTAGTGTACTCACCAAGATACTTCCAGTAGCGTAACATAAGGGATTGATAATATATATGAATTCTATTCTCGCTTTCGTATCGAAGGTAGTGTTTGTCTATGCTCTAGGAATGATTTATCGTGCCAACCCGAAGAAGGACTGGAGCCAACAGATCTTGACGTGATGTGGTTTAAGCTTGCCAATCTTCAACAAAATTTGTCTGTTGTCTTCATTTATCACCTAACAATCACTCTTTTGACAGAATATTCGAATTTCTACCGGAAAAGATCGACTTCATCAAAGGAAACCATCCAACTGGCTGAGGTCACCATATTGGGTGATTTTAATGTACATGATTTGTCATGGCTTGAATTCCCGAATAAAACAGATGAAAGAGGACGACAGGCAGATGCATTTGCTATTACTGATGATCTGGAACAATTGATAGATCAACCCACTCGTATTCCTGATACGAATAACCAATTTGCCAATTCAGTGGACCTGTTTCTCACTACTCATCCTGATATTCATCAGATCAAAAATCATCCTCCCTTGGGTGATTCTGATCACACTTTGATTTCAACAACTTGTTCGTATTTGGCTCCAATAAATGGTGAGTTACCCGCACGTCGTTTCTGGCATTACAAGTCAGCAGACTGGGACGGTCTTCGAATGTTCTTTTCTGATTTTCCTTGGGGAAGGGTCTGTTTTTCATCTGGTGATCCCACTCTATGTGCCCAAGAAATCTCTGATTCCATCATTCTGGGAATGGAAATATAACAAATAATACAAAGACACCACAGTCTCCGAAACCATGGTTGAATAAAAACTGCTCTAAGCTGTCACATCCTAACAAACTGCATTTAATCGCTGGCACTAAAACCCCAGTTTAGAGAAGAGATCTGAGTATGTTAACGCCAGAAATAGGTGTAATGCAACAATTGAAACTGCTAAAGAAGCACATAATCATAGAATTCGTCCAAGACTTTTTGAATGTACAAACGGTTTTTGTTCGCTTAGGTCATTTGCTAAAGCTGTCGCCAAAATTTTCACTTTTAGTTCATTTCCCCCTCTAACCAAAGAGGATGGATCACAAGCCACCACTGTCCAACAAAAATCAAATATATTTGCAAATATGTTTGCTGGAAATTCTACTCTGGACCTATGGGTAAAAGTTTCCCCGAATATCATGTCTGTCGACAGTCATATGCCTGAAATGATTTTTCACCAACAAAATATAAGGTATTCTAATGGACCTGAAAACGAAAAAGGCTTGCGGATCTGATGGAATCCCAGCAATTGTTCTTAACATCTGGTTCAGTACATAGTTTTGCGGACGACAGTACTCTTCATACTATTCTTTCTTCCATAGTCCCCATACCAGCTCGAGAAATAAAAATTCAAAGAATCTTTCACATGAATAGAATTTACGATGACTTGGTAAAAATAATAGAATGGGATAACATGGACTTGGTGGAATTTAATGCTGGGAGAACCCAGGCATGTCTCTTCTCAAAGAAAGTCGATCTATCATTGTCTAGTGTTCAGATGTCAGGAGTAACTATTCCTACAAAGTCCAGTATCTCGATGCTAGGAATTACAATCAGTAATAATTTCTCATGGAAAACCATGTGAGATCGATCGCTGAAGGATGTCCCTAGAAACTTGGAATTCTATTTCGTACGGAGAAACCATTACAGGGCTTTTTTTCTTGTGAATCTGCATATAAAAAAAATTGTTTTTCCCTGAAAAGACAAAAATAGTTTTGTAAATTCGGTAACAAGATTGATTTGTTATAATTGTTGGCTCGATTCGATCGATTCGATTATGGAAAACCCACCTTCAACTCGTCGGTAATACAGTAATTTGTATTCGTAGTTTCAGAGCTCTATCTGATTCATACAACTTGGTTGTATAGTTGAATTCAACAACCACTAAGTACATTGATGTAGCGCAGTGGTAGTGACACTTGACAAACAGGCTTTTATAAACGATGAGATTGAAACCATTGGTGTAAAGTTGAAACACTCTCTAGAGATCAATTACACTAACACCAAACTGATATTTTTGTACTCGACACGCGTTTGGCTAACAAGGTTAGCGTCGATGGTCAATTGTCTATATTATTAACTCTATTGAAACCTGTTGCTAAGAACGAATGGATAAAAATACAAGTTGAGTGTACTCACAGTGAGTACACTCAACTTGAAACTTGGTTTCAACATTTATTTATAATATTTCATTCATTCCTTTATTTAAATTTTTTTACTTGATTTGTATTTTTATCCTTCCGTTCTTAGCAACATGTTTTCAGTAGAGTTAATAATATAGACAGTGGAAGTCCGAATCATTACCAAACAGCAAGGAACATTGTCAACCACATTCAAGCAAAGGTTAGCATCTTCACGAGAAGAAAATTGATACTAAATCTGAAGACTATGTAGGATTAGTGGTTTATATACCTAAAGTTTTCTTGTCCGATATGGACTTTGTTTGTTACTGCTACTTATTCTTATTTATTTCTCGATAATAAACTAGTGCTGCCACTATCTGCAAAGTTTTTGGTCCGATATGGACTTCGCCTGTTATAACTGATTATTATGATTAATGATGTTTTTACATTCTGATATTTCTAGACTCTCACATGCATCGAGTAGCCTTGTGTCATACACATACTTAATCAGTTTAGTGGTCATTGTCTAGAGCTTGTTGGGCGACACTGGATTTTTTTACCCTTCCGTATCTCATGTTTGCAAAATGCTGCTTGAAACGGGTTTTGATAGCTCGTCGGCTTTGGCCGATGTATTTGTCATCAAAAAAAGTTAAACTAATGGAAATAAACGTTTTTGATTACACATAGAACAGCCAGGAAATTACGATATCAGTTGTCATGATTGCAACAACAAATACATCGGCTAGAGCCGACGAGCTATTAAAACCATTTTTAATGAAAATTTTGCACACATGAAATAAGGAAGGGTAGAAAAATATAGCGTCGCCCAACACGCTCTAGAAAACGATCACAAAATTGGTGAAATCAAATTGAAACTGATTAAGCATGTGCATAACACATGTGAGAGTCTATAAACAGCAAAATGTAAAAACATCATGAATGGTGACAAGGGACTTATCCCTTTCATTCCGCTTTTTAGTCTTGGTTGAGAAATTAAGCAGAATAATCAGTAATAACAGAAACAGACGAAGTCAATATCGGAACGAAAACTGTGCAAGTAGTGGTTGCACTACTTTATTATCGAGAAATCAAAAGGAATAATCAGCTAACCCTTGTTGTTTCGTTACCACTCTTTCATTATCTTTTTTTATGTACTTACATTCATCAATTTTCTTTTTGTCTATTATTACTTTTATTATTATTTTTACATAAGTAAAATCAGTTCAAACCATTGATCTCCTTGTTCCTTTCTCATTCTATTGTAACCCTCATTCATTCCTTTTTCCTGGAAGTACCTTAAAGTACCGCGCAAGTAAAGTGAATCGCGCATCTAATTGCGGAACCTGTGGCGAGTGGCGAAAAGGCGAGGAACAAGAGAGAGTCAACTGCTAGACATTGTGGTGCTACTGCAGATTTCGATAAACTACAAAGTGCCTATCCATTTCTCAATCCTAAATACCACCATCCCCGTGACGAACTGGGTAAGTGGATAACATTCTCAAATTGAACTTAGGTTACCCTATGGTTATACATTCATTGAAAACATAACACTTGTCTTTAGATTTAATATCAATTTTCTTCTCCTGAAGACACTGCATTGTTAGCGAAACGCGCGTCGAGTGCAAAAATATCAGTTTGGTGTAAGGGTAATTGATCTCTAGAACAAGTTTAGAAAAGGCATGTGATTGAAAAAAAATTGTCCTAAACCCTTTTGTTATCCATTTTATCGAAACAGTTTTATGTAAAAAATTGTTCAAATTTTTCATATGATGAAGTCATTTCGGATTCAATAATTTGCTTTTGTTTAGCAAACCCAGTGGATTTTGTAGTGGGTGCCTCAATATTTTGGGATTTTATTTGCATCGGGAAAATTAAATGGACAAAAAATCAACCCGTTGTTCAGAAAACTGAGTAGGGTTGGTTAATTTCTAGACAAGTTTTGATTAAGGTACAAAACAGTATGGTTTCGTGTGATGTGTCATCGAATATGCAGGTACAAAACAACTCGAAAGGTTTTGGAAGGTGGAAGGGTACCAACAAAAAAAACACTATCCAAGAGCTTCTTTGTGAAATAATCTTCCGTGAAACTACAACAAGAGACATAAATGGGAAATTCATTGTAAATTCACCTTCGAGAGACAATGTTTCGAAATTAGGTGAATATTGTTTCAATGGTTGGGCCGTAATTGTTAGACAACTTTCTCAATTTTTTCACTTCGATTTCGCAAGCATGCCGTAGTCATAGGAGAAGGAGGCCACTTTAAGGAACGTGAATTTAGCTCTTTGCACTAGGAAAGGGTGTTTTGTGATGAAGTTAGTGTTTTTCTGCTTTCTAACTCTGAAATCTGAAATAGGACAGCTTATTTGAAAATAAATCCTCTAATAATTTTAAGCATTATATTAGCAACAAATAAAGATAGAACTGAACAAAAATAGATCAGAAAATGAACAAAAAATGCATGCAAACAATTAAGAACTTTGATCAGATTAATAAACAGAAGGCATATGCACAAAAATAAAATAAAACTAGCAAAGTCTTCCCAGTTTCTCCGGACATTATACGCATTAATTCGCGCTAACCAAAGGAACCTATGAGGGGAATTCAGTCTATACGAATTTTCAGAGCGAACACGTTCAAAAGTTTCTGCAACATTCGGCTCACGCTGCTGGAATATTTTATCTCGGCATTTCGACTCGTACGACATTAACTATTTGTCGCGTGGGGAAAACGGTGTAATCCAATCCACTGGTACATAAACATGGGCTTGCGAAGAGCTAGCCTGCTCCTCTGGTACCTACTGGTTCCTCAAAATACTCGAACTTCCTTCCATCTTGGTTGGGTTGCCGTCCGCTTACAATTAACTATCTGCATGCCAATACATGGCTAAAACTACTACCCCACAACTAAGGTTTTGATAAAAATGCTGACTGTTCGGCAACATTACTAGATCATCTTTGTCCACTAACATCTGCTATCTGCGACTCGGCTACTCCTTCAACCGTGCTGCAATGGTAGGCCACAAATGCCTACATCCCTCCTTCCCCTGGTAGCTGGTTGGCAGAATAACACTCTGCGCTCTCAAGTGGTATGTGACTGAAAAATTCCCCAAACACGCTTAAACTGGATTACTCGCGTAGATGTATGTTCTAGAGGCGCTAAAATTTTCCCCTCTGAAGTATTTTCACATTGCTCGACTCGATTTAACATAGTCTGATTTTCCGAGCACTCCGCGATTCACTTGGTCGACGTTTCGATACTTTACTCGTTGCCATCGAACTGGAACAACTTCACCTGGATAGAAAACCGGCCACCATAAGCAACTCACGTGATGATGACCTCATACGAGGTCCCCCATGTTGACCTGTTGCCTGTTTATGGAAGTCTTCAGTTCTTAGTGCGATTGACGTGAACTCCATGCTCATTTTTCATGAAAAAATGTTTCTTTACTTCAAATTTCTAACAAAAAGTTTCCATTCTGTACAAATTACCCAAAAAAATATAACTTACTCTGCATTATGTATACAATAATACATTCCTATCTTAAATAAAGTGAGAATTGCGGCGCGAACCTATATTACAAATAGCTTTTACTCTTTTACCCTACTAATACAATCTTACCGATTACAATAACCTCTGTTACCAAATAAAAGGTTCATTTTCCCAGTCAGGTGTGAATACCTGGTACGCGTTGCTTTCGGTACCTCACCCACCGAAAATTGGGTTCCACGGTGAGACTTTTACTCACCACTGGATCCCGAATAAGTGTTTCTGCGGCCTTCCTATGGAACAAAAAAGAACAATTTTTTGGAACTCGTCCAACAATAAATCACTCACGATAAAACAACTCGCACAAAATCTCTCCTATAGAAAACTCAACAAATTTTCGCATGTGAATGCCTCTCTCTATAACTTTCCAAAACTGCGCCTAACCAGCATCTCAAAAACTTGCCTCTTGTCGAGAACCAAATCTTCTTGAGAAAAAAACCTCTCGATAAAAAAAATGCGCCTCCTTAGCAGCTCAAAATAGGCCTCTCTTCGGGCACAAAATCTCCTATAGAAATATCTATATTTCTAACACAACCTATAAGTGTCACACAATTCTTGCTAAAAGGGTATTATTTTTGTATCATTTTGGCATTATTATTTACTTTACTTCTCAACTAGTTCACACTTAAAAATAATCACAACCATATTTATTCACTGCGAGAGTTACTGATATTCTGTATGAGCTTATTCCTTCTCTTTACATGAACCTCGTCACTACAAAACAAATCAAACCAGATAACAATATCTCCGCACGTTACTAAATGTAATAATGGCAAAAAGGTTACTAACTTCAACTTAAGGCAGCTGCTGTCACCAGCCGTAGATTTCTCCACATCAAATTTTGGACGTTATAAGGCTATTTGCATGGATTTGTCCCTTTGCACTAGGAATGGGTCTACAGTGATAAACTTAGTGTTTTTCTGCTTTCCAAATCATCACTCTGCAATATAACGAAAAATGCACGAAAACAATTTAGAACTCTGATATAAATCATTGATTTGATCAGATTAATAAACAAAAAGCATATGCACAAAAATGAAATAAGACCAGCAAGGTCTTCTTGGTAAAAAATCAATTATATGAAAAATCTACACAATCGCACAAAAGATATACTCAGAACACAAGAGTCCAACTTCCTTCACATTGCCCCACCGGCTAAATATATAACAGCTTTTAGATATACCAGAAAAGAGTCAGAAAAGTCCCTCAATGTGAGAAATATTTCTATAATTCAACAGAAATGAAAAATAATGGCTTCTCTTCCCAAATGTGAATAAATGGTTATTTACGTTAACACACATCAAAATTGACATACCAGCTGGTCCTCTGTCTACTCTGCATGGCGGTTTTCCTGGACAACTCTCATTCCATATCATCTTGGTTTCGAGCGACTTTTCCGTCCACTCCCTTCTCAACGGCCGTTTTTCTGCATAATTGCATATATCGCATTTTTCAAGCCAGACAATTGCAACCGACCAGCGAACCAAAGTTTGTCGTCTGGACAAAAGAACAATGAATTCTTTCACGGATATTTCGTGAGACACAATCCCAAATGAATTTCCCACAGCATACAGGATGCGGAACTGATATGAATCACCTTTCCAATGCCCAGCATTACAGTGGTGTATCAGTTTCCCCACTATTCGTACCTTATTATCGTTGAGTTTTACGTATCTGAATGTCTAAGAGAATTGAAACTTTTCCTAGCGATCAATTACCCTAACATCAAACTGATATTAATATCAGTTTGGTTTTAGGGTTATTGATCACTAGGAAAAGTTTCAAATTTTACACCAAAGGTTTCAATCTCATCGTTTAGTCTAAGGTCTAAGTCTATATTTTAATCTGTTTTCAAATTGAACAGTTATTAGTTTGGTGAGTCGTTTCTAATTTTATATTTTCGCCTCTCCGTCAACTAGCTCTATATAGGGTGAGTAATATGCATTGCCATGTGTAAGTGTTTATGTAATATTTTCTCTTGTAGTGCCCTGAAAATGAGATTATTGAAGTTTGAAACGTTGGCAAATGACTAAATTGTTTTTCATAACTTCCTGATTCCTCATCCAAAAAACGCTACATTTGAGAATAAATTTTCCTCCTGAACGTAACGAAAATCATGTCAGATAGCGCCTTGTCTGAAATATTTGTTGATATAATCGGAAACTGCATTCGACTCTATAGAATTATTATTCACAATCATATGTAGTGGAGAAATTTTGTCTCAATAGTTTTTTTTGGTTTTACACATTCAGTTCTCCCTTGAGGGTTTTTTAGGAGATTAGAACTAAGATTTCACCTTTCTTCAACAGGAGCAAGTTTGAAAATACCAAAATTCCAACACTTGAGCAGACCGTTCAACAACTGCTTGCTGACGGCCAGAGAATGTTCATTGACATTAAAGAAAACAATTATAAGGTAACAGTTGAAAATAACAATCACCCAAGCAATTGGCTCGTTTGATTTGCTGATAAATAATTTACATAGAGGACGTAATAATATAACAGTTTTGTGCGATTCAATTACGTTATCGTAGATTATCGGCCAATTCAAGCAGTCACAGATTTTCAGTTTTAGAATATAATATAAAATAGTTGGTGAATATAATTAGTATTGACAATAATATTTTTTTCTGAATCTAATTTCATATTAGAAATGATATTATTATTATGTCGCGAAAAACAGTTTGAGGTCACAGTGTTTGCAAGTAGTTGATCATATTCGATGTTTTTAATTTTAGATGGTAGGCGTTATTCATGAACTCTTCAAAAAGCACCCTGAGCTGATTTCGAGAGCAGTAGTAACTTCATTTTATCCAAACATCATTTACTGGGTAAGTACATTACTGAGTAAACCTAATTGATGACATACTGTTGAGTTTTAATGCAATTCCTATCAATTTATAACTCGTAAAAAGCGAAGAAGGGCTGGAGCCGAAAGACTTTAAAACTTCATGGCTTAAATTCCCGAATAGAACAGATGAAAGAGGACGACAGGAAGAGGCATTTGCTATTACTAATGACCTGGAACAACTCATAGATCAACCTACTCGTATTTCCGATTCGAACAAGCAATTTGCCAATACACTGGACTTGTTTCTTACTACTCATCCTGATATTTATCAGATCAAAATTCACTTCCCCTTAGTGATGTATCACAAGCGAACTGCCGATGAAAACCTTGGAATAATTCACACAGCAAAATTATAACGTGGACGCTTTATTACTTGAAAAACAGGTTAACAGGAAGACAGACATTCGACAACTAGCACAGAGCACAGAGGAATGACAATAATGACAACTGACATTTTCCACTAACCTAATCAATGTTGTACACTTAAGTAATTCTCAACAACTTGTTCGTATTTAGCTCCAATGAATGGTAAGTTACCCGCACGTCATGTCTGGCATTATTAGTCAGCAGATTGGGACGGCCTTCGAATGTTTTTCACTGATTTTTATTTGAGGAGGGTATGTTCTTCATCTGGTGATCCCGCTCTATGTGCCCAAGAAATCTCTGATACCATCATTCTAGGAATGGAAACATTCCCAGTAGTACAAAGAGACCACAGTCTGAGTAACCATGGTTCAAAAGAAGCTGCTCTAAGGCTGTCACATCCAAACAAGCAGCATTCAATCTCTGGCGCCAAGACCCCAGGTTACAGACGAGATCTGAGTATGTTAACGAGAAATAGGTGTAGTGCAACAATTGAAGCTGCTAAAGAAGCACATAATAATAAAATTCGCTCGAAACAACAAAAATATACTTCATTTCCTTCTGTTTTTTTTTGCAAATATACAGTGTGGGATTCAAACAACATTGAGCACTTGTATCGGCAAGGACTTGTGCAATATTTTCTTCTGTTAACAATCTTGAAGTGGTACCTGTCAGTACAAGATTATAATGTCCAACGGTCTATTTCATTCTCTGGACATGAGGAATTATGAGGAGTCACAATCATTATACCTCCTATTGCGTGAAAAGTACCCGTCCCATCTGAAGTGTTGACAGTGAAGTCGGCGTTATCAAAAGAAAATTGCACAAACGACATTGAAGGGTCCTTCAACATTAGTTGGCCTGCTCGCCCATCCAAAAGCATAATATCCTTGTAACTAGATGAGAATCCAATGTCGACAATAACTCAACAAGATGTTTTTACCAATTCCATGCAGTAAACAAGATATGAACGAGCAAGGCCTGACTGCCGATATTGAATGTGCAAGATCAACGCACTTCTTTCTAAAGGAATCCAAGCAGCTTCGTTTGTCTTTTGAAATTACTGTTTCGAGCAAAAGTTTCAAAGAACTGAATTCACAATTTACATTCTGGAAGTAGTCGTGTGAATTGTATTGTGTCGTACACTTGCCACCGTACATGACTTCAGCAACTGCTTTCACCACGTGTAGTCTTCCTGCCTGAGGATCTGAACTTCTACTGTCATACCTTGTACTGGTGAGAATTTTGTGTCCTGTGTTTTCAAAACAGTCATGTGTTTGAAGGTTCTCTCAACGATCAAAATATCCTCTGCAAACAAGCGATTTTTGACTGTTCGTAGGTGGTCCATGAGATCACCTAGAGAGAACTGATACTCTTCATCGTTCTCTCCCAGAAATGAATAAATCTTTTCCATGGTCTTATCAACTGTGGGATGCTGAGGATTTCCCCTGGACTTTTCTGTTGGTGGTACCTGGTAGAGCTTTGGTTAGCAAAACTTGTCTCCACATAGACAGCAGTGTTATCTGAAATTGAACTGCTCATAGACTGATCTCGTGACCCTTGATGGCGTAATATTTGATTTTTCTCTGCTAACAGCTGCTTTGATTAACTTCGGATTGTTTTATTTTATCTGACAAGCACTGTACACTTATATCTCATTTACACACTTCAATGAAGGCTGATTTTTTATTGTCTTAAGGGAAATACTCGACGCAAGAAGGGTTTTGATATCTTTTTCCTTCACTAGCCGCACTTGACCTTCACTTAAAGTGTCCTCACATATAAAACACAAATCCACGATGTGACTTGGAATCAGACATTCTGGAGATTTTGAAATCAAACAGCACTCGCGTTATGGACAGCAGGCCAGGCAACAACTGATATGAAAAGAAAAAATAGGGAAGGTTCATGAATAACAATATAAATAATAATATAAAAACAAGTGGGTCGCATTCATGACTTCACACGAGCAATACTAGCACACTCCGTCGGAGGTAAATGATAAAAAACTTCATCCAGCTAGACTTGTTCGAGTGACGTCAAAAATATTGCAAAAAATTGCGAAGTTTGAAAAAAATTATGAACTCAAGGCATAATCTCGGAAACTATTGGGTCTACAGAGACAGTTCTACTGTCATATTGTAGCAAATTTCGTTTTTTCAAAAACTAGTACTTTAGAGTTAAATCGACAAAATTCGAAAAAATAATGATTTTTTCTCGGCTTTTTCGATTTTTGACAGTTGCTTTCGGCGCTCGAGGTCACAAACTTGGATTATTCATTAGGCCAACATCATAAACAAGTCTGCAAAAAATCAGAACTACCAGATTTGACGCATATCACCCATATTTCATGCGACAAAGTTACTGGATTGAAAATCGAACATATTATCATAACGGGGAACTGGAATGACATATATTATAAAACTTGGACAAGGTCACAGATTTACTCGCACTGAAAGGTTCCTCATGACTTGTCAAAATGGTGCCCTCAACACCCAGGGGTCCATTTTCCGTCCACTTTCATTATCTTGCGAATTCGCTATCACTAAGGCAGGATCGATTTTATTGGTTACGGCTCAGCATTGAGTCCCTAATCTTCCGGAGCCGTATGATAGGTACAGAGCTCCCTGATACTAAATACAGTGCATGCCGACAAGCACCCGAGACTTGTCTGAATTTTGCTCTTGTTACCAAAGATTTTGATACTGAAACATATTTTCCATATCCAATATACAGTTGAAATTGACGTTACTAATCTGTCTTTCCAAAATCCTCAAACAGAGGGGTTATGAAAAGTCAAAAAAGAATTTGGCACTTACAAAATTTGGTAATGGACTACAGTAGTATCCGGTTCTTTTCCCGATTCTTCCTTCCGGTAAAACATTAAATTAAAAAAATATTTTCGCTTTAACGAAACACCTTCGGTCTCATATGCCAAGTTTCGGAATTTCTTTCAAGCAGGGTCCTAATTCGGAGAATTGGACCGTTCACGGGTCTTTCTTACCCTTATACACCTGTTTTGAATCAAATCTCAATCCGATTCTCTCTACTCATTGTTTGTAGTTCTTTCACGAACGCGTTCACTCGGATTCCCCACAGCAAGCAAACTTGTAAGGTGCTGTAAGATGATGTAAATATGGTAAATATTCCTCAGGGATTTTTTTGCATTGATAAGCCATATTTTCCGTGCTTCACACAAAACTTGACATTCTTTGATCCATCCGCAATCTCTTCAGCGGAGAAATCATTTTTGAAATATTTTCTAACATGAGAACATCCTCCCATAACGGGGGCCTCGGGGTCATTACTTTTCAGAGAGACTTAGGCCATCCGCATTAGCTATATATTTATTTTAAGTTTGACGTCATTTCCATCCGCCGCCATCAAACTTCTCCTTCCATTCCCAGAGACCCAACAGAAAACAACGTTCCCCACAAAGCTTTCCTTCCCACATTAAAGGTGTCACTGACAAAATCAGCCGAATTCTCGACAAACAGGACATAAAAACGATATTTACAGCCAACAATAAAATCTCCGCATTCCTCCGCTCCCCCAAGGACAAAATTGTCAACGAATCAAAGGGTATATATGAAATACCATGTTCTGACTGCCATAGAACTTATATAAGCCAGACCAACAGACGTGTGACAAGTAGAGTATACGAACATCAACTTGCTGTCCGAAAATCAGACCCATCTTCAGCTCTGTCCAAACATCATCAAGAGACAGGACATAATATAGACTTTGAGAACACTAAGACCATCGCCACAGCAAAAACACTACAAGCTCGTATAATTCGCGAGGCCATCGAAATCGTATATATATATATATATATACAAAACTCGGGAATTATATTTGGGACAGCAGCAAAAGCGAAAGTGTACTCTTATAACAATATATTTCCAATATTTCGACAATCGATTGTTGTCATCATCAGGGAGCTACAAAATAATGTTAATGAATAATTGTAGCTCCCTGATGATGACAACAATCGATTGTCGAAATATTGGAAATATGTTGTTATAAGAGTACACTTTCGCTTTTGCTGCTGTCCCAAATATAATTCCCGAGTTTTGTTCTTGACTTGTCAGCAACGACTTCCTCTCCTCTATATATATATATATATATATATATATATATATATATATATATATATATATATACATATATATATATATATATATACATATATATATATACATATATATATATATACATATATATATATATATATATATATATATATATATATATATATATATATATATATATATATATATTGTTAAATCAGTAGGGGCTTAGGAAAAATGAAACGCTCCTGTCGAGTTTACTGCACTAACTAACTGTATTACGGATTACATGGAGGCAAAAGCATGAAACACACAGGATGTCATATTACTTACTAGTCATAGCCAACAGATGGCGCAACTGATATGAATTTATGAATTTTTGATATAGTAAACATATTCCAATACCCCCACTTATCAAAAACAACAAACCTTTGAAATGTAAACGTAAACCTGTTATATATATAAAAATAAAACTTCAGTTTTCTAGCCCTAAACATTTTACAAATTTAGCAAATTTACAATTTTGCAAATTTTTTGTTAAAATATCTGCTATCATCTCATCGGTTGGCAGATATTCAATTTGTATTATCTTATCTAATATAGCATTTCTCACAAAATGATGTCTAATATCAATGTGCTTAGATCGATCATGAAAAATTGGATTGATAGACAATTTTTGGGCACTTTGATTGTCATTAAACATTAACACACAATCTGATTTACCAGTTAATTCAAAAATCAAGTTTTTTAGATACATAGCTTCTTTTGAAGCCTCACTGAGGGCCATATATTCAGCCTCTGTACTGGAGAGAGCCACGGTTTTTTGTTTAGAACTTTTCCATGATACACAGCCACCAGAAAGCTTGAAAACGAAACCAGTATATGACTTTCGGTCATTTTTATCAGAACCCCAGTCTGCATCTACATATCCTTGCAGATCAAGATTATCATTCTTAAATGTCATATGATAGTTTTTTTAAGATTTCTGTGCCTTCAGTATCATTTGAAAAAATCAAAAAATCGTCTACATACAAAGCAATGACAGTCAGGAAATTGTCCTTCCTTTGTGTGTATAAACATGGTTCAAAGTCTGATTTTTTAAAACCTAGTTTAAGCAGTACTTGATCAACTTTTTGATTCCATGCTCTTGACGATTGTTTCAAGCCATAGACAGCTCTGTTCAATTTACAAACTTTACTTGCATTATAATTATCAATACAACCTTCTGGTTGTCGCATGAAAACATTTTCTTTTAAATGACCATTTAAAAAAGCGGTTTTAACATCCAGGTGTATCACCTTCAAATTCAATTTCAATGACAAAGCTAAAAGTAATCTCAGACTAGAAAATCTAATCACAGGAGCAAAGGTTTCATCAAAATCAATGCCAGGTTTCTGCGTGAACCCTTTTGCTACAAGACGCGCACGATAACTAACGTGATCTTCACCATCACATTTCTTTTTAAATACCCACTTGCACTCCACCACTGTAGCTCCTTCAGGAGGATCAACCAAATCCCATGCATGATTTTCTTCAAAGGAACTCAGCTCCTCTGCTATGGCTTGTCTCCATCACTCAGCGTCTGATCTGGAAAGAGCTTCGGAAACCGTAATCGGCACATCTTCGAGTTCAGTGTCACCTATACTCATATATGTGACATAATCGTCTAGAATTCTTGGTTTTCTGTCCCTCTCTGATCTTCTTACTGGTGTCTCTGGGTATGGTGAGTTTTCAATATTTGATGGGACATAATCACTATCATTTGGATCTGTATAATACTCAGAATCCACTGTTACGTTTGTTGATGTCTCCAATACCTCTTCACTTGATTCACCAGATTCCCCCACTGAATCTGATAATTCTTCCTGTGTTTGAATAGTAGATAAAGGAAGAGAGCACCTTTTCCTATCCTTTTCTATTATAATCACATCCCTACTAGTGACAATAGATTTGTCTTCTGGATCAAAAAGTCTGTAACCTTTTATGTTGTCACAAAAACCAACAAGAGTCATTTTCCTTGACTTTTTATCCAATTTAGTTCTCTTCTCCTTAGGAATGTGCATCATTACTTCACTGCCAAAAATGTATATGTGACTAACATTTGGCTTTTTGCTAGTCCAAACTTCGAAAGGGGTTTTCTTGTGGAGTCCTGTTGCAACACAACGATTGCGTAGGTATACAGCAGTGTGAACGGCCTCGGCCCAAAAGCACTTATCAAGTTCTGCATCAAAAAGTAAACACCTAGCCTTCTCAACAATAGTTCGATTCATCCTCTCAACCATGCCATTTTGTTGAGGGGTGTAGGGATTTGTTGTTTGGTGTACGATGCCAGACTTGCGAAGAAACTGTGAGAACTGTTTATTACAAATTCACCACCATTGTCCGTCCTGAGGGCTTTCAATTTTCTGTTAGTTTGATTCTCCACTAAATCTTTAAATTCTATAAAGAAATCTATAGCCTGATCTTTAGTTTTAAGGAAGTATACAAAACACATCCTACTAAAGTCATCCTCAAATAACAAGAAGTATCTGGATCCCCCAATAGATGGAACGTCCATAGGGCCGCATAAATCAGCATGTACTATTTCTAACAGTGAGCCTGCTCAGTGTTGCCCTTACTTTTGAACGGTAATCTGGATTGTTTACCTTCACAACAGACTTCACATACTTCATTGCTGTTCAGGTTTCCATTAAAAACAAGTCCTTCAACAGCTCCTTGTTGCATCAACCTCAAGTCATTGTAGTTTAGATGAGCAAATCTTCGATGTAAAACATCACCTGTTACTGTCAAGTTTGCTACTGCCTGCTGGTTTGGAATTTCAAATTTCAACTTATAGACATTCTCCACATTTTCAGCTTCGGCCACCAGTTCACTCTGTTGGTTGTAAATCTTGCACTTGTTATCATCAAATATAACAGTATTGCCATTTTTCACCAACTGACTAACAGATAGTCATTTTGTAGTTATTTCAGGGACATAAAAGGCATTCTTGATGACAACATTCTGCTGTTTGTCACTGACTATGGTTTTTATGTTTAGTTCTCCAGAACATACCACTGGGACAGTAGTCTTGTTCGCCACCATGATTTCAGTCGTACTTATATCATAACTGATATTTTCAAGCCAATCTTCTCTTGCTGTCAGGTGCAAGCTGGCACCTGAATCCACATACCAGTCTCTATCATTAAATTGTCGACTAAGAAATACAGCACTGAATGCGTGAGATGTCCTTGACTCGCAAGGTTTATCGTTTTGCTTGTTTTTATCCATCTCAGACAGATTAGTAGGACATTTATTCATAAAATGGCCTATTTGTTTACACCTAAAACATCTGACAGGCTTTCTGTCATCCATCTTGGACTTTGTGGAACTTGTGGTGTTGCCATCTCGACGTTGACCCTTGAACTTGGTTTTCGTAGCAAAAGCACTTCCCGATTTTCTGCCGCTGCTGCCATCTGCTCCGATATCTATCAACTTAGTTTTGATGGAATCTGTGGTAATGTCGATCCCCGAGTGCTCTATAGCCATTATCATGGGTGCAAACCTCTCAGGTAATCCCGCCAAAAGAAGGGACCCCACCCAATTATCGTCAATCTTAAATCCTGTTACTCGTAATTTCTGCGATGTTTCTATCACCTGATTAACGTATGATTCCATTGAATCACAATATTCAAGTCGCAAGGAAATTAGTGTACGTAGCAAACTGATTTTTCTCGTAAAACCGGTATCGGCGTACATCTTCTTGAGCTTCTCCCACACCTCTTGGGCTGTTTCTGCTTCCTTCACATGGACATACAAGGACGTATCCAGCGTCAAAACCAATTTTGCCTTTGCTTTGGCAATATTGGTGGTATCAGTCTCTGTGCCATCGAGGGTTTTTGTCAGTCCCTCGAGCACAAGGAAGTTTTCGACTGCAAATGCCCAGTCTTCATAATTCTCACGACCAGAGAGTTTTGGCACACTGGCTATATAATTCACTGCCATTTTTCTTGAGTTTTGTACAACTTGACGACGTTATTTTCACTACTTCCGCGAAACCGACTATACTGGGCCCATAACCTGTTAAATCAGTAGGGGCTTAGGAAAAATGAAACGCTCCTGTCGAGTTTACTGCACTAACTAACTGTATTACGGATTACATGGAGGCAAAAGCATGAAACACACAGGATGTCATATTACTTACTAGTCATAGCCAACAGATGGCGCAACTGATATGAATTTATGAATTTTTGATATAGTAAACATATTCCAATATATATATATATATATATATATATATATATATATATATATATATATATATATATATATATATATATAATCAGAAAAACCATGGATATCAACTTATCTTATTCTTCAGCAGACTCACAAAACCAGAAAAATCCAAAATTTCAGCTAAAACCCATAAAAGATTCCATCAGCTCACATTACATAGCAGTATTCGAATGTATGAGCACAGTCTACGTTCCACACATGAAGATCTCTCCAATTTAGCATTCAAACACCTGAAAAATGAAACAATTTTAAATTCAATGCAATATTAACACGAAAACATACTGTATATAAAGGTCACCACAGAAAATAAAGCTTTCTTGGTAAAGAAAAACATGACAAGTGGAAAAGTCATCGAAATAAGTCCCAAAGAGATAGGAAATAGATGTTGAAATGTAATAAGAAAAGAGATATTCCAATGAACATTGTAAATAATACTAAGAATTTTGTAACTAATTTCAAGTAGAACTAAGTAGGTAATTTCATAGTGAAAAAGAATTCCAAAGGATAGGATTGAGTTCCTGACAACCGTAACTAGGGAGAGAAAAAACAGACTTGGTAGGAGAAAGAATGGTGATAAAAGCCTTTGTATGAAAAGCCTGTCAATTTTAGAAGAAACGGAAATAAAACCATAGTTATTTACTTTTGTGATACATCCAAGCCAACATTTTGGCTTATTAGTAGCAGTGCAGCAGCGAATTTCCCCCAGAAATTCCAAAATAGGAGTCCAGGAACTCAACATTGGATCCGCATAAGTTAAAAACCCATTACAATAGAAGGTATTTCTTCTGTAAGAATCTGAATACAATCCATTCGAGGAGTGCATTTCGCTCCAAAAACCAGTTTCCGCATTTTCAATCTCAACAATCTGAACTCTATCACCGTGCAAACATTTCACAGACTTGCCTAGTGAACAGAAACCTTTTCCATGCTTTATCAAAGACAATTTTCATTTAATATTTCATGAAATCTTATTTCAAAACAAATACTAAAATAAAATAGAGTATTTTTGTGGTTAACAAAACCAAGGAATATTCTTCTTCAAGTCTTCTTCAGTGATTCAAAGGCATCGGCAGCTAAGGTCAATCGAGTCAAGCCAAGTATAATCGAAAAAGTGTATTCATTGTGGTTTACGTCTTAGTCATATGTTCTGTGAACAAACACGGATAGACAAAATTGTCCCTGTTGTGAAATATAAGATATAAGTTCTAAATCACAGGTAGTAGGTAGAATAAGCCGAATATCATTGGAAACATATAGAAATATTACATTTCAAGGTTTATTATTAGATACAATTCTTGGGTGACTTACTTAATTTGTTTCTATAAAAAAATATAATTCATTTGCAATGAGAACATATATTTTTTGACATCAAGGAAATTCCCTGTATCATCCATGATTTGAGTGTTCTACATGTTTGGCGTACCGACTGAGCTGGAAAACAAAAAGTAAGGAAAACAGAGTAAGTATGAGAATTGAAAGTAAGTCACTAGCCAGGGTCTATCTGAGATATGATTATATCAAATTCATCCAAAATCTATACAGTCAGAATCCTCAACATCAGAATAAATATTCGCCACCACAAAGTGGTGGACAATATATAATAATATATATAATAATAATAATTTATATATTATATATATATATATATATATGTATATATATATATATATATATTATATATATATATATATATATATATATATAAAGGCAGTCTGAGGAATGAGTGTACTCTTTATTTCAGTTCGAGCTTTCGAGTCTATTTGGCTCTTCTTTAGGAACGCTAAACGATCACAAAACAATTTTCAAACACCTAAAATACAGTATAAGGGAATAAATACACGAAATGTGAGATTGAAATAAAAAGCTGCAAATTCTATGTTTATCACAACATGGTATACAAAACCAGGATCTATAGGTAGATTTCTACATTCCGAATCATTTCATACAAAACAACAGAAAATCAATTTGATCCTAAAC
Organism: Zygogramma bicolorata; assembly: GCA_032362365.1. NCBI lineage: Eukaryota > Metazoa > Arthropoda > Insecta > Coleoptera > Chrysomelidae > Zygogramma > Zygogramma bicolorata. The sequence goes on along the minus strand of JAVJAQ010003801.1, from coordinate 2,236 downwards.
GATGAAAAATCGAGTATTCAAAACAACCCATCCTACCATGAGAATGCTAAATTTGAAGAAATCAAATCATCTTTTCATGAGTTGTGGATACCCTCCTCGTTCAATGAACAGTTTAATTCTCAACAGATCGTCCATCATGACTACCATACAAAAAAGTCAACCTGAAGCACCCAATACAAATCAGATAACTTATTTTTCTATTCCACATATCAATCATTTATCCTTTCAACTCAGAAAGATTCTCGAACGAATTCCAAATGTTCATTCATTCAGAAATACATCAAGCATAAAAAATATGTTCAGCAAACTCAAAGACAATGATCCAATTTCACATAAATCCAATGTAATCTACTCTATTCCATGTAGTAATTGTAATAAGAAGTTCATTGGGCAAACTGGCAGACTACTCAAAGATAGAATAACTTCTCATAAGAGTGATATAAGATTGAATAAAATACTTGCATGTTAACGAACCATAGTCACGATATAAAAAATTCCTTTTTTTAGAAATGGGTGATACATTCAAACATTCTGAAGTATAAATGCCAGAAAAGTCATAGAAAGTCTCAACGTAATATATACTGCTCACTCCATCCAGACAATAACAACAGATTTCAAATAATTCACTAATTTTCTTAAGAATTTAACTTCGCAAACATCAAATTTCATTTTCATAAAATTCAGCAAGGTTCATATACTATTTTCAACTTTTTTTTTTATATAGATTATTAAAAAAACAGTAGTTTTATGTCAGTTTCCCGATCCATATCAATCATAATGCCAATGTCACTTATATCAGTACATTTTAACGTTTGAGAAGTTTGAACCCCTTTTCCCCAATTTTATATATATTTTACTAGTTTTATACATACAATATTACAGGATATATACAAGTGTGATGGATAAACATAGAATTTGCAGCTTCTTATTTTAATCTCACATTTCGTAAGTTATTTCCTTTATACTGTATTTAAGATATTTAAAAATTGTTTTTTGATTGTATAGCGTTCCTGAAGAAGAGCCAAATACTCGAAAGCTCGAACTGAAATATAGAGTACATATATATATATATATATATATATATATATATATATATATATATATATATATATATATATGTATATATATATATATATATATATATATATATATATAATATGAGAGATTATGTCGGGTTTTGCAGTCTGAGGAATGAGTGTACTCTTTATTTCAGTGGTTAGTGTTAAAATGTAAAGAATTTTTTCAAATTGTTCTGGTAATCATCTGCACTTGTATAAATTCGTGCACCTCAATGTAATATGGATGAATGGTTCCATTTTTTCCTAGTAATATTTTCGGAGACATGTTTTCCAGTTTTTGTAAATGTTTCTGATAAGAAATGTTTTTTTCTGTTTTTGATGGACAAGGATTTTATCTCTGCTGTTTGAATCTAATCTCACATTAATGTCTCGAAAGAGAAAGTGAAGAGTTCATATATATAGGTGTATATATATATATATATATATATATATATATATATATATATATATATATATATATATATATGTTAGCATGAATATTCCCACGGACGAAGTATGATGAGTTGTTTTTTTGGGTTTCATTCCGTGTTCTGTGGTTTTGATCCTCTGAAGGATAATTGTCACAACGTTTCGGCAAAGTCTCATTTGCCATCTTCTAGGTGATGTTTGAGTTTCGATCTCCGAAGTTGGCAAATGAGACTTTCTGAAATGTTGTGACACTTATCCTTAGAGGCTCAAACGGCAGAAATGGAATACACCCGAAAAAACAACTCATTATATATATATATATATATATATATATATATATATATATTTATATATATATATATATATATATATATATATTTATATATATATATATATATATATATATATTTATATATATATACTGTGCCCGCTATCAAAGTGAGGACTCACCATTGTCCTCACCGAATGAGGACCAGTGCAAGGATTGGTCTGGTGAACTCACAACTGATTGTATAGCTCCCTCATTGATGCGGCATCAAAGGTATCTCAAATATACAGTTATTTTTTTCGATAGAACGAAGTTTCATATTTGCTATATATCATTACCAAGTGAGGTCTGCATCATATATCTAACCAAGTCAGATCCGTATAATTTTTTCTAAGACTCGAACAAAATGAGGACCTTTATACAAATACCAAACCATACCAAGGTTCAAGTGAGGTCCATGTGATGTTGCCGCGTTTCGTGA